>VXBP01006181.1:0-248856 GCA_013400115.1 Rhinopomastus cyanomelas | reverse complement strand
CTCAATACAAGAGAGGTGTGGAGGTGCTGGAGCAGATACAGAGGAGGGCAGCTATGGTGATGAAGGGCCTGGAGAATAAATCTGATGAGGAAAGACTGAAAGAGCTGGAGCTCTTTAGTTAGAAGAAGAGGCAGCTGAGAGGAGACCTTATCACTCTCTACAGCTACCTGAAAGGAAGTGCAGAGAAGTTGGTGCTGGTCTCTTCTCACAAGCAATTAGTGATAGAACAAGAGGGAATGGGTTCAAGTTACAACAGGATAGGTTTAGACTTGACATTAGGAAGAATTTTTCCACAGAAAGGATGGTCAGGCCCTGGAATGGGCTTCCCAGGGAGGTGGTTGAGTCACTGCCCCTGGATGTGTTTAAAGATTGTTTGGATGAGGTGTTGGGGGAACCTGATTTAGGGATGGACTTATAGAGTAGGGTAGATGGTTGGACTTGATCATCCCAGGGGTCTTTTCCAACCACAGTGATTCTATGATTCTGTGACTGCAAGAAAAAAAAGAATAATGGTATGGAAACTGAAGAAGGTCCCACCCACTTAGAAGAATGAAGTCAATATCTGCAGTTTTCATGCTAATAGTCTTATTTAACCAGAGATGAAAATCAGCTGAGACTTCAGCATACAAGGGGGAGAGTGTGGCTGGAGAATATCTGAAGAGACAGCAGTGCAGGAAATCTTTGGATATACCAGAAATAATTGTTGGTGTGGGTTGTGACTTGCTCTCTCACACATTCAGCTTCTTTCTCCAGCTTCATTAATTCATACCTGTCTTTCTCCCAGAAGCGATTACTATTAATAAAATGTGAATAAACACAGGGTGGAGAAGATTTCAGGCCATCTGGAGAAAAAAGTCTTTTCTCATTTACATGTATCGCATGGGTAGGTCTGTTAGTTCTTTGCATCTCCAAAGATACTAGTAAGAGAGCCATGGGGTATATGCACAGAATTTCCCCAGTAAAAGCTCCATCTAGTAAAACTCCAAGATTTTCACACAGAGCAGACTGCAGGGCTTACACATACCTGAGATCCCACCTACGCATGCCCTTCACTGATCCCAGAGTTCCCAGGCAGCTGTCAGCTCACTTGTTTGGGGAACCTTGCTCTTAATGCAGGTTCAGCATTCTGTGTGCTTTCTATCCCACATACTGCTCTGCTGTTCTACTGGCACCTTTGCTCCAGGCAGCTTTATGCCAGCATTACTCTGTATTCAACTGTCTGACACCCAAACCTGTGCAGCCTGGAAATGGAAAATGCTGGTTTTTGAGGGGATTAATGACGCCTGTTGTGTTGGATGCTGCGAGTGTGGGAGCTGAGCTGCTCAAACACGGCTGTGGGGTAGAGGACTCCAACACTCTTGGTGCAAAAGCCAGGTGGAGGGTGGCACAGAAGGGAGAACTGGAGTGCATCTGAAGCCTCTGGTGACCAGATGCTGACAGAGGGGGGGGGGAAATCCTTAAAAATGGATGCTTCAAAGGCTCTCAGCAGGCTCTTTCCTCATAGACCCCATGGTTCACTTGATGTTCCAATGTAGACATCAATGCCTGTTATGAATTTGCCTGGGCTCCGCTGTGGTAAGGTGAGATGCCTGGGATTCTTGAACGGATCAGTCTGGCAGATGATGTCTCAGCTTGCTGCACGCAAGTCATCCCTGAGATAAAGACTATGCCTGGCCTTGTAGCCTTTACACAATGGCTACAAGAGCCTTTTCTGGCAGAGTTTTTGATCTCACTGGGTTCAGCTTTATTGACCCCTGCCCTACAGAGGATGCTGCTGCCTCATCTTCCCCACGCTGTTAACTCGAGCTGAGCTACATTTGACTCTGAAACTCTGAACTGCCCTGGACCTGCCTAGCTTTGACCACTCACTGCCATGTCTGCGTGCACGTTGTCCCAGGAGGGCTTGGTTGGTTGAGGTTGGTGCTGCTGTGATGGACTCAAGCCGAGGAAAGGTGTCTTGTAGTCCCTGGGAGACCTTGGGGTCTGTGTTCTGTCCAGCGCGGGAGTTCCCCAGGCTGATACCGAGGCATCAGCGTTTTAAAGGCACCATCTACTGGCTAATGGGAGCAGGATGCGGCAGTGACTTGTTCCAGTCCCTCTATGCTCCGTGGTGAGTGCTGGAGCCACCTCAGTCAACAGGTGAAAACTGGAGAGCAAGCAGGGAAAGCTGGAGTGACACTAGATGTGAGTCTTAAATAAAGCCACGCTTAAACAGATGGTCTTAAGGCTTGTCAGAAGAATTAAGTTTCATCAAAAGCCTTATTATGGCTTCGCAAAGTCCATTATAGTTTAGTTGATGTTATCTTGCTGGGAACCTGTGAGTCTCAGTTCTGGTTGTGTTTTCCATCCTTTTGTAGGATTTCTTAGCTTGGTTGATCTTCTCTCTAGAAAACAGCATTTTTAAAGAAAGCAAAGAATTGTAAAGGTTTCTGTGTGCATTCCCTATACTGTCTGCTCCCTATTTACGCATCGGTTCTGTTCTTGCTGGTTATTCTAGCGATAAAAATAAGTCATGGGTGGTAATTATTTTCCCTGATAAATCTCCTAGTTTTTCAGTTGTAGTTTAATATTGTTTGATCCCAAAGAGTTGTTTATTCTTTTGGCTAACTGCATACTGGCTGGCTCACAGAATTGTTGAGAGCTGTGCCAGTATGCATCTGAGGCAGAGAAAAACAGGATTTAGTGGGGAAAAAACTCAGGATTTGGGCAGAAAAAAAAGAGTAGGATTTATATGGGGTTGTTTTTTTCCTACTTGATATTGATGTTCTGTTCCAGATGTGAAAAGATTCCTTTGCACAGCTCTTTACATTTCCTTTAATTTATTATTAAATGATTCCTTGATCTGCCAAATGAGCTGAGCATCTCCTTGAATAGGTGCAATAAAGTCACATTTCTTTCACAGCATCACAGAACATTAGGGATGGGAAGGGACCTCGAAAGACCATCCAGTCCAACCCCCCCTGCCACAGCAGGATCACCTAGATCAGGTTGCACAGGAACATGTCCAGGCAGGTTTTAAACATCTCTAGAGAAGGAGACTCCACAACCCACCTGAGCAGCCCCTTCCAGTGCTCCATGACTTTCGCTGTGAAGAAATTCTTTCTCAGATTGATGTGGAACCTCCTCTGTTCCAGCTCACACCCATTGCCCCTTGTCCTGTGATTGGATGCCACTAAGCAGAGCCTGTCTCCGTCCTCCTGACACCCATGCTTTCCATATTTATAAATATTAATGAGGTCATCTCTCAGTCTCCTCCAAGCTCAAGAGACCCAACTCCCTCAGCCTCTCCTCATTGGGAGATTTATCAAAGGGGAAAAACGACGCTTGATTTAGGTCTTGGAAAAAAGGCCAATACAAAATAGAATTGGTAAGGAAGGCTGTGATCATATATTGCTGTGAGTGCTTGAGTGTTGAGCAATTATCCGATTCAGTTATTATGTAGGACAAGACACTGCTATCAAGTGTCTGACTCTTAAAGCCAAGCTGAAGCAGCCACTCAGACAATCAGGCAAAGCAGTGTTTTTGGTGGCACTACGCATGTTTACGTGTATGTGTTCAGCTGCTCTTGCTGTGAGCTCTCCCATTGATGGCCTTCAGTTGTGCCAGGGAAGTTTAGGGTTGGACATTCGGAAAAACTTAAAGGGTCATCAGGCCTTGAGACAGGCTGCCCAGGGAGGGCTCTGAATCGCCATCCTTGGACGTGCTTCACAGGCATAGAGATCTGATGGTCAGGGACAGGGTTTACTGGTGACCTTGGGGCAGTTGGGGTAACGGTTGGACTCGATGATCTTAAAGGTCTTTTCCAACCCGGATGAGTCTATAATTCTATGATACACTGACAACTGCTATCATCACTAATCTTAATTAACATTTGAATCTGAATGCTTTTTATTTCTGTTTCCTCCTTCCAGTTGCAAATGAGACAGGTGACAAAAATGCACGACCGCTCTCAAGATTTGTCCGTAAGTAGCCTTTTTTCATTCTAACTGGTTGATTTCTATACCTGCTGTAGAAATAAATACAAGTAATGTCTTTTAGTTTCACATCTTCCCTGTTATTGCAGTTGGTGTACAGCACCACCGGGCTTCTTTGGAAGAGTCATAGAAATTCCATCCTAATGAGCAGAAGTTGGTGCAAATTTGAAAGAGCAGAAGGCTTTGTGGCCTTACTGTTGTTTCAAGTATAAAAGATCATAGTAATGTAAGTGTCACAAAGCCAGCTGGAGTTGGCCACAGAAAGATCTGGGTCAGGCCTTAGGAACAGGCACTTATATAGGCACGTAGTATTGGAACATAGGAGGTTCCACATAAATATGAGAGACAGTTTGTTCACAGTGAGGGTGACGGAGCACTGGAAAGGGCTGCCCAGGGAGCAGTGGAGTCTCCTTCTCGGGAGACATTTAAAACCCGCCTGGTCATGTTCCTGTGTGAGTTGATCTAGGTGACCCTGCTGTGGTGGGGAGATTGGACTAGATGATCTTTTGAGATCCCTTCCAATCCTTAGTGTTCTGTGATTCTGTAATAGTGTATTATACTATTATGTTAATTACACTATTAATAATAGTGTAATTAAGCCTTACTGATAGCACTGTTTGCTTCACACAGCAAGATGTGGAACTAAAGGGCCGTGAAATAAGTGACCCAAGTTTGAACAGAACAAAGGGATGCCGATACATCAGGCAGTGCAGCACTGACTGGGCAGGACTTTGACCAGATTAGTTGTTAAAAACATGTGACAGTATGTGTGGGAATGAGGAGTAAGAAAAAAATCCTGTTTGCAATGCATGATGAGTGATCACCTAGGGAAAAATGCTCTTCTTGTGGAAAGGAGGCTTTTGACTCTCATCCAGGGGAAGCTTAGGTTAGACATTAGGAAAGATGTCTTTGCTGAAAGGGTCCTCAAGCCTTGGAACAGGCTGCCCAAGGACGAGGTTGAATTGCCATCTCTGGATGTGTTTAAGAGTCGTGGAACCTGGAGCTTAGGGACAGGATTTAGCACTGGCTTTGGAACGGTTGGGTTAGTGGTTGGACTTGATGATCCTGAAGATCTTTTCCAGCTTAAACGATTCTTTGATCATGGGTGATGCAGACAAGAACTTCAAAATCGTTCCCCTTTCTGGTGCAGTACTTCAGGCGGTCACAGGATGGCGCTGCAGGCACGGCTTATCTAAGGTACCTAAGGTGCCTGGTGTGAGAGGAACGTCTGTGACCGAGAAAGCTGTTCCATGTAGTGTCTTCGGAGAGGATGGAGCAGCTTGAGCAGGACCAAGAAAATTCTGCTGCAATTCCTTGTTCCTGATTTAGGGATTCTTGTCCTTCACGTTGCAGACAGTAAAACAGCTTAATTGATCCTGTCTGGTTCAACCCTGACAAAAGAAATCACAGAGGAGAGAAACATAAATGTAACTGCAAACATTGTCATGTTCTTTGTCATTCTGTTCCTTGTCTGTTATGGGAATAGTGGGTACAGTACTAGACAGCTCAACCCAGGTACTGTGTACTCCTGGGTATTTGGGTTGTGTGGACTTCATGATGTAATATTGCCTGACAAGCTGGTTAATTGTAATGGTCAAGAATGACATGGAGGTGCTGGAGAGTCCAGCACAGAGCCACAAAGATGATGAAGTGAGTAGAATACCTCCCTTATGAGGAGAGGCTGAGGGAATTTGGTCTGTTTAGCTTGGAGAAGAGCTATAAATAAGTGAGGTGTGGATGTCAGGAGGATGGAGCCAGGCTCTTCTCAATGTCAGCTAGTGATAGGACAAGGGGCAATGGGTGTAAGCTGGAACATAGGAGGTTCCATATAAATACCAGAAGGAACTTCTTCACCATGGGGGTGACAGAGCACTGGAATGGGCTTCACAGGGTGATTGTGGAGTCTCCTTCTCTGGAACTCCACTGTTTAAAACCCTTCTGGGTATGTTCCTGTGCAACTTGGTCTGTGTGATCCTGCTGTGTCAGGGGGATTGGACTAGATGATCTTTTGAGGTCCCTTCCAATCTCTGTTCTGTGATTCTGTGATTCTGTGACATGACCTTTGAAACTGAGCTGGCATTTTGTTCAGATTCAGACATGCGTAAGAACTTGGGTTTTGCCAAATGTGTACAGGACACAAGCCTGAGACTCAGGAACAACCAGCTCCTGTTCCTGCTTTGATCTTAACTTTCAGCCAGATAGCCAAGTCTTATTTGTAGGGTTAGGGGTGACTGGTGTTACATGGAAGAGAACTGACCAGTGGGTGGTTATCAGCAGGGTACCCCTTTATAAGGCCTCATCATACTGACCCAGAGGAGGTGAGGTCAAGACCACAGGCTGTTTATCAGTAACAGGAGTGCATTGCAGAGAGGAACACTTTCAGTAATCCAGTTGGGAAATAATCCCAGAGGTGTAATACAGGGGCAAAAGGAAGTAATTTGAAGTCTAAACCAGATCTTCTTTGTTAGAGGTTAAATTCAGTGATCTGGGAGTCAGGTTGAAGTTGGAATGGCTTAGGTTGGAAAGGGTTCTTAGACATCATTTAGTTCCAAGCACCCTGTCATAGGCAGGGACACCTCTCACTGGATCATTAAACAGCTGCTAACAATTGAGAGCAGAGAACCCTACAAGGATGGAGTTTTCCTGATTACTTGGAAAATACTCTAAAAATTACTGGCTTAGAATGCTGCCACATCAATACATTCTAAGCTATGATCTAAGGATGATGAGGATGGTTTCAACTGGCATGTGAAAGCTTAATGTTCTATAATCAAATCTTAGATTTGGAATGACTTGAACATCTAGTGCTTATTTCTGTTTTGTTTTCCAGGGACTGTTGTTGTGGGACTGGGCAATAGGACTGTGAACTTATTGTCCTTCTCACGTTCTGTTTTTGCAGGATCTAAATCACAGAGCTGCTTGTGGAACACCATTATTGGTGGGCTGACTGGCAACCTCAAGGAGAGGCCAAAGCCAACCATCGTCAGTGACCCTCGGCCTCCTGAAGAAATCCTAGCGGATGAATTGCCACCAGTAGACAGTCCTGAGGCGCTGGTGAAGACATCTTTCAGGTCTGTGAGATATGAGTTTACTTTGTACATCCTTGAGAAGGCACCTTTTTTCTGATTTAGAACGCCTTGTGGTTTCGGTAGTGAAGGATACCGAAGAAATGGATACTGAAGGATTCATCAGTGTTGCATATCTTTGTACTGAACAGTAGTGACAAAACGAGGTCTGTAAGCAGTACTGACTGGGCTTGTCTTTCACTTCTCAGACCTCATTAGCCTTCTGAAAAGGTTGTGGGCTAGACAGATAAAGTCTGGAGCTAATCAATATGGTCAACAAAGTCAGCTTGTTCGGTGAGTACGCCTGTGAAGGTTGGCGTGGTTTCATTTGAAAGTGGTTTAGCGATGACAGTGCAAACTTCAGGTCAGATGATGACCTGTATGGATGTAAGGGAGAGCTAAGTGTTTTTCTGTTGGTGTAATGTCTTGAGAACTGTCTGGCATAGATTTATTTTGTCAAGGAGGAGCGTTCTGCCTGGGGACTTCTGAGCTGTCGTAAAGCATGTAATAAATCTGTTGCTGGGCTTTCCTCGCTTTTGTTTGATCATGTGGACATACAGTTGCCAGGTGTTTATTGGAGGCATCTTTTCTGAAGATAGTTGTCTCAAAATGAGATAGAATGGAGAACCCATGTGCATGCAGGGATCTGGGGCCAGAATGTGAAATCTGGTGTGCCCAGCAAGAGGAGAGGGAGTGGCAGAGTTGTTTCCAAGCGGGTTCAGAGGTTTTTTTGTTGTTGAAAAACAGTGCTCTACTTTTCTTTGATATGAAACACATATATGTGCAGATGTAGAATAGTTTTAGCTTTGGATGAGTCTCTCTGTGTTGATTTTGGTTTGTGCCTTGGTCTGTCAAACCTTTCAGTCTTCATACAATTGCTACGTTGAAGGTAGTTATTTCAGTCCTTGTATTGGATAATAATTTCAGTGTATCTTGTTTATACTGAAATGATGTTTTATACAGTTTATGCTGCATGATATTTTAAAATATCTTGCCATGAAGTGAGTTTATATGTAAATAAATCTTGTAATTTCATGGTAATTATTCATTTGTTTTGAAACCCGGGACCATGTTTCCATTGATTGAGGGCAACTGTTTCAGGACCTGGATCTACCTTTCATGACTACCTGTAGTATTTAATGGCTTTTAAACACTTTGTCACTTATTTAAATTCTGTAATTTCAGGAGATCTAGCACGTTTTCAAATTTCACTTCTCATAGCAAACCCTTGGTAGCTCCAGCCTCTTCCATTGCCATCATCAAGATAATTTCAACCACTTTATATGACAAAATACTGTCACAGAATCTCAGCTGACATGATTTGATTACACGAGTAGGGGTGGCTTTTGGAACAAGTGAGCTTGCACATAGCATAATAAGGACTGATGAGTTGGAAAATGTAATTTAACAAAATAGTTTTGCTAATGCAGTTTGAATGGCTTTATAAACATTACAGAACCTCTGTATTGCATCAGAATAGGAATTACTGTGCAGTGGGCTTTTATAGAGGGGAATCCAAACAAACAAGTTGTTGTTCCAGAGGAAATTGTGTCTAGTGTTAGGAAGAAAGGAAGTCCCATGTGTGTTAAAGAGCTGCACAGAGTAGTGAAACACGAGAGAGTACATTGCAATTACTGTCAAAAGACATGAGAAATAAAAAACACTGCGATGTTTTTATTCAGTTTGGAATCTTGATGTTATTATGCTGCTAACTGGGGCGTTGGAGGCAACAGCATCTTTTGTATAATGGGTCACATATTTGATTCACATGGGTCATGTGTGGGTTGTGATGTTCCAGTGCTTCCTTGGTGGAGTTTGACTGGTGTGGCTGAGGGCCAGTGGTGGTCTGGCCAACATGGACTTTCCTTGTTTCTTGGTTGCAAGGCAGTGGTGGGAGATCTTGCTACCTTCTTGCCTTCTGGGCAATGAAATGGGCTGTAGAATTTGTCCAGTCGAGCATGTCTTAATTAGGAATGAGGTGGCTCAATGGCAGGGAGGTGTGGGGCAACATTAGGTTTGTGTGAACTGACTTGATGGAGAAGAACCACGCCTGGGCTTTGGATGTGACTGCTACAAACTGTGAAATGCAACCATTCCATTACCACCTCCGATGCACCACTGCTGGAGCAGTGTATGGTGATGCTACCCCTTTCATGCATAGTTAAAAAGAAAATGTCTCTCCAGTGTCAAATGAGTCACACTTCCTTGTGATTGCATCTCTTTTTATGTGGATACACAGGAGCAGCAGGAAATCCCAGATCTTGTTTTTCCGCTGTGCGGTACTCATTGTTCTGTAGCTTGGAAAATTAGGAAGAGATCTGTATTTGATTTTGTTCAACATCTAGATACGAGCTAGAAACACATTTGAACCTAAAAGGAGGAATGTGATTGTTTCAGTCATTGCAGTTGTACTTTTCCTGCAGTAATAATAAATCTTTAAGAAGTAAAGCAAAACCCAAGTTAAACCAACCCACTCTCTACACCCCAAATGAATACAGAGCATCGTCTCTCCATAGTTAACCTGTTCCTTTTGTCTTGGCTGTCTTTTACAAGTATTTCACTATCTTTTTTCTGAAGATACCAAGAAAAAGCAGAAGACTGGTCCAAACAAAGTTGAATACCTTTCTGAAGAGATAATCAAACATGGTTTTAATATCTTTTTGTTTGCAGTACTGCACTGAGTGGGCAGCTGTAAGTAATTTTGTGTCGACTAATTGTACTACTGCACTCCTTAAAATACAGACTTCACACTTTGCATGTAATCTGCTTGTCTAGTAAAGGCAAGGGAGACCCCAAATGGAATGACATTTGAAAAATACAATGGGATATGGAGAATGGGGGATTTATCCCCTTTGAACCCATTAGCCACACAGAAGTGATCAGCTTCTTGGCCCACACTTCATTCAGCAAGTGAGCTGTGATCACTCTCCTTTTGAGTAGCTGAGTATGGATCAGCAACCCAGTGTGTGCCAGCACCGGCAGTGGCTCTGGGTGGATGCACACACCACAGGTGGTGGGCCTGTGGTCTTGTCAGGGCTGCATTATCTGCATCTTGGCTAGAGATGCCAGTGTCTGCTGCCACTGAAGCCTCAGAAACTCTTCAGAGCTCTGGTTTTTAATCTGCTGCATCTCTGTAGTGAGAATTGGTGCTACCTGTGTGAATAGGAATTAACAGTGGTAATTAATGAGCAGTTAAGGTGACTGTGTAACAACTTTGCAGCCTGCTTTCACTTTCATGTGCTGCTCCCTGGCAGCACTCCTCAAGCAGACATTTTGATAATGTCAAATCAGGAGACACAAGACATGTTTGGGGGCTGTTCTCCAAGAACCACCTAGAAGTTTATTGAGGTGCGGAGGGCATGAGAACTACTGTATTTGTCCCCAGACTAATTCATAGAGTGAACCAGGTCACCATGGTGGCACGGTGTCAGTTAAACATTTGATGTGTCCAAGAAGTCATGATTTCTCCTAGACTGGTTTTGGTGTACAGAAGAGATGGGGTGTTGAGTCTGGAGACCTCAGACACCATGTTGGTATATGTGACTGTGGTGGTGTTTTATTGGGTGTAACGGCTGCGCTGGATCTTGTGGCAGGAGAGATCCCACATTGCGAAATGACAGAGACATCCAGGAAAGAATTGAGATGCTCATGTGAGACAGAATGCTCAGTGCAAGCTCCCATCCTGCTCCAGGGCCTATGTGACAGCTAAAGTTGGACAGGAACATCGCGTAGTCCAGGCGGCTCTGTCTCACATGTGGGCTTGGGGTGGGAGTATTTCCACAGTGATAAATGAGGGTAGCAGGCAGCTGAACAGTCAGCAGCTGGGTGAAGCCCTCTGTCCTGTACCAGACAAGCCTTGATGGATCCCTCACTGAGTACACTGAGCTAGGAGGTCACATCTGTCATCTCTTACCAGGGCCATATATATTGGCATTCAAACAGGCAGGTTAAATTCAGTCAAGGCTTGCATGGGTGGTTCATTTCTGTCATCCTTCAAAATATTTCCAGCATTTATTGTGGAGTTGTTAACCCCCTTGCTTACCTCAACAGCTGCTTTTTCTGTATGTCTGCTACAAAATTTCTTTATCTTTCTGAAAATAGTTTGCTTTGCTTTCCTTATCTGCTTGGTTTCCACTTTGGGAGTCTTAAATCACACTGGCAGCTAATCTTCTTGTGTTTCTGGTTTGGTCATGGGTGATGTAAACTCTTGCTTGTGCCAGATACTGGCCACTTGGCCTGTAGGATAGAGGTGATGCTGCAATGCTCCAAATGTGAAAGCTTAAGTCATGGCACCAGTGGTGTCATCAAGTAGGAATATGGGGTGTGAGCTTTCCTTCCCCTATGACCTTGCCTGAGTTATAGCAAGAGTCCATCTGCAGTCACAAGGCAGAAGGAGACCTGGTGGACCCTTCCTTTACTACCTCTCATGTTTTGACAACCTCTGGGCAGCACCAAAGCTTGACAGCAGCTACTTAAGCTTGTTCATGAGGTCTGAAAATCAGAGAGGGAGGTGATGCTGTGTGGGAGAGTGGTGACCAGGACCACAGAAGAACAGGAGTTTTAGACTAGTCATAGGATGGAATAAAGTCCATCCTTCCACCCTCCTTGGTTTCAGCATTTGTTTATTGCCTTTTATTTTTTTTTAATCTTGTTGCTTAAGAAGCTAACACAAAAATGAGAGTTGAGTGTCACTTGCTGTAACTTGTTAAAAAAGACTGTGCAAGGCTGGAATCTGAAACCTCTTGGTTTTTTTTAGCCATCTACAGCAGATCCAGGGCTTGCTAGACATTACAGTGGGAGCAGTCTCTCTGAAAACCACCCTTCTCAGCATCTTTCTTTATCCAGAGTGATTAGAGGGCACGCTGCTTGCGTTAATCTTCGATCCATCTATGTTCTGTTCAAACCTGTTGCTTACTGCTCTTATTTATTGGTACTCATTACAATGAATAAGGAATGAAAATTGTTCTGTTCATTAAGGAAATGGCTCCCACATCATCTGTCTCTCCCTTCTTTTAATTGTGTCTCCCTTTTAGGTGCATTTTATGCTTTGGGAGAGCTGCACACTCATTTCTTGGTAGACTGGGATTTATGATTCAGGGGGGAATGATCAGAGGAGAAAGATTTATACCAGTTACTATTCAAAGACTGTGTTCTCTCTCTGTTTGTGGATAGCCACATGGGTCTGAGGAAGGGGTTTTTTTTAGGCAGTTAACTTCTCTCTCTCTCTTTTTTTGGTCTTTCTGATATCAGAGTCTTCTTGTTCTTCAGAGGATAGATGTATTATTGATGACAAGCAAAGCCAGCAGTTCTGTCCCTGTAAATATCAGACACATCAAAAAACCCAAGCTGAGAAACTCGGAAGGGCTGCGGGTGTCCTAACAAGAGCTGTGCTTTTGAAAGGGAACGGAACAAATCCACTTCCAAAATGAGAACCAGAGTTTGAGCTGGCACTCCCTGGATAGATAAAGTCCTGGTAGTGAGGAAGTCCTGCTTTGAGGACTGAGCAATGCCTGTGCTTGCCCACACTTCTCTGCTGATGTATCTCACCTCTGTCTTGTGCCACAATAAACTCTGAGTGTTTGTTTTGCAACCCTGCAAAGGTTTCTAGTTCTGCTTTGAAGGTGTCCGGATCACTCCACTCCTTGACACAGACTACACCAGCCCCCAGCACATGCGGAGGACGGGCATATTTTGAAGTTCAAATGTGTTATACCTGCAAAACCACGTGAGCCTCACACGTCTGTGTGGCACTTATGGGTATACAAGGCTCTTCAGGTCCATGATTAGTCTCTTGTCTTACTGAAGGTGCCAGGCCAGTCTTCCCTGCAGGTTTACAGAATAAGCTGTGTGGGCAGGGAATTGTATGTATGCATGAATTTAAGGACAGTCTTGATCCTGGTAAGGGTCCACCATTAAGACATGAATAGCCTTGACATACTAATATCAAACCGGGATGCCTTGAAGTACTGGTTTTCTAAGGAGAATCTGTTATCCTTTTCCTAAGTAAATCTCTCTGTGTCTCTGAGTCAGCCTACCCACAAGGAGAGCAGAGGTCAGGAGATGCAGCCAGTCGTGGAATATTGCAGCCAGTCGTGGAATATGTTGCTGTGGGAAAGACAGGAAAGTTGTAAAACACGAGCGTATAAGAAACAACTCACAGTCTGTGCTGCAGCTTTGAGTACTAGAATTTATTAAATGTAAGGTGTTATTGTCAGTGGTATTATGGGGTAAATCGTGCCTTATCACCCTGGTGGAGTGGACCATGTAACTTGTTCTGGTAGATTAAGTTAATTATATACCATGATCTCCTTCTGCCTTGTGCTTACACCTACCGTGGTCTTTCCATGCACATGCAGAGGTCTAGGGTTTCCTGGTGTGAGCTGAGTGTCACCTTGTAGGGAAGAGCAACTGGGCTTTGGGCACAATAGCCCTGTAAAGCAGCTGGTGGCTACCTGGCTTATTCCTCCAGCCTGCAGTGGGCACTTGGGAGGACTGGAGGGGGCTCTGGAACAGGTTCATTGTTCCAGTAGTCTGTATGTGTCCTGTGGGCTGTACGTAGTGGTTTTCTTATTCTTGGCAGTCTGAGAGAGTGAGATGAACTGATGTAGAAGTATTTGACTAATCAACTGCTGAAGATTTATCTGGAGTAAGTTGTGTAAGCAGGAAGCATTAAGAAGGCACTCAAAGGAAACCCCCATACAGTGTCATCTGCTTTTAAATGACTGACTGATGGCAATGAATGGTATGTTATAATGTGATGTTTTCCTAAAGGATGTGGTGCAACATTCTCCAGACACAATTCAATCAGGAACAGATTTGTTGTTGAGACCACAAAACCTGCAAGTAAGACTTCAGGAATATTTTGAAGTGAGTAACAACAATAGCAATCATGAAATTGCCCACAACGATCTTCAGACTGATGGATAAGAGCTTAATCTTCACTAATGTCTTGTGTTACTACTTAATGTGAAGAGCTTTGAAGCAGGAGGAAAAGGGAATACTTAACTCCAGTTAATTGAGTATGATAATCAGATCTGGAGAGGAAATTCTGTCCTGTCTTGGGAAAACAATAACCATCTATGCATTGAAATACAAGTTTGAGAATTAAAAATAAAATCATTATTATGAAACCCAAGAGAAAACGTGCACTAAACATCTACCCTGGACATATTGGAAGTCATAGAATAGTTTAGACTGGAAAGGACCTTCAAGGTCTCATTCCAAAGGGACGCCTCTCACCAGACCAGGTTGCCAGAGACCCACCGAACCTGGCCTAGAACACTTCCAGGGATGGAGCATCCACAACCTCCCTGGACAACCTGTTCCAGTGCCTTAGCACCCTCCAAGTGAGGAAATTCCCATAGCTGTCGCAGATGTCACTTATCAAATGGACTGAATTGATTCCCACAGGAATGCTATTGACATCAGGCTGTGGCGTGCTTGTAGTCACCTGTATGCACCCCTGCTCTGTACCTCTTTTTCTCCTTTGTGGATTCTCATGGAGGCTTTGTCAGGTTTGCTTCCCCATGCCAAGTGATTTTTGGCTGTATTTTGCCAGAAACTCTTTTGCCAGGAATTCACAGCATCCTACCAGTGTCTATGCAGACGGCACAACAGCTAGGTGAGTGAAGCTGGTGTGAACTGTCAACACCCCTTACCCACATAACTTGCTAATGGCTGTTCTTTATCTGGTTTGTACATGTTAAACTGTCTGCTGGCAGTTTCTAGAAATGACTTTATGTAATCGAAAGGTCTCATTTGGAAATTATCACACTATCCATCTGAGTACTCAGCACTTGGTGGTGTCAGAGCCACCATGGTGTCTGTAGTTTGCAGATTGGGACACTTATTTTTAGCTCAAATAATTTTTGGATCTGAATCTACCCGAGTGTTCACAGTGAGACTGCTAAACCCATCGTGTGTTACTTGGTTTCCATCTGAACCTTATAAATGGATCTAAACTTTCTAAGTTGACTCAGGTCGTGTTGAAGCCCATCAACCTATCATCTCAATTTGCTGCCAGTGCTGCTCTTACTCTGGCAAAAACTAGTCTTGTACCTTCTAACGGTGAAAGGGCTTGCGGCTCGAGGTGTGCAGAGTTCCCCAGGAATAGGGGCTGTGGGTGCTCATTTGTACCCAGCGATTCCTTCTGTTACATCCTTTGATCTGCCTCTTCTTTCATGTGAGCACTTGGAGTTCCTTGTCAAAGCAAATTTTCTCTGAAAAAAAGACCAGATGCAAAGTGCTGTTAAACAGCAGCTACCAAAGAGCCTTTATTGTAAAAAGGGAAACTAGCAGAGGTTTATTTTCCTTCTTCCTAACGGACGTACACAAGCCTCATGTAGATCAGTGTGAGCATCTGTTTCTGAGATGAAGGTAAGTTTCCAGTCCCAGAATTTAGAACCTCAAGATTGATTTTTGTCATATAATTGTCACTAACAGTTTCTTCTCCTGAGTCAAAAATATGTTTATTATCCTGCTGGCTGCTTGGAGCAGTCAGCATTAAGTCTGCCCTGGTGAGGAGCAGTGTTATCCATAATAAAGTCATATTCCAACTCATTCTGAAGATGAGATGTTGAGAAAATTGGATTCCTCTTATGGCACCCTATCTCCTTTTGAGGGCTTCTTCACACCCGAAATTGTTTTAAAGTTGCTTATAGTGTAATTACTCAGAATGTCAGCAGTATCTTGAGTAAAAGAATTAGAGTGTAATGGTATAAGGAGAGTGGCCCAAATTTGGTGTGAATGGTCATAAAACTCAGTAGACTTCTGTGGTGTTACACAGATTTACTGCATCTGAGTGTGTGGCTGGACATTTCAGAACAGCTTGGATGCTGAAATGCGCAACTTTGGTTGATTAAGGTTATAACTCTGATAAAATTGGCAGTGTGTTTTTGCTGAATCATGAGTGACGCTGTCAAATAATACGTTTAATCACAGTGGCCTGGGCTAAATACATCAGGCTTCCTCTCTGAATCAGTACAGCCTTGAAATGTTGATCTTTCTTCTCCATTGCTTTGATACAGATTCTAATTTAGCCAAGGCCCTTTCTGAGCATCTGAGGATGGTGTTGGCAAGCAACACTAAGGGCTGACTCACTGGAAAGCAGCTTTGCTTGGGAGAACCTTGGGGTTGTCCTGGTGAACAACAACTTAAACCATGAGCCAGAAGACCAGCAGCATCCTGAATGGCATTAGGAAGAGCAGGTCAAACTTCCCTTGCACTCAGCACGGGTGAGGGAGGCCATATGAGAAATGCTGGGTCTGGTTCAGGATTCCACTGCACTAAACAGGTGGAGGCACAATGGAAAAGTCCAGCAAAAGACAATGAAGATGATGAGGGTACTGGAGCATCTAATGGAAGGGAAGGTCAGAAGAGTTGGGGCTTTTTGGCCTGAAGGAGAAAAGGCTTATTGGCATAAACACAGAAGGGAACACACAAGATGGGACAGACTCAGAGCAGGATAAGAGGCAGAGGTCAAAAAATGAAATGTAGGAAATACCATTGACACATAAGAAAAAATTGGTGGGCTGGGGGGAGAGCTTGGGTTTTGTTTATTGTGACAGTGGTTGGACTGGCCCAGGTTGTTCAGAGAAGCTGGAGAGTCTCCATCCTTGGAGATACTCAAAACATGACTGGAGGCAGTCCAAGGCAGCCTTCTGTAGCTGATCCTGCTTTGAGCAAGGGGAGTGGACTAGATGCACTGCAGAGCTTCTCTCCAGAGCTAACATTTCAGTGATTCTGTGGTGGGAACAGTGAAACTAAATGAATGCTCTGAGACGGAATTCCTCGTGTCTGATCTGCGTTGGAGGTCTGTTATCTGTATTGCAGGTTTTTATTGTACCTCTGTACACATCTGGTACATGGGACTCCCTCCAAGGTCAGTGTGAAGTACAGGTCTGCAGGGCAGATTCACGAGTTTGAGTTTTTTTTCTGGAGAGTTTCCCTATGTTTGAGACAAACCAGGATGACATGTTTCAACTTTTTTCCCTACATAAACTGGTATTTTGTGAATTGAGTCTTCCTTAGAGAAGTATTTTGTGAATTGAGTCCTCCTTAGAGAAGATTATTAAAATGCAGACTTCATCTCCCAGGCATCAAAAGAAAGTGGCACCGAGTTCACGGCTCATACAGATGATAGGAAAGAAGAAATTCATGTAATGAGATACTAATACAGATCCTCAAATGTAATTTAAATTCATTTGAACAAATTTCCTCTGAGAAGGGAGGGGAAGTGTGAATGAGAGAGGCAAACTCCATAAAGAACTTGTGAAAACTTTTTCATCAGTTCATTGTGAGTTGGGTAATCATCGAAACATAGATCGTGGAGTCCAGCCATTAACACAACTGTCCCAAGCCCACTACTAAACCCTGCCCCTAAGCTCCAGATCTACATAACTTTTGAACACGTCCAGAGATGGTGATTCAAACCCCTCCCTGGGCAGCCTTTTCCAAGGCCTAAGGGTCCTTTCAGTGAAAAAGTTTTTCCTAGTGTTCAACCTAAACTTGTCCTGCCACTGCTTGAGGCCATTTCCTCTTGTCCTTTGTTCTTTTGGGAAAGAGACCAACTCCCACCTCTTTACACCCTCCTTTAAGGTAGTTGTAGGCAGCAATAAGGTCTCCCCTCAGCCTCCTTTTCTCCAGACTAACCAGCCCCAGCTCCCTCAGCTTCTCCTCATGGTTTGTTCCCCAGACTCTTCACCACCCTTGTTCCCTTCTTCATACCCATTCCAGCACCTCTGTATCTTTCTTGTATTGAGGTGCCCAAAACTGAACCCAGTACTGGTCTCGGAGAACAGTTCTCTTCTGGGGTCAGTGAATGCATTGAGCTGCGTTGAATCAAAGCCTGGTAACAGAGGTTTCTGCTTGTTGCTTCTGCAGAAGCATTTATGAGGGTTCTGCTGAGCTTTCTCTAGGTCTTGAAAAGTGCTGCTTAAATATTTATCTTCACAGAGATACTAGGCTCTGGTGTGATCTGTTTTTAACGATTGCTCTCTACTAATGCTGATTTCAGTAGAGAACTTGGCGTAAAACACTACGTGGGAAATTGTCTAATTGCCTCCAACAATGAGATGAGACAAAGTGCTAGAAAAGCAGTTGCACTGGTGGCACTGGTCTTGCAGAGCAGGGGTGAGGGCTGCATGAGTGGGCAGAAAGTTTGGAATAGTGACAGGTCTGGGATGGGCTGCCAAGTACAGAAGGAGACAGTGGTCATCATCGTCTGCCTGCACCAAACTCAAGTTACCCTGTGGCCTTCCTAGCTTGGCACTGACTGGCTAGTTCCAGTAGCCACCGCCAGTGTTGACGTTTTTGGAGTATGCCGGTGTGTGAAACGACCAAAAGCCATCTGGCTTGTCCTCAGCTTAGAATTGAAATTAACAGTTGCTCTCAGAGAGAAAGTCTGGGAATGTCTATGGGATCCAGGGGGTTGGAGTCGATGATCTCTTGGATCCCTTCCAACCCCTAACATCCTATGATCCTATGATCCCTGTTGGGTAGCATCTCCTGGAAGATGGTTTCCATTCATGTGGTGCTCAGTGTTTTCCTGGGATGACTGCCAGAAGCATTTAGTTTACGCTTGTGTCACTGATCAAGTCTCTAATCTCTGCATGTTTCAGAGCTTTGGTCTGCACCATATTTGTAAGCAGCTAAGTCCCAGGTGTTAGTTTAGTCCTCTGAAGGCCAGTTGTCTGTTCATAAATTTCCTTTCCTGGTGTCCATGTTGGGATGACATCATGTCTGGCTGGTGCATGGCATTGTTGCCTCTAGTTTTGCTGGGTCACACTGGCTTTAGCATCATGCTGACCTGGCCAGGTAAATACCTCTTCTCCAGACGTGGGATGATTCAAGGGGCTTGACTCCAGAAGATGCATCCAAGTTATGTTTGAGCACAGACTGGCAAGTGCATCAGAAGCCTAAAACTGTCAAAGCATTCATTGCTGCTTGTGGAACAAAGGTGATTTGCCATCCTGCAGCCTGGGCAATGTGGACATTCTGTGATTCTATGACACAGGGCCAACTTCAGCCTGCTATGTGGCCTCAACAAGATAGTCTCTATAGAACCAGTGGAGACGTAAGAGAGGATCCCTGTGTTCATTTTACATCACAGAATGGTTTACACTGGAAGGAACTTTGGACGTCATCTAGTTCCAACCCCTTCTGCCGTGGACAGGGACACTTACTAGATGAACTTGCCTGAAAGTTCATGCTCCCAGCTTTATTCTTCTTGGACATACATTCTTAAAATAAAACTTTCCTTACAGATAAAAATTCTGGCTCTGTAGTTTCCAGGCAGCAAGGTTTATAAACTGAAATAACCTAACTGTATTCAGAGGCATGTGAGTAAATGTCTCGTAGCTAAACTTAACACAAAGGTACAGCTAATTGAAAATTACTGTTAAGAATAGCACTGCACTTGTTTCCCAAGTTAGAAAATCTACTTCACTTGAATGAGATTGCAGTGGAAATCACCACTTTTTTGCATTTATGAGGAAGAAAGTAAAAAGTGGAAATTTCCTAAGTGATTTTGAACTTTTTTTTCCTATAATGTATGAACAGTTTTTTTTATCTTTTTTTGCTGTCTATAATGATAAAGTAGGAGACAAGAAATACTAGAAAAGTGCCAATTAAATCAATCTGTCTGATAAAACAAACCAAAAGTGGACACTGTGAAGCAGCTTGATAAAATTGTGTGGAAAGATGGCAATGCATTGTTTCCAGATCAGTGGCTTTGTGGCTTTTACATCCCTGTTTAGAGGTTTGTCATAATGGCCTTGATGATCTTAGAGGTCTTTTTCAACCTTAATAATTTTACCAAAGGCTGATATAAGGAATCAGCTTTCAAAGGACTTTCTCCTTGGGATACCTGGTTTGTGACAGGAAAAACGGGAATGCAGTGGAATGGAAAGTGAGGAATGAGGGTGGATGTGTGTGTGTGTGTGTGTGCACAGAGAGCCTTGGGGCCATGTCAGGAACATCAGAGCAGAATTCTGCTCTGAGATAGATGCAGGTGGTCCTCCAGATTGTATACTTTCCTCTCTTGTGTCAGCAAATGCTAGTTTTGCTCCTTTCAGGGCACTATCACAGCTGTAATTTTTTGCTCTCATGTAGAAGACAAGTAGTTGGTTTCAAATGTTTGGTTCTTGTTGCTGCCATTTTCATAGGAGAATCATAGTTAAAACAGGTGATGGTGTCTGTGGTAGGAGGCAGCACGTTGCCATATCTGTGTTGGCTCGCAGAGCCTCGCTGAGGCAGGCTGGCTGCCACACTGCTCCCGGCGTGGAGCTGGGTCATGTTGATGCTGAAGGTCACGCCCAGCTCCTCTTTCATGTGCCACAGGCCTGTGACTAGCTGGTGAGTGTAGCTGCACATTGTGTATATGCAACAAGAGATAAGAGGAATGTTTTGCTGAGGCTCTACAAAAGCTGTGGACAAGAGGACCCAATGACAGAGGAGTGATAGCTCTGATAAGCCGGACTTCTCCGCAGTGTCTAATTTTAGTGTTTATCTGACCAGTGGGTAACTGGAAGTGTTGTCAAATGACAGATAAACCCTTAAAAACATGCACTGTGGCCATTCTTTTATCACTAGTTGCAAGTAACCATGGGGATAGAGATCTAAGAGGTCTGTTTTTGTTTTCCTGTTGTTCAGTTCAGGAGTGAAATCAGGAATAGCTTTTAAGTGAGAGTCAAATGAACTCCAGACCTCTAGATGAAAATAAATTCCAGGACAGAGGCTCTGACCTTGTTTATCCACAAACCCAACAGCGATTTAGAGAGCAGTTTATTAACTCAGTGCTTGTGACCTACGTAATTGAGTTCAGTAACTGGTGTGGGCACCGTTCCCTTCCCACCACACCTGTGTGGAGGAAGATGTTCTTACTCCAGTTGAGGCACTCATGCGGCGGCAAGAGATCATAAATTCTTTCTTTCCTTCTTCACTTTCCGAGTCAAACACCTGAACTAGAGCAGAGAGGCTTTGTTCCCTACTGCCACTCTGTATTTCCCCTTCTGCAGCCCGCTTCCATTGCATGTCAATTTTGTGCAGAAGTGATGGCTCACCCACACCACCTGACTGATGGTTGGTCTCCATTTGGCCCTTGTGACCGCAGGATCAGGCTTAGGAGCTTGCTTGACTCGCCGTGTTGGGCTATCAGCTAGCATTGCTGGATCCTTTACGCGCTTCCAGATTTGCAGTTGTCATTCTTTCCACTTGCCCCAGTTTGATGGGTTTTTTAAGCTTCTGGCACAGGATGCAGGCCTTGCTACACTTTAAGTAATCCTCTCTGAACCCTTCCCCAAATTTGCCATGGATATTAGTCAAGAAAGGGTCAGTGAACAACACTGAGACAGAACAAATGAAGGCCTGACAGTTTGTATTTAATGGATGCCAATTTTTTTGATTCAAAATTAAATACAAAAACCTTTTCATATTTTAATTCTTGGAAACAGTCCTGTTGTAGCCCAGACAACCTGAATTTATTGTTCTCAGGCAAGAGAGGAGCTCTGCTGGTGGCAGAATTATGTGGGTGGTGTGACACATCCAGCCTCCAGCTTACGTTCCTGTTACTCAGATGCCAGGATCTGTGATCAGCTGTGAAACACAAATGCGAGTGACTTGCTCTACATGTTCTTGTGGCACTTGCAAGATACCTACTGCTCTGTGCTACTGTGCTTGTCCTCAGAGTGAGATTGCTGATGAGTTGATTCATCCTTCTGTAGAGAGAACTCAATTATATAAAAGTTAATAATTTGGCAGGTTCTGGACTTACACTCACGTTTTATGGTGATATAAGTGAAGTGCTGTGTTTGTCTGCATCTGGAGTTGATGTAGATCAAGCTGTGGTCAACAGCCTTCTGGACAGTGGAACTTATTCTACAGGTCAGTATGGAAAACGGAAAAAACTTTCAAGACTTTAACAATTCCAAAGAAAAATTTCCCTGCAAACGCGTCCTGGTTTAATCTATGAACGAGTTCCTGTTAGGAGGGGGTAGTTTGACAGAAACTGGTCCATACTGGTGCAAACATTCAGACCAGTTAGTACATCTTTTTTTATGAAGTTAAGGAAATCTTGATGGCCTCGTTAAACTATCTTTGAAAGCTGTTGGTTCCCTCAACTGAAAGTCTCCATAGTTGCCCTGAGACCTTTCAAGCATGGGATGTGTGGTTGAGCAATTGAGGAGTGAGGAACTTCTGGAGTCTGCTATGACTAGATGTGTGCTAAGGTGATCCAGGAGAATTTAATACTAAGTGAGGGTTGTGGGGAGAAAAAAACCCAAGCATATAAATGAGGTGCAGGAGGGGAAAATATTCCTTAGGTGAATAATTTTGATTTAGGTAAATGGTTCTCACTTGACCTACTGAAATGAACAGCAAGTGGATTAAATACTCAGAGTGAGTAACTGAGAAGTCACGGGCAAAAGCTGACCTCCACCTCAGTGTCAGTTCTGCCTCTTAGTAACCAGTAAATGACACAGCTGCCTGGCCACACTGGGTGTATGGAGCTATGGAAATGGGGAGATGGCAATAGAGAGCTGCTCCTCCAATCAAATCACCTGCAGTTTGCCAGGAACAGCACTGAAATTTGTGTCAGAAACCAGCTGAATTGTTGTTCAATGGTGATTTAGTTTGGTATCAAGGACTTTGCTGTGCTGCACATCTCATCTTCAGGACAGTGCCACTTGGAGCATTCAAAGATTCCCTCTTTCTTTTGAGGTTCTTTGCATGGTTGTAAGGTCTCCGAGGTTTTTAATTCAGAGGCAAAAACCCCACATAATTTTCTTATTGCTTTAATAAGGTGACATTCAAGGTGCTTTTTTACACTGCTTGTGTTCTCATATCTCTGCAAAGGGTTTTGATTGTGGGGAAGAGGACTAGGAGCAGTGGGTGTCTGCAGTGTTTGTGTATCTTATTGAATGCTACAGTTCAGTAACAGGACAGGATAGTGTGTCAAAGCCAGGGCAGATAAAATGTTAGGACACTAACTTCCTAATTTCTCTTTAATTCCTGCACAAATTAAGCCAGTAGTTTATAATGCATTGACACAGGTAATGCTGATGAATTAAAAAAAACCCAAACATGTAGCATGGAGGCCTTGGTGTTTCAGGATTGCCAAATTCCCCAGGGGATATCTGCAAGTGTGGCAAAGGAAAACATGCAGAAAGTGTAAGATGTGACTGATGTGTGCTGCAGAGCAGGGGTTGGCTGGGTCTTCTGTGTCCAGAGGTACTGTTGTTTAGGGAAAAAAGGAGAATATGTGTGATTTTTAGGCTCCAAGTTGCCTAGGGATTTGTGGAGTGGTGGGGCTGCAAATCAGCAGGAGCATTTCTTACCTCCAGTGTGAAGCACAGGCTGCCGTGCAGTCATTTCTGAAACACAACAGCGAACTGTAGATCTCTGTGGGTCACAAGGCTTCTGTCCCAAACAGTAAGACAAATCTGCCCCTGGTCCATTTAGGCAGTAGTCGGGTGGAGGATCGGATAGATCTTTGTAATCAAACCTGAGCTGTGGGGTTTCTTGGTGGACACTGAAAGACCAGGTCGCCCAGAGTCCTGTCCAACCTGGTCTCAATCCCCTGTCCCTGGAAGTGTTCAAGGTTAGGCTGGATGGGGCTCTAGACAACCTGATCTAGTGAGAGGTGTCCCTGCTTGCGGGCACGGGGATTGGAGGATCTCGGAGGTCCCTTCCAATGTAAATATTTCTGTGGTTTGACATTTTTTTAAATCAGAATTTTCTATGTGTATATTTTATCCACTCAACCTGAATGCTTAGTCGTGCTAAAGGATCTTTCTGAGTTCCTTGGCACTGTAAAGCCTGCTGCCATATGGGCACATGCTGCATTGTACCCGCCCCAGGACCTCTGTGCTTGGTGGAAGAGCTAAAGGCCTGTGATGCAGGTGAGCATCAGACTGCCGGGCTGGTAAGGGATGTTTTGGAGTTGCACATACAACCAAAATGCCTCAAAACTCATGTTTTAAACCGAAAAGTTTTTAAATCTGAGCTCAATTGTTTGTTTGATTTGAGTGAGCCCACGTTTATAAATGGAAATACGGAATCCAGTGTAAACCAGTTGGAATTGCAGAAATGATTACTGGCTTACCAGTGAAAGGTAAGAACAGAACAAGCTGCAAATTAGCTTATTAGCAGTTTGTTGTATGTGTGAAGTAGCCAAATCACTGATCCACTCATGCTGATTCACTTTCCTCTGTTACTCAACTACAAAATCTCATGCTCCCTAGAGTGTGTGAGAGGTGCTGAAGTCTTTCAAGTCACATCAGCGTATAAACTTTGTGTTAATCACAGGGCAGTCGCTTGAAATGACATGCTGGGTAGGTAAAAGCAGCACTGGAATAAAGTATTTCTATTGTCATCTTCCTCTCTGGAAATAAACTGAAAATACAAGACGTGTTGCAGTGGAGCAAGTAGGTGTTTACTTGTTTCCTCATGTTGAGATATGTTTCTTCAGCTGTGAACTCAATATCCAGTCATTTGAAATCAACACACACATACGTATTTTATAGACCAAGATACGTAGTTACAGGACAGTAAGTTCCAGGCTGGTGGGCAGCAGTGTAATGATAATGCACAGCAGGTTTTTCCAATAGCTCAGCTAACTTTACAGCCAGAAAACTGCCTTCAAACAGTTATAGCCTGAGATTCAGAGGATAAAAAAAAAGCCCTCCATGTGTGAAGTATTTTCAACACTTAATTGTGTGCAGCGTGTGTTTTCCCTTTGGAGGCAGGGCTGCAAACCCTACAACACTGTGGGACCACGCTTGAAGAGCTGTTGGCATTTCCTATGCTGTGATAATTTTTTCTGCAAAAACAAACAAAACCCCAGTCCAGCCAAAACCCACCCTAAGGGGCAACACACAAATTTGTGAAGTACAAGTGGAGGAGGACTGTTTAGCTCAAAACGACTCCTCTTAGCTGCAGCATTTTTAATACAGTTATTAAAAGCAGCGAGCAGTTCTTACTGTGGAGAAGAGTACTGACCAGTGCCAGGAGGCAAATCCTCTTACATTTCTCACACAATAGATTCACTGTATAAAATCATAGCATCTTTTAGGCTGGAGAACACCTTCAAGATTGTTGAGTCCAACCGTTAACCCAACTGTCCCAAGCCTACTGGTAAAACCTAAGCTCTAGATCTACTTGTCTTTTAAACATGTCCAGGAATGATGATTTAACTCCCTCCCTGGGCAGTCTGTTCCAAGGCCTGATGGTCATTTCAGTGAAGAAGTTTTTCCTCATATCCAACTGAAATGTCCTCAGGTTGCATCAGAGGACTTTTCCTTTTGTCCTATCACTTGTTCTTTGGGAAAAGAGACCAATCCCCACCTCTCTACGACAGCAATAAAGCCTCCTCCCTACCCTCCTTTTCTTCAAAGAGTCCCAGCTCCCTCAGCCACTCCCCATACAACTTGTTCCGGAGAACCCTTCACCAACCTTGTTTTGCCCTTTATGCCAGAAGTTTTAGTCCCATGTTTGTGCTATGACCAGAATTGTTTGCATATGATTGGTGTTAGGCACCTATACATCAGGGAATTGTAGCAGAGTTCAATCTGAAGCAGATGATTTTAATACATATTTTTTTAAACATCAAGATTTAAGTTAGGACATCCGCCAAGATTTTGATTAATTTTAGCAGTTATGATCTCTAAATTGCTTACTTTTTCAAGCTAAAGGGAATGAGCTTAATCTATGAATATTTAACCTTCAGCAACTTGGTAATACTATCTACCTCTGATTTTATGGTATCCAACTTAATTACAGAACAGCTGCAGTGGAGGCTGCAGAACATCTTGACTTAAAACCAGTTTTACATAAACAGGACAACTTTAGGAATGATGCTGGTATGCAGAGCATATCAATGATGTTTTGCTAACTGAAGGGGACACACAAGAACATGCTGTGAACCATCAACTCCCAAGAGCAGTGCTGTTTCTTGGGAAATGGAGAGTGGAAACAGCTGTGCTGCTATTGCACTGTGACTTTCCTTGACTTGTGAATCAGCCTCTGGAACCACAAGAACAGCTCTGGAGTAAATTGTTGGAATTCAACTTTCTTAGATTTTCCTTTGGTCCTGTTTGGAGCAACAGGGATTAACTATCTATAGATAGATATATAATACCTGTATTTATATCGTAGATATGGTATCTATATCTAATAGTAGGCAGATATCTGACAGCTGTACTTAACAAAAAATTCATTCAGAAAAGGGCCCAGTGGTTAAAAAAGAAGACAAGGCTGAGAAAGGCAGACTTGTCCTAAGCTTTGTCAGCCCCTGCATTCATTCTGTGATTAAGGTTGAGGTCATAGGGATGTCAAACTCTGCAGAGGAGCATTGCTGCTGTGGAAGAAGGTGCTTTAGAGGTAGGAGACAGATGAAGACTTCACTAATGGCATTTGGAGGAGACCAAAGGAAAAGATGCTTGGAGTAAGGAGGGTCCTGTTTCTGCATATTGGTGAACTCTCTGGGGTTGTGTTTGGTATCACAAGCTCATGTACTCTTGTTTCCAGAACAAGTCTTAATGTATCTGGTGGGTTAGAAAAACAGTGGTGCTTTGGTTTACATTTCACCTCTTGGTTTTTTTTCTTCATTCCATAGGTATGTAGGCTGTATTTAAAAGTGGGGGTCTTGTTTTCTCCTGGAGTTTCCTGAAACTCTCCTGGAACACATAGCAAAGGGAATTCACTGCAGCTTTTGCAGTAGTAGTAGTGTGTCAAGATTAGAAAAAGCAAAACCTTTCACCATGGTCTGGTGTCTCATGGGACAAGAGAAATAAGTTTGCTTGAAAATCAGAAGTTTTCTCTCCGTGGGGCATTTTCCTTTAGGCTGTGGTGGAACTTGTCTGGCAGTAAGCTGATTTGGGGCTTGATTTCTTCACTCTGAGCACCTTATTTCAGGGGGTCTGTTTGTGAAACCAGCAAGGCTGCTTGTGGAGGAGGACGCTGTTCCCTTCAACAGAGAACTCCCTTGAGCAGTTCCCTTCTGAGGTTCCTTGAGCTGTTGCTTTTCTTGTGAAGCAGCCTAGCAACTTTCATTCCCATCTGCTATTTTGTTTGGGGGATTTATTTATTAAAAGTAAACCAAAGATGCCCTGTGAAAACCAGATAAGATATACCAATGAAGGCCTCTGGTATTTGATAATTTACAGAATGAATGCAATTGCCTGGTCACCAGCTGTTAGAGCCACTCAGAACAGGCAAAGGGGAAAGTCATCACCAGATTGAATAAGAAAAAAAGCAAATAAAACCATCAATAAATCCCTGTCAAAACACTGAGCTTCCCCTCATCCTCAGGAACTCATTTCCTGTTGTAGAGGAATTCACCATTTTCTCTGGCTGAAGAAGCTGTATCATGGTTAAAGAAGTACTGGAAGGGTGCATCCGTTAAGCGTTGGACAGGCTGGAGAACTGGGCAGGGAGAAATGTAATGAACTCTAACGAAGGCAGCGTAGAGTCTGGCATCTGGGACAGAACAGCCCCAGGTATCAGTGTAAGTTGGAGACTGACCTCCTGGAGAGCAGTACAGGAGAAAGGGACCTGGGGGTTGTGGACAGCAGGATGGCCAGGAGCCGGCAGTATGCCCTTGTGGCCAAGAAGGCCAATGGCTTCCTGGGGCGGATTAGAAGCAGGGTTAGTCAGTAGAACGAGAGAAGTTCTCCTCTCCCTCTACTCTGCTGTGGTGAGACCACATCTGGAATATTGTGTCCAGTTCTGGGCTCCTTGGTTCCAGGACATAGGAGTACTGGATACAGTCCAGTGCAGAGCCACAAAGATGATGAAGGGAGTGGAACATCGTCCTGACGAGGAAAGGCTGAGGGAGTTGGGTCTCTTTAGCTTGGAGGAGACTGAGGGGTGACCTCATTAATGTTTATAAATAAGGAAAGGGTAGGTGTCAGGAGGATGGAGCCAGGCTCTTCTCGGTGGCATCCAATGATAGGACAAGGGGCAATGGGTGTGAGCTGGAACATGGGAGGTTCCACATCAATATGAGAAGGAATTTCTTCCCAGTGAGGATGACACAAAGCCCTGGAACAGGTTGCGTAGAGTGGGTTGTGGAGTCTCCTTCTCTTGAGATGTTTAAAACCTGCCTGGATGTGTTCCTATGTGACTTGGTCGAGGTGATCCTGCGCTGGCAGGGTGATTGGACTGGATGATCTTTCGAGGTCTCTTCCAATCCCTGATGTTTTGTGATTCAGTGATTAAATAAATAGCATGTTTTTAAATATAATGTTTTTAGCTAGGTATGTCAAGGGGATCTTTTTAAAACAACATGGTTACAGGTGACTTTGTTTATTCTTAATACAGCTGACTAAGCTTTCAGCCTGAAGATCTGTCCAAGCTACCAGCATTTCTCTCCAATACAACCTTTCAATGTCAGTATGATCAGAGATAAAGAGCCCTCTGCTGCATTGAAATGATGGGGTTGATTTTAGACAGGCAGCCTGGATTTGCTGAAATTAGAAATTTTCCTGCACACCTGAGTTAGCAGCTCCCTCTTCACTTCTGCATCACTCATTGCACTAACTGCAATGAAGGGTGTTTTCTGCCTTTGGGACATGAATGCTGGAAGAATGGCTGGAGATATCGTGAGGCTTCTGGATCTGTACCTGAGATCACTGTACTCAAAGCATTTGCCCAGATCTATTCTTTCAAACCCAAAAATCATGACTTGTGAAAGTACCTTGTGGTACAGTCTGGTAAATACAGTAGTGATTAAAACGCAAGAGGGAAATCTCTGCTCCCTGAGGCACATTTTAATGATGTTTCATTGCTTTGCAACAAGTGAAGTCCTGTCTTCGTTCTCATGTGGCTGCTCAAACCTATGCCAACAGTCACAGGTACCCCCTTTTCTGTGTCTTCTGTGGGTTCCTGATGGTATAATACAACACAGATGAGTTCTGTCCCTCTGTAGGCATCTTGCCAAGCCAGCATGCCCAAATAACACAACAAATGTGTGGTCTGAGGCATCATGTGTTTGCTTGAGATTCCTCTGCACAAGCCAGGAAGATTTTTGAAAGACAGGCTGATGTTTCTAGCTCAGAATGTTTGGTTTGGCATTACTAAACTTGCTGCTGCACATAAAGAAATGTTGCTATAACTTCAAAACATGAGGACTGACCAGAGGGCAGTGCAGAACTTCCAGTTCATGGGTATGACTTTCTCAGTTACTTCCTTTAATGAAGTTCAGAGCAGCTAAAAAAAGACTGGGACAAGCAAACGATCTGCTGAACCGCTTTCCAAGCGTTGTAAAGGTCTGAGGATGCTGTATGAGGTGCAAACTGTTTGCTAGCTCTTGTCCCAAGCTTCAGCTGTTTTCCATTGAAGGAACATGCAGGAAGGCTACAGGAGGCTGCACACTGGCAGCTAAGATGAACTCCCATGGAGGCTGCATGAAGTCAGCAGAAATGTCTGCAGGAAGCCTACAAAGGGGCTGAAAACCTCCTGGAATTCTGCCTCATCTTCAGTGGTAGGCAATACTGAATGCAGCTTTCTTACACCTCTTTTTGTACTTGTGTTGGCATCTGCACAGGGTTGTCAGGTAGGCACATACATCAGAGACCAGTTATTCTTATTACAAGGTCCCAGGTCTCTTACGTTTTGCAGCATTTGCAGTCACAGTATCACAATATGAAGGGACCTCTGGAGATCATCTAGTCCATTGTCACTGCTAGAAAATGTGGCTTGTCTTACTGCTTCCTGCTTTGGTGACAGTGCCTTGGCAGTAGAGGGGCTGTCATGAAAGGGCACCCAGATACCAGGATCGTGAGCCTCGTGTAAACACCTTGGGAGATTAGGTGGGAATGCCCTGTGTGACCGTAGTGTTTGCTCTGCATCACCAGACCCTCGGGCAGGCCAGTTCATCTGCATGAGGCTGGCAAGCTGTGCTGAGACACTGTGACCCTTTCTAGAACTCTGCTTAAGTTATGTCTGTTAGACATGGTTACTGATGGTAAAATGTAGTGAGACTGTCTTAGGGCAGAGCTGCCCCAGGCAGCAGTAGAGCTGATGCTAGGCCCTCTTCCAGTAACAGATGCACACAAGCTTATTAAAAGCACCGCTTCAAAATACAGCGCGTTAGCCACGAGTAGCTGTTGGGTGTAAGGAGCAGGAAGATACACTCATAATCACAGAATCACAGAACATTAGAGATTGGAAGGGACCTCAAAAGATCATCCAGTCCAATCCCCCTGCCAGAGCAGGATCCCCTAGACCAAGTTGTATAGAAACATATCCAGGCAGGTTTTAAACATCTCCAGAATGTTCAACCCTTCTCCAGTAGAAGTTTCTGCAGTGAAAAGAGGATGAAAATGGAAGGCAGAGCCTTTTTATGTTTCCTTTGTATCTGAAGTTATGGTAGATGTTCCAGGTTATCGTGATCTGACTGTATTACATCTAGTTGCTTTGACTCTTTATTCGAAGCAGCTATCGGGGATGCTGTATGGCTGATGCTGTTTGAAGAAAACAGGCTTGTTTGGACAATTTTAAAGCATTTAACAACCATTTTGGTTACTGTGAGCAAGGGACTGGTGCAGCACTAACACCCAGGCCCATGGCAAATCATCTGTTACCCCTTCTGTCTGCCCGGGACACATTGTGATCCCCAGGCCTTGTGGCTGCATTTCAAGTTTCAAAGCTTATTAAGTTGGCAATTAGTGGAAAGTAGTTTGGTTACTGGCAGCACCTGCCCACTATATTCTGCGCTGGCAGTTGGGTTTTGTTTTTGAAGGACTCTACCTGAGGGTTAGGCAACTGTGCTAGCACTTGGATACTGGGATGAACTGGCTCAGCTCTCAGCTGAAATCAGCTACACAATCTGTTTGAGATTTGTAGTACCAGTGACAAGATCACCTCTAACTTAAAAAGTCTTGCAATGAGGGATATGTGGTAATGGGAACTGTGGGGAAAGAGACAAACCAAAAAATATGCTCAGGCTTAGGTGGTGGAGTCACCATCTCAGGAGGTATCTAAACAACGTATAAACCTGGTGCTTAGGGACATGGCTTAGTGGTGACCTGTCAGTGCTGGGTCCAAGGTTGGACTACATGATTTTAAAGGTCTCTTCCAACCAAAGTGATTCTGTGATCTCTAAATTTCGTTCTNCACTTGCTCCCTGTGACAGGACAAGGAGCAATGGGTGTAAGTTGCAGCAGAGGAGGTTCCGCCTCAACACAAGGGGGAACTTCTTTGCTGTGAGGGTCACAGAGCACTGGAACAGACTCCCCAGGGAGGTCGTGGAGTCTCCTTCTCTGGGGAACTTTCAAGGCCACCTGGATGCGTTCCTCTGTGATCTGTGTTAGATAGTTTTGTCCTGCTCCGGCAGAGGGGTTGGACTCGATGATCTCTTGGGTCCCTTCCAACCCCTAACATCCTATGATCCTATGAACAATCTGCAAACTCCTGCATGCTCTGCTGGCTTTGTCCTGATGGTTTTTTTGGTGGCTGCTTAGTCAGTATTCAAAGGTTTTTTGGATTTTTCCACCAAATGTTTAATTTCTGCTGTGTAGTATGTATTCCATTAAACACAGTGTAATGCCTTTATGGTGTTACAGGATCCATCTGCTTATGGTGTAACAGATTAGAAGACATTTAGAACTGCCGAATCGTATCTCACATGACTGACTATACAGTGACTCAGAACTGAAAGCATGTAAAAATCTATGAGGAAATGATTGCCTCAAGAGTTGTATCAAATCCAAGATGGTTACTGGTACGATCCATCTGCAGAAAAGCTACTTTTCAGTAAAGAGAGAAACTGAATCTTACAAAGGTGTCAGTTATAAACTCTTTGGTAAAGTGGTGAGAGCAGCCTGTGCTTTGCTTTACACTGCTGGGAATTGCAGTTGGGCTTATTTGACAGATAGAAAATGGGAAATATAAAATCCATTTAAATGAAGGCAGTGTTGCTTTGCTACCACTTGTGAAATTGTGCATCTCTGCTTGTTTCCTTAAAGCTGCCCATGTGATGAAATAAGGCCACATGGCACCTTTATGTCAGAGCTAGAATTAAACTTCAGGATGAAGAAAAAACAGGCTTTTTTGAGGGGGGGTGAAGAACATGCCCCTGGATTCGGAGTCTTTTTTTCTTGAGGTATTTGCAAAACTGGTTTAGAATCTTATGAAACCACTTGGGCCGATAATGTAGGAGGAAAAGCAAACAGGAAGCAAACATTTTGTAAATGTCCATTATCACTGAATTATTCCTATTTCCTTACCCAGGTCCATCCTCTCATCTCCCTCATTTCCTCTTTGTGTCCAGATTTGCCAAACCAGCCAGGCAGACATAACAGTAAGATGAGGCAGAAGGAGTCATCCTGCTGCTGGTGGTCAGGTCACATCCCTGGGATGGGGCCAACTTTCAGGCCCTGCTCCAAGGATTGTTCATGTTGTTTCTCACAAAGCAGAATAACCCCAATAGGAGAGGCTGAGGGCAAAAGATACCTGCAATATCAACTGCAGTGATAGTCATTGAAGCTCTTTTGAGGTGCTGGGGTTTCTCAATTCCTCTGTGGAGTGAGGAAAGATGAATAGAAAACTGATCTTCCACATAGCTCAAAATAAGCAGCTCCCCAACTCAGTAGTGAGGTTGAAGGGCGAGGAGAGCCCAGGTAACTGTACTCTTTCCTTCCTTGCTTTGCAGTCTGCACATTCTATTACAAATTACTGTTTTCCACCTGAGCAGAAATTCTATAACCTTAGACAAGTGATCTTGATCCTCTGTGAAGGGGAAAAAACAGTAAAATCTACCAAAATGGCAGGGCCATCTGCTTTATCTGCTAGTAATGCTTCCTTCTGCAAAGTCACCTTCTTTCTCCAAGCTTTTGCATTTACTTCTTCCTGAGAGTTGATGCAGAGTGTTTTGTATACTCTTGGAAAATACAAGTTTCACCCACTTTATTTTCTCTCTTAACGTTATTGCAGTTAGAGGGTTTATACTTCCCAGGGCTTTCCCAGTTTTAACACTGATGCAGCAAAAGACTGAGACTTGGAAAGAAACAAACAAAATCCCCTCCATGATCGTAAAGGTCTCTTTGCCAGCAATCTTAACACTCTGATGCAGCAAAAGACTGAGACTTGGAAAGAAACAAGGGGCCCTTTGGCAGCCCTGGTTTGGATGAAGCAGAGGTAACTCACAGCAATATCTGATTACTGTAGGAAATACAGGTCATCTTATTTAATGATCTGGAGCTGGAGATGTATTGCAGCTTCCATCTGTCACTTGTGATTAGTGTAGAGCACTGAACTGGACTGGAAATAAAGTTAAAATGATAGGATCATGTCCAGCCAGGCTGGAGGGAAGGACATCTGGGATAAGGGAGGTATCAGGAGCTGCTGCTGCCCACTGCGGTCACTGTGAATGCAGTGAGATGGCTTTGGCACTGCTTCCACAGCAGGCTGGGCTCAAGTTATATCAGAGCGTGGCACTGAATCAGCCTTGTCCTCCAACTCCAGGAAACAAATTGTGTATGTAAATGGGCACAATCCTTCATGTGCTGGACCTCACATTGACTCCATGACCTCAGGAGAAAGACCCAGCAGGCTGTTTTCCAAGGGTTTAGGCTAATTTCTTAAAAGAAGACTGGTTAACACAAGTTGGTTGCACCATTCATGTCGTTCTTTCCCGTTCTGGTTTCTAAAGCAGCCTATTTATACTGTGAATTGACACACTCTCCTAGCTTTCTATTTGCAGGATTAGACTCCAGAAGCCACCTCCCTGGGAAATGGAAGTTAATTATATCCCAGGAAAGGTGATGGAACAATTTGTCCTAGAGGCTGTCTCCAGGTACATCAAGGATAGAAGGGTCGTTAGGGACAGTCAGCATGGCTTCACCAAGGGAAAGTCATGCTTGACCAACCTGATAGCCTTTTATGAGGGCATAACCAGGTAGACAGATGATGGCAGAGCCATGGATGTGACCTATCTTGACTTCAGTAAGGCATTTGACACAGTCTCACACAGCATCCTCGCAGCCAAACTGAGGCAGTGTGGTGTAGGTGATCGGGTAGTGAGGTGGATCATAAACTGGCTGTAGGACAAAACTCAGAGAGTAGTGGTCCATGGGGCAGAGTCTAGTTGGAGGCTGCATCTAGTGGAGTGCCCCAGGTGTCAGTGCTGGGACCAGTCCTGTTCAATCTATTCATGAATGACTTGGATGAGGCATTAGGGAGTTGTGGAGTCTCCTTCTCTGGGGTTGTTTAAAACCCACCTGGAACATTCCTGTGTGACTCAGTCTAGGCGATTCTGCTGTGGCAGGGGGATTGGACTAGGTGATCTTTCGAGGTCTCTTCCAATCCCTAAAGATTCTATGATAATCCAGGAGTTCCAGTAGGAGCTGTTTCCTGAAGCTCTTACTACCTGCTGAGGCCTGCTTACTTCAATATATACGGCATAGTCTTTGCCGTGTGAAACACCTCAGTCTTCTGCCTCAGTACACAGACATGCCATGACCACTTTTCAGCAGCTGTGCGTTCACTGAGGGAGCTGAAGTGCAGCAGGAGGGCCCTGGGAATCATTTCATTCCAGCAACATTGCTGTGCTGGAACAGAAACTGGACATTTTTAGCACTGCCATGAAACCTCCCTGTACCAGCCACTGCTGAAAGTCAGCAGTGGTCTGCTGTGCCGTACTAGGGGTGGATGTATTTTCAGTGGTTTGGGCTTAGCTGTTTCTCATATCTGCCCAGAACTTGGACCAAGAGGGCATGATGCCAGGGACTGGTGTCTTTTCATAGTAACATTGCAGTTTTTAGTAGGAATTAAGAAAGATGCTGAATAAGTAGTGATGGCATTTACTTTAGCTTGATTCGTGCAGAATTTTGGCATCTGCTGCATCTCTTCAGACCTGAGAGGTATTGAGCAGGCATTGGCAGGAAGAGCCTTTCCTTCCTTGTCAGGCTGAGAAGCAAAAGCAACTGAAAGGAAAAAGGCAATTTAGAAACTTCTGAAGTGTTGTTGCCCTTGCATCACATTCCATGGTAATCCTTTGTATTCCTTAGAATCCTAGAATGCTTTGTGTTGGAAGGGACCATTAAAGCTCATGTAGTCCCACCTCCCTGCAGTGAGCAGAGACATAGAATCATAGAATGATTAGGGATTGGAAGGGACCCCAAAAGATCATCTAGTCCAATCCCCCTGCCACAGCAGGATCACTTCACTGGAGAAGTTATGGAATCAGAATCACTCAGGGTTGGAATCTTCAACTAGAGCAGGTTGCTCAGACCCTCACCCAGCCTCATGTTTTGTAAAGTCCTGAGAAAACCTATTGTAAGCAGGGTCAGAGACAGAGGTGAGAGGCAGAGCTCTGGAGAGAGATTCACGTGATGACCAACACAGGTAACTGGGAAGCATTTGAAAGTGGTAGTGAAACACTAACTCGTTCTGCACATCTTTCTTCATGTCTTGATGGGCTGTAGGAGAGATCTTAATGTGCAACCTTTCTTTTCAATAAAGAAAGTATCTCAAAGCATCATCTTTTTTACACCAGTGAGGGTCTCTTAAATATTTTAGTTTCCAGTGCCTTCCGTTTAAAATGCTTTGCTAAGGAAGTTTTGCTGGAAGTAAAATATTTATTGATGTCTGATTTGTAGTGAGCTGCAATCCATTCTTTTAATAGGTACTTACACTGTCTTTCGTGGTTTCCCATAACTTTTTGTCAGTTCTAGAATATGTTTCATCAAGTTGCACTCCCTGAGTGCTGGCTGATGTGCTCTTCTGGCTAATTGTTTTGGTAAATGTGATACACTATTAAAAATGCAGTTAAAAATTAATTCTGGTTTTTATAGCACTGATTCTTAATTGTTGTTAGTGATTTTTAAGTGATTTTAGCCATTTGTGTAGCACTGATTTTCTGAGTTCCCAACAAGACGTTAATGTTCTTATGTAGATTGGGCTTTAGTACTGTCACGTACTAATTAACAGGTCAAACTGCCTTCCTGCAGTCATGGTCGTGGACCTACAGTAATCAGCAACCCCAGACCCAACTTAGTGCCTGGGAGTGATCGAATCATAGAATGGTTTAAGTTGGCAGGGACCTCAGAGATCATCTAGTTCCAACCCCCCTGCCATGGGCAAGGACACCTCTCACTAGCCCAGGTGGCCCAGAGCCCCATCCAGCCTGACTTTTAACACTTCCAGGGAGGGGCAGCCACAACTTCCTGGGCACCTATTCCAGCATTTTTGTAGTCAGATCATTTACTGGTTGCAAACAGCCCTAGAAGAAGTGAAGATAAGATGGCAGGAGGCTGCTCGAGCTCCATTTGTGCCTTTTTGTCTTGGTGTTGAGTTATGACTGTGATGTGTAGGCTCTTCTCAACGTCTAATGATAGGACAAGGGGCAATGGGTGTAAGGGTGTAAGCTGCAACCTAGGAGGTTGCACATCAATATGAGAAGGAGCTTCTTCACAGTGAGGGTGACAGAGCACTGGAAAGTGCTGCCCAGGAGAATTGTGGAGTCTCCTTCTCTGGAGACATTTAAAACCTGCCTGGATATGTCCCTGTGTGACTCGATCTAGGTGATCCTGCTGTGTCAGGGGGATTGGACTAGATGATCTTTCAAAGTCCTTTCCAATCCCTGATGTTCTTTGATTCTATGATTCTGTGTTTGTGAACAAAGGAGCTGAGACATCACTGTGCTGGTCTGCTCTCTGCCAACCTGGTGAACAGATTGCTTAATGCTAATAAGAGCAGAAAGTTAAAGAAGCTGTGCAAGATGGAAAAGACAGCTGCAGCCCCCTGGTATTACAGATACCTGCAGAAATCCTGCCTTCTCCCTTGCTTCTCCTGTCCTGGAGGATAATTATTAAGGCAGCTGGGCTCAAGTCCTCCTCACCACTATCTGGTTACTAGTGGTGTAATTCCATGGAGCACAGAGAAGGTAGGGCAGCTGCTGTGTGTGAATCTGGCAGAGCAGTGCAAGGCACAATAGATGATAAAGCTCCTGCTAAACTGCTGGGCTTGCTGAGGTGTGACACCGATGCAGCACAAGAGACAAAAGGAAATGTGTCACTGAATTTATGGTTTGTGATTTGGGCTGAGTTTTTAAAGGTGCATTAGCTTGCTACTGAGTGACAGCAGAATTCCTTTTTCAAATGCCCACGGCAAAGGAAGGCAAAATTAATGGCAGTTGGCATTTCTGTTGTGAATATCAACACAGTTAATAAAAATTAATGCAGTTGCATGCCTCAAGCTGATGGATAGGATGGGGCATTTAACAGCCAGGCACACTGCCCCACTCAAGTGGATGAGGGAAGCTCTCCAGCCTGGAGTCTAGTAAAGTGCTTTGCTGGGCCTTCCCTGAGATAGTTCTTAGATTAATCTTGGAGATGCAGCATCACATAGCTCTTGATTAACCACAAGCTGGAGACTCTTGAGATCCTCCTGCTGTTTTTAAAAAAATCCAAACCTTCAGCTGAACAGACTGATGACAGTTTATGCAGCGCTTAGTGCCTGATACGTTTGGTTCCCTTTGCTGCTTTCCAACAAAGAGAAGAATAGTCACAGGTCAGTTTTCTAATTTGCCCGCTTTGACCATGATAACTAAGTAATGGGGATTGCAGTCTCCCCCCCAAAACATGGGAGGGGTTAACCCCCCCCAGCTTCCTTCAGAGAAGGTTCCATCACATAATACTCATCAATCAATACAGTGAGTTATATTTCTTTATGTAGAAATCATGGGAGATGGTGTTCAGCTGCTTCCCTGTGTGGGCATTTGAGGCCAGCCACGAGGTACGGCTTGAAGAGTGTCAGAAAACCTGACAGGTTTCCAGTGAGTGCAATGAAAAGTACACAGAGCTAGAGCTGATGGAGGATGTGGCCTGCCTCAAGTGTGTTTTGCTGAAGTACTTAGATGGTGAGGTGCCTGGGGTTGGTCACTTGAATTAATTTTGTCGTGAAGTCAGGAGAAATTAGATATTTTTTTGGTGTGAAAAATATTTTTTCTTGAATTTCTGAATTTTCTGCTAAGAAACTGGATGAATTTGAACAGAACGTTCTCTGAAAATGAGTTGAAAAGCCATGCTGAAGATCACAGAACTTGTGCTTCAGAAATACAATTTACCCTCTTAAGTAATGATGGTCTTGATTCCCTTTTAATCCCTTGTCTCCCTTGCCTTTACTTTTCTCTTCTACTGGACATATTAGGACAGGGTATTGTTTGACAGGGCTGAGGAGACTTGCCAGTGAGCATTTTATCATATCACTGAAAAATCTCCTAACTTGTGTTGCCAAGGTCCCTTTCTGATTGTGGGGGTGTGTTGATCTGTGGAGGGAAGGAAGAGGTTGCAGAAAGATCTGGACAGGAGAGTCAATGGGCTAAGGCCAATAGCATGAGGTTTAACAGGGCCAAGTCCAGGGTCCAACACTTTGGCCACAAGAACCCCGTGCAGCTACAGTCTAGGGGGTGAGTGGCTGGAGAGTAGCCTGACAGAGAGGGACCTGGCAGTACTGGTTAACAAGTGGCTGAACAGGAGCCAGCAGTGTGCCCAGATGGCACAAAAGGGCAGTGGCATCCTGGCTTGGATCAGCAATAGTGTGGCCAGCAGGACTAGGGATGTAATTCTCCTCCTGTACCGGGCACCGGTGAGGCTTCCCCTAGAGTACTGGGGGCACTTCTGGGACCCTCACTTCAAGGAAGAGATTGAGGTACTGAAGCTGGTCCAGAGGAGCAATGAGGCTGGGGAAGAGGCTGGAGGGAAAGTCTGATGAGGAGAGGCTGAGGGAGCTGGGGGTGTTTAGGTGGCGAAGAGGAGACTCATGGGGGACCTTCTGCCTCTCTCCAGCTCCCTGAAGGGAGGTTGTAGTCAGGTGGAGGTTGGGCTCTTCTCCCAGGCAGCTAGCACCAGGATGAGAGGGCAAGGCCTGAAGCTGCCAAAGAAGGGTTAGGTTGGATGTTAGGAAGCCCTTCCTCCCAGAAAGGGAGATCAGACACTGGAATAGACTGCCCAGGGCAGTGGTGGAGTTCCCATCCCTGGAGATGTTGAAGGACTGACTGGTGGTGGCTCTTAGTGCCTTGGTCTGATTGATGTGGTGATGTTAGGTCCTGGGCTGGGCTGGAGGAGCTCAGAGGGCTTTTCCAGCCTCAATAATTCTGTGATTTTGTGAAATTTGGGCAGTAGTGAGCATTGTGAAAAATAGCTGTTATGTAGTCAGCTGAGACTCTGGACTAGCTAGCTGTGTTGAAAAACTCTGCTTTCATTATGCTTCTCCTGTATTTACTTTTAATTTTCTTTGTTCTGTTTTTCATTCGGTTTTTTTCTTGTAGAAATTTCCAAAATTTTAACATTTTTATCTGTTTCTTTCATTGCTACAATCAAAAATACCCAGGGTAGCTTCTCTGTCTGCTGTGTGGAAACACCTGATAGCTCTGACATTTCCAATGCAGAATTAATACCCTCTACTGCTATCTGTGCCTGTAAAGGCACATATGCTTGTGCTTGTAGTGCTGTGTTCAGAGGAACGAAGACGTAAGAAGGGAACGGGATGCTGAAGTGTTCTTAAGACATCAGAGAAGAAGCCTTTGCTAGAAGCACTTGCAAAGAGTGTGCAGAAAGCTCTTTTCTTTGCCACCACTTCAGTCTCATCCAGATACAGAGCAAAAGTAGACACATCTTGTGCTTGTTCCCAGCTTGCTGATAAAAGCCCTTGGAAAACAATTTCACTTTAGAGATAAAATGGTCCAAAATTCCAGATGACCTAACTCCTTGGAAGCAAGCAGGACAGGTTATAGCAGTGCTGGGCATTGGGGCTCTGTGGAAGAAGACAGTGTTAGGTCAGGCTTATGCAGGATTGAATTTTAAACTGTCTCTTCAGTGTGAAACTGTGGGAAGGGAAGACTTTTGATTGAATGAGATTGTTGATCAGCACCACCGCGTTCCTATCTAACTCTTTTACTGTTAATAGCATTACAGAACTTGTAGCACTTTCTGCTCTGAGTGTGTTTCACTTGTAAAACTCTAAGCTGTCTTCCCTAACCCATGAAGGAGAGGAGAAGGATTGTTTAGTCTGAAGAAGAGTAAGCTGAGGGGAGACCTTACCACTGTCTGCAACTACCTGAAAGGAGGCTGTAGGGAGGTGGATGTTGGTCTCTTCCCACAAGCAACAAGTTACAGAACAAGAGGAATTGGCCTCAAGTTACACCGGGGGAACCCTAGGTTGGACATTAGGAAAAGCTTCACCGAAGGGTCCTTGGGGCTTGGAACGGGCTGTCCAGATAGGGGATTGATTCTTCATCCCTGGACACGTTTAGATGTTGTGGAGATCTGGAGCTTAGGGACAGAGTTTAGCAGTGGCATTGGGACAGTTGGGTTAATGGTTGGACTCTGTGATCTTGAAGGTTTTCTCCCACCTAAGCAATTTTATGATTCTACTTATTTGTCTGAAAAGAGAGGGGAAGAACTGGGAGAGCCTGAAGACAAGTTAGTATGGAATCTGACAGACTGCCAGCACAATCCTCCAACGCGCTCAGTAAGAGTGCCAAGTATTTATCAATATTTATTATCCAAGATCAATTCTATTTTTGCATACAAATGAAATGAAGGCTTTAGCTGCACGATAGGCAGCAGATTTCATTGGCTTTAATTACTGAATGGGAAGTGGCATCATTGCATTTGACTGTGTGGCTAGTTATTCAGCTTTATTTCTTGCAGTGGACCTTCTAGTCCACAATGAACTTCTGTCTTGCTTTATCTGAGGAAACCGTGTTTGCATTTAGAACAACATGAATCTGAAAGGCTACAACTTTCAGCCTGATTTACATTCAGTTTAGAAATATATGGATTTTTTTCTAATTGAAAAAAATAATTGGCGTGACAAGGGAATAAACTGATACCAATGAATTCAGAAGTACTGCAAGAGAAGGAATGGTCTCTAGTGGTTATCTGAGACAGACAGCTGAGCATCAAAGAACATCATTTGTCAGCAGGCAGGTATAGGTGAAAACAAGACTGTGCAGAAGTCTAAAGGCAGTTGCACTGTTAGTGTGTCAGTGTCTCAGCAGAACAAAAGCATCAATCTGTTAAGCCAAGCAGAGTATTGATGCTTGGCAAGACTCAAAGTGAAAGGTTTTAAGCTAAGGAGGTCCCTTTGCTCTTTTTTCTCTGTAGCTCTCCTCTGATTTTCCTGAGCCCAGCACTTTGCACTCCAGCAAGAGCTTAGATTCCTCTCAGACCTTGCAATATGTTTGTGAGTCAGCTGCATTTTTTACACTTCTGATATTGTTAGTTCTGGACAGTTTCAGCAGCATTTGCTTTTCTTCTTACTTTACAATCTGAGAAGAGCTAATGTTTTTATTTTTCTGAAAAATTGTCAGCCAAGCTCTTCTTTAGAGGAGCTGAGCATCTGTTCAAGACCGTACAGCAGTGTGGAACTGCATTGCTGCATAGAATATTACAGCCAAGCCTGTTATTGTGGGCAGAGTATGTAAAAGAAAACTCTTCTCTTTTGTCTTTGTTCTGCTGTACCTTTGCAAAGAAGTCTGAGCCCACCTGACGACAGCAAATTGCAGTTTCCGTGCTCAATTTAATGAAAACTGGATCCTGCTCCATTTTCATGCTGTTCTGCATCCATCCCTTGAATCACCCACAATTTGTGCTTTTTTGTTAGCATTGACTTGCAGCTCCATAGAGAAATTGTGTTTCTTTGTTTTTCCACCTAAATCCATCTGAGTTTCTCCACCAATTTCACTGAACAGAACTGAGTTTGCATGGAGGCATGAGGGAGAACATGTGTCAGGAGGATGGACCCAGGCTCTGCTCAGGGGTGTCCAGCAATGGGACAAGGGGCAATAGGTGTAAGCTGGAGCAGAGGAGGTTACATCAAAACATAAGGAAAAGCATTTTTATGGTGAGGGTGACAGCACTGGAAGGGGCTGCCAAGAGAGGATATGGAGTCTCCATCTCTGGAGACATTCAAAACCAACTTGGGGGTGTTCCTGTGTGACTTGATCTAGGTGATTGTGCTCTGGCAGGAGGGTTGGACTAGATAATCTTTCAAGGTCCCTTCCAACCCCTAACATTCTGAAGAAAAGAAAATTCCATGAGGCATGATTTCACTCTCAGATCTCATTGTCACTTTGCTGATGGCAATGTGTTTGCACCAGAAATTGGAATCAGTGCTTGAAGTTTAAAAGTTTTGCAACTGTCTTGCTTGAAGCAAAGGTTCGAAACTCTTAGTTGACAACTCTGAATTTCAACTACTGCATCTAATGTCTTTATGTTTCCCATTAGAATTAAATTGACTGAGAATTCTCTGCTGTGTGGCTGCTCAGTGAATTTAGCCAAGTCCTCACATTTAGTCCATCTGTAGCCCATGTGATAACTATAAAGATTCATGGAATAGGAATCTGCTAGTACAGCTCCCGGTGTGAATGCCACTTCCAGGGATGGAGCATCCACTAGCTCCCTGGGCAACCTGTCGCAGTGCCTCAGAACACTCATAGTGAGGAATGTCTCCCTTAGAGCTAAACTAAATCTGACCTTTTGTAGCTTGAAACAATTTCTCCTTGTCCTGTTGCTAGATGCCCTAGTGAAAAGTGCCTCTCCAGCTCCCCTGTAGGCATTTTCCAATGCACGTGCAAGATCATGTTGTGAGATTCCACTTGCACATTGCAAAAGGGAGGAGAAAAGCAAAATGCTCCTGTCAGAAACTGCTTGATAGACCCCAGGGTTGCTATCACTGAAAGCTCTGAGGAGAATTTTGTTAAATCAGCATTTTTGTAACACATTCATACTCAACCAAGTTCCCATGGGGTACTGCAGGTATCTTTGGAGTAAAAAGTTTAGATAATTTCTGAGCTGTTTGGGCTGCATGTGGATCTCAAGTGTGTGCTTAGCTGTCTGGCGTCAGCAGGAGCCTTTCTGTGAAAGGCTGAGCCAGCTGTCTCAGCCCCTGGTGCTTGACAACGAAACACATGCAGTGGACACTTACCTGGGTTTAAGCTTGAAGGCTAAATCCAGCGTGCTCAGTGGCTAAGTGCTTCCAAAGAAAGACGCGTCGATAAAGTTGGCAGCTGCTGCTGTGTGGCCTCGTGTGAAACCACTAACTCGCTGCTCTGCAAACAGCTCTGCGTGTTCTACTACAAATAGACTTCAGGGAGCTGGAAGCTTGTTTACAGATCCACGCAGGTTTGCTTTAGCCTTGACCTCCTAGATAGTATTTTTCGGTATATAAACAGAGATCTTTAAAACAGCATTTAAATCCTGTTCAAACAACACTTCCTAGGGTATTAGATTTGCCCAGAAAGTCAACTGTATCCTGGGCTGCATCCAGAGCAGCATGGCCAGCAGGCTGACAGTGAGGGTTCTGCCCCTCTGCTCCGCTCTGGTGAGACTCCACCTGGAGTGCTTTATCCAGCTCTGGAGTCACCAGCACAGGAGAGATATACACCTGTTGGAGTGGGCCAGAGGAGGCCACAGACATGATCTGAGAGCAGGAACCCTTCTGTGAGGACAGGCTGAGAGAGTTGGGGTTGCTCAGCCTGGAGAAGAGAAGGCTCCAGGGAGACCTTACTGTAGCCTTTCAATTCTTAAAGGACACCTACAGGAAAGATGGGGACAGGGTTTTCAGCAGAGCTTGTTACAACAGGACGAGAGGGTGATGGTTTTAAACAAAAAGATTTAGGCTAGAGAGAAGGAAAAAATTTTTTACAAGAGTGATGAGTCACTGGCACAGGTTGTGCAGACAGGCAGTAGAAGCCCCATCCCTCCAGCCATTCCAGATCAGGTTGGATGGGGCTCTTGTTGTAAATGTCCCTGCTAACTCCAAGGGAGCTGAACTAGGTAGCCTTTAAAAGTCCCTTCCAACTCAAAGCATGCTATTTGTTTCACAAGAGGGAACTGAGTAAGGTTAAAACTGAGGAAGCAGGACTTCATATCTGCTTCTTAATTTTGTGTGAGAAGTTAACTTGTGCACTACAGTTTCTTAGTTCTAGTTTGGAACACATTAACAACATTCTACAAGGAGCACTCAGCCTGCGGTAAACAAGACTTTAATGGGCTAGGACTGGGCTTGTAGAAGCCTTAGTTCCAACTGCAGCAGCAAGCAAAATGTCCTACATGCCTTAGTGGTGGTGCCATTATTTAACAGTCCCAAGAGATTTTGCTTTACTGAAATTTCACACCTGCTACCAGGGTGCCCGTATGAAAAAACCCCTCAAAATCCCCATAAACAATAGACCTAAAGTACTTTGGGGCTGAAATTTAAATATCTCACAGGTATAAGACCATCCAGTGTATTAGTACATGAAGTCTGTATGGTCTTGTCTTCAAAACTTTCTTTGGGAGCATTGCCCTAGGGAGAGGAGGAGCACATCTGCCCTCTTTCCCCAGAAGCAGGACCTCTGTGAGGTATCGTCTGTGGACTTCAGAAGCATCATTAGAGACTTCCCCAGTCTTTTTGTGTTTAAATAGGATTCTTTTTATTACTTTCCCATACAAATAAGAATTAAATCTCCAAGAGCATTCTGTGTCTGAAGATGATAAATAGTAGCTGAAAAGCAGGATTAAAACTCATGCTTAAAAGAATATGCAAAGGTTAACCCAAGGATTAATAATTTTGTTGCCTTCTTTTGTATTAGCATAATCATGTAATTAATATGAGAGGGACTTTACAGCTTACAAAATCAGCCTCCTCGTTGCAGTTTTGAGTCCGTTAATAGACAGACAAAACACCTATTTTTCTGTCCCAACGTGAGGAAACAAGCAGCTCAACCTTACTAAATTCTCTCCTTCGGTGCAGCCGTTGACACCGGCAGGTGACAATGCAGCCATCTGTACAGGGAAACTACATCTGCAAGTTTAATTGCTTATGATTTACCTGAAATGTAGCAGGTTAAGTTGATTGAACTAGTCACTGGAGTACTTGCAAATAAACAAACAAACAGATTCATTCTCCCATGTCTGGCCAGCAGGACTAAGGATGTAATTCCCCCGCTGTACTGGACACTGGTGAGGCCCCACCTTGAGTACTGGGGGCAGTTCTGGGTCCCTCACTTCAAGAAAAGAGGTTGAGGGGCTGGAGGAGGTCCAGAGGCTGTGGAAGGGACTGGAGGGAAAGTCTGATGGGGAGAGGCTGAGGGAGCTGGGAGTGTTTAGCTTGGAGAAGAGGAGGCTCAAGGGGGATCTTCTCCCTCTCTACAGGTATCTGAAGGGAGATCCCCTGGAAGGGACTGCCCACAGCAGTCATGGAGTTCCAATCTCTGGAGGTGTCCTTAGACAGGGTGGATGTGTCCCCTAGTGCCCTGATCTGGCTGACATGGTGGTGTTAGGTCATGGGCTGGGCTGGATGAGCTCAGAGTGCTTTTCTAGCCATGAAAATTCTGTGGTGGTTCTTCTCTAGAAACTGAGGTGTGTGCGTGGGGGGTGTGTGTTGCTCTGAGGTGTGGCATGTCCTACTGTTTATTATTTTGAGTTCACAGAGTGCTTCTTGCATCCCTTTTTCCCTTCCCTTCGTCTCTTGAAGATGTAACTTTTAATGTCCTCCATTTACGCAGCCACTAATCTCAAAACAAGTCAGAACAGCAGACCCCATCAATTCTCAGAATTATTTGTACACAGTTGGTTCTCTGTGAGCTCACATAACCTCTTTTCCAATGGAAAGCAGAAAAAGCCTTTCCCCTTCCTCTGTTCCTGTTAGCTGTCTTGCAAGATGAAATGTCGCAGCAAAATATTGTTTCTGGGCTCTGATTAAAAGCATGAGTCACAATTTGTCAGATTGTGTGGGTTAGAATTGCTCAGGCTCTTCTGCTGCATCTGTTTCAGGACATGGTATAATGTTGTGGATCTGCTGGAATGAAGTCAGAGCTGGCAAAAAATGGGAATTTCCTCTTCTGTCTGGCCAAATGTATAGACAAGAAATTACTTCTAGGAGCCTTTGGAGATAAATCAATGCCATGAAAGAGCCAGTGGAGAAGGTGCTGCTTTAGAATGGCTGACAACTGATTCTGACTGCATGTACGAGTCTCTTCATGGATTTGCAATATGTTTGTTGGGCTTTGTGCAGATCAGGGCAAATGTAAGGTTTTAAACATGGCACAGAATTTGTTAAACACTTACGTATAGACTGAGATTTATGTAGCTTGAAATTATGCTGAATGCCATTTCAGCTGAGATCCAAGAGGAGGTTCATTATTATTTTGTAGGAGATACATTATAAGCAGCCAAATCTAAGCACTGTTTTGAGGGCACAACAAGCCCCAAATTGGCCTCTTGTACTCAGGGGTGGCAGTTCCCTCGTGGCAGTGTATTTATCACTCATCATTAAAATGCAGTGTTTGCAGAGTCCATGTGTAATACGCTCCCAATGCCCTGTTCGGAACACACAGCTGAAAAAAATCCCAACACAAAGACCATTTGAGCAAAATACAGGAGAATAATGCTGCTTGGTACTGCTGCTGGAGATAGAAGCACCTATTGCTAGAGGGAGCAATAATGAAAATGGGATGGCGTATGAAAAAGAAGCGTTGCATCCAACTTCCCTCCCTCCTGGTATCACTGCCGCATGTGTCTGAGCAATCGTGTGGGAATGAAGCCTAATTATTACTGTAAGACTTTTTCTGACCTTACACCCACATAGACCTTAACTGCTCCCATATGGCCTTGACTTGTGCCAGGGGAGGTTTAGGTCGGACATTAGGAAAAAATTTGGCATTGAAAGGATCATCAGATCTTGGAACAGGCTGCTCAGGGTGGGGGTTGAGTTGTCATCTCTGGACATGTTTGGAAGTCATGGAGATCTGGAGTTTAGGGACAGGGATTAGTAGTGGCCTTGAGAAAGTTGGGTTAATGGCTGGACTTGAACATCTTGAAGGCCTTTTCTAACCTAAACCATTCTGTGATTCTGCAAAAAGAGATGAGTAAGCTGGAAGAGCCCATAGGGACAGATGCTAATGAGCAGTGCAGGGTCTGTCAAGAGCAATACAGAAATGGGTATAATCTCAGCAGCTCAAAGTTTTCTTAAATTGTTGGCTTGTAAGAGAGTTGCTTGGGGCTCTCCTCACTTTCTTCACAGCGTGTCTTCTTAAAGTCTTTGTACCTGTCTTTTTTGCCTAGACATTCTTCTGTCTAGTCTCACACTTGTGCTCAAGCACACCTGTATTTGCATGAGCAGCAATACCATTGTAGCTTCTGTGCAGATGGTGACAACTGACATAAAGGAAAAATGGTAATTTGAGACTCGATAGACATGTAAAGCCACGGGAATCCAAAAGCAGTAATCATCCTTTTAGGAAGCGCTCAGGACTGAGTTACTGCGGTGGCAGATGCTTCATACATATAAATCAAATATTTGCTCAAGAGTGAGCTGATTGCTGCCGAGCAGATCTTGTGAAAATCAAGGTAGCGGGCAAGAAGGAAACACTTAAAGGCCCAAACGAAGCTTCTGTGGACTGAACACAGGTCATTTTAAGATGCAGTTTGATGGATTTATGGTGCTGCATTCCGTTTATCTGAAGGAAGGGCACAAAGCTCATTTCTCTGGCAAAGAGAGCTGTTCCTAAAGGACAATAGCACGAGCTGCTTGATTCCAAAGTGATTTAGTTGCAGTCTCCCTTATTATTGAAATGCCTCGCCAAGGGGGTTTTTTTTTAATGCTGTGATAGGTACAATGTGCTGGTTAAGTTTCTCTTGGCTGTAACGTAAGTAAGTTATTTCACAAGCCACTTGTGGAAAATTGCAAAACCATTTCTTATCAGAGCTCTGCTGTTTGTCCTTGAAAGCCTTTCGGAACTTGGGCTGCTGTTCATCCCTTTTACCTAAGGCTGCCCCTTCCTGCAACGTTACAAACATAATTCTGCATTAGTTTGAGAAAGTTAACTGATTTTCACATGGTGAACTCGTGCTGAAGCTGAGATGTCTGGAGAGGACATTTGTAGTTGCTGTTCTGCAGAGGATTTGTCTGAGAGGCTTCTACATATTTTCTGCTGCTTTGACTTATTTGGGTAGCGAGTGACGCTGTCACTCAGTCAGCAAACATGGTTGAGCCTAGGCCTCTAAGGAAGGAGTCTGGTGATGCTGGATATGTTCCTGTGTGACTTGGTCTGGGTGATCCTGCTGTGGCAGGGGGATTGGACTAGATGATCTTTCCAGGTCCCTTCCAATCCCTAATGTTCTGTGATTCCCCCAGAGACACTTTGCTCCCTCATCCTTCCTAGCACCAGTCAAATGCTGTATGTGGGGCCATTAATGCAGGCATCACACTGACCTCCTGCACTGCTGTTGTCTGTTTCCTGTCCTTCAATTTAATGTCAACTCCATCCACTGATGGCCTTGGAAATGGGGAAATGGGTTAGGTGAGAGTATGAATGAGATATTGGCAAAGTCTGGATCAAATGGGTCTAATTTAAATGGGAATTAGCTTAAATGAACATCTTGGGAATAATGCTCACTTGTTCTCCCAACGTAGGATTTATCTTGAGGTACCACTTAGGAGATTTTAAGCCATTGGTATCTTTTGGTGTAACCAATAAAACCCCACAAAGCAGTGGGGAATGCAAGGGCAAATGTAGCTTGTAAACTCAGTATAATCTTCTAGCAGTGCTTTGGGCAGTCACACTGAGAAACAGCCATTGTAGCCAGGGGAGGATCACTATGACTTTTAGGTAAAATGCTGCACACTTTCAAACATCTGCTGGACGTGTAGCAGTGTAAAGATTTGAGCTTTCAGTCAGGGGTTTTCTTTTCAGAAGGCTGATCGCAGCATCGAGCGGGTGGTAAATGAAAGGCAAAAGGAGACAGTAAAATCTCTTGCAAGCAATGATGTTTTTTTTTTCTTTCCTCCACTTATAATTAGCTGCGTTCAGGTTTCACCTGTATTCCTGTTCTTTGTGATATCTGCATTACTTGGTCTGGTTTAGGATTAAGTATGGTACCAGAAAGAGGGACAGCAGTGCCAACTTCAGTGTAACCCCTCTGAATGCTTGCCAGTAGTGACAATCAAATCCCTTTGCGTGTTCTGCCTGGATGGGTACGTACCTGCGAAGCCTTCTGCTGAGAGCAGCCACCATCCTTCCAGCAGACAGGGAGGATTTAGTTTTGGAAGGGAGAATATGAACTGCTTTTGCAGCTTCTTGCAGATTACTTGTCTAGGGAAGGAGATCTCTGGGATGACAAACGGTTCTGCAATACCGTTTCCTTAGCATGGAGACCCTCTGTTTGGGAGGTCTCTGGAGTCTGTACAGCCATGTGCATGTTTATGCCATTTCTTGCTGTAATTTCTGTGTTTATTAGCAGCATTGCTGGCTTTATGCATGGTTCTGTTGTGACATATTTCAGCTGCAGAGAATGTAGTCTATGTCATTGCAGGAATTGCCTGAACCTACCTGCAGGCTAAGAGGCATTTTGAGTCACAGGGAAAAGGTACTTCAGGTTTTGAGATTAGGACTTTTCCTCTTCCTAGAAGTACAGCTCTTGAGAAGGGAAGAAGTCTCAAATGTTTTAATCTGTTGAAGGGAGCTCAGCCTTTGTCTTTGAGGAATGATTTTAAAGCTTTGGAGCAGTCTCTCTTGTGAAGTAAACAGCCATTTGTAATGAAAAAGAATATACTAATTTCTTGCCTGTTTTCCTCCCAGAAGAAGTCCCACTTACCCTTTTTTTTCCACTGTGTGGACAGTGGCTTACCCTGAGCTGGCTGTTCTCCTCTGTGGTTGTCAGCCCAAGACTTCTCTGTACAGAAGCAAGATCATCTGCAGAGCACAGGACTCAGTACAGGCCTGTAAAAGGAGAGCTAAAACTGCTGTATTGAGCATAACCCCTGCATGAGTTGGACAGCCTTCACTAAGTGAGATGGGATTTTTCCAATCAGCTGTGATCCAACATGCTGAAAAGAGGTAGCTTTGTATTCTGCTGCTCTTTTCTGTAATTATTCTTTCCTCTGAGCTCTGACGACTGGCATGTTGCTGAGATCAGACCAATGAGCTTCTACTTTGTGATCACTGCAGCAAAGGGACCCTGTACATTGTAGAGCTCTGCTACCAGGCAGATGTTTCCCTGATGATGAAGTCCTGGGCTCCTTTGGTTTCAGAGCAGCATGGTCTTACTTTCTGCAGTATGGATTTTCATTTGCTCCCACTTGCACCCATGTGCAATGCATCTTCTCTGTGGAAAAATAAAGAAAATAGTAATTGAATTGAATAGTAATTGAACTGGATGGGGTGGTTTGAGGTTGAAGGGGATCTGCTTGAGGTCCTGAAGCTAACATTTGTCACTTGAACTGCAGTCTGTTGGATTTGCTTAGTTCAATAGCCCTGACTTGGCTTTCTCTTCTGGCAAAAGCAAGTGGAGCTACCAGAGATTCGTGTCCCTCAGCAGACAGGAGATGAGGAGTGGGGAAGGACTAGTGCTTGCTATCAAAAAGCAGTGGTTGTCCAAACACACAACTGGAGAATCTTCCCTGGGCAGATTATAATATAAAAACCCAAAGCAAACCAAAAAAAGGAGGAACAGTGGAGTTCTGGTTCACAAACGCCTTCCATAATCTTGTAAGTCCATACAATTCCATGGTATATATGCAGATATTCAATGACAGAACAACAGATTTGTTCCCCAACTCCACAAGGGATGATATATGCTGCACAATCATTTCTTTCTGATTTTTATATATAAATTTAGAGTCAAAAATAGTGTTTTCATGGTACAGGGGGCAGCATTGGTCTGTGTAATAAAATGTACTTTGTGTTCGAGACACAGACAAGTGAAAAACCTCCTGCTCCCAATCTCATGTGCAAGCATTGATTAAAAACCCTTTGAGACAACTTTTTTCCTTGTTTTGAATTAACTTCAGTGTTTATTCAGTCTTTTTGCATCTGAAGATGTGAGGGATGACCTGGAGCAAGAAACTCTGAGAACATTGCAGTTTGAGGTCCTCAAAATGGTCCAGTTTGACCTCATTGAATGTTTGCTGGTGACAAATGAAAAGACTGAAAGACTAGAAAGCCAGTTCTTTTTTAATCCTCTAATTAGATATCTAGGTAATTAAGTGCTTGGGCTACTGCTTGCATCTCATCTCTTTTGCCAAGACCTTTCATAGCTGAGTTTTCAATTTCTCCTCATTCTGTTTTTTTACAAAGCATTTTCTGATGCTCTTCTTCCCTTGCCCATCACTCCTCTCTCATGCCCCCTTCCTAGGCCATCATGCAAGCTAATAGAGGCTTGGGGGCCTTAAAGAAAACCAGACATTTAAAAATACCCTTTGAGGGTGACTGTGGTTTTGTCCAAGCTGTGATGCTCTGAGCGCGTGCAGTGGGGAGTTTTCTGGAGCTATGGCCGTGCTGTAGTGTTAGGTGATAACTTCCAAGTGTCATCAGCATGGAAATGTTCTTATTTTGATAAGCTCCCAGGCTGAAGAGAGTTTCTGCAAGGTTTCCTTAACCTTGCTTTTACAGACCCTGGGCAACTGTGAGTCAAAAAGACCAGTCTGCAGAAGAGGTATTGCACTTGCCTCGGTGCCTGTAGTGGTTGATAGTATTTGACAGAACATTTCTTGCTGGTAACCAGAGCTTTTAATCAAAGCTGTCAACTTGATTTGCTCGACTCAAGGAAAGTTTAAATGAACAGTGCCTTTTCCACCGACTTAATCAGTCGTGTTTATCTAGTGCTGATGATTTTGCTGTCACTTCTGTAATTTACTTTTTGGGTTGTTATTATTTTCTTAGATGAAAAGCTAAAATTTGCCTTCCCCTACTTTAAATTCCCCATAGTATGCCTAGTGCTGGTGGCAGTCTGTGACTGAATAGGTTGTTAGGATGCATGGAATGCAGAAGGAGGTTTAGTAGCTTCTTTATGTCACTCTCTTAGTTAACTTTTTTGGAAACTTTTGGGAAGAGCAGCATCCCCTGGGTCAGCTGCATCAGTGCTCCTTCAGGACAGAGAAGCTAAACTTCCAATCCCTAATGTTCTGTGATTATCCTGACACTTTCCCTTTAGATACTTTACGGACATTGATTAGATCTTCCCTCAGACTTCTCCTCTCCAGGCTGAACAGCCCCAGCTCTCTCAGCTTCTCATTATAAGGCAGATACTCCATCCTCCTGATCATCTTGGTGGCTCTGCACTGGACTCTCTCCAGTAGCAACGTGTCCCTCTTCAACTTACGATGGTAGTAGTGGCTTCACAGCTGTGGCATAAGCCAGTTACCATGAAGCCCTTTAGTTGCGAAAAAAGAGATGAAATTTCACTTGCAAACTAGGGTTTGAGAAATACTTGATCTAGTTTAATAGAACCGCAATTGAGACAAAACTTGGAAACCAGCATGCCTCATCTATACTCCAGATGCTGACAGACACATTGCACATTCACTCTGGAGTAATACAAGATTGAATTAGGACTCTTAGGGCAGATTGACTACGCTTAGGAGCCTATAATGTTCTTGGCTAAATGGGACAGAGGCACCTACGCTTTGATGACAGTGTCTTGCTATCAGAAATCATTAATATTTAAGTGAATATTAATGCTTTTTCAGCAGCCCAAAGCTGAATCAGGTACAAGTAATTCTGCTCACTCCCATCTACTTTGTAGTGAAGTGTGTGACAGTGATAATTATGTGATAAGATGAATTGTCTGATTTATTCACTTTCTGAGCCTCAGGATTTTTTTATTAACTCTTCACACACTTAGCAGTAGTTGCCCTTCTTGGAGTTCAACCTTCTGAAGCTCTGCTAAGTAGGAAAAACCCAATTCCATGACGCAGCTGATCCCTTCTCCCTCCTTCCAAGCAAACAAACACAACTTGTCCGTGACTGAAAGCAAGCAAGAAACTTTTTAGCTGCTAGGATAAAGACTGAGCAAATTCCTCCCAGCTTAGTTTGGTGCTAGTAGAATTAGCAGAAATGTCAGTGTTTTACAAACTGTTTGAGTATAGTATTAGCATAATATTTTGGAATACAATGCTGACAGACCAGCATTTGTCATAACTGAAGTTCAGGGATCCAGACTGAGATGTGCAGTAATGAAAGCAAAGGCAAACACTCTGCCATGATTTTGGTTGGAAGTTCTTGGCATAAGAGAATAACATATATTTGAAATTATGTATGTTTGGACAGACATGTGATTTCATTGTAGTCCTGCTAATTGTAGGGTTTGTTTTAATGCTTGAAGCTTTCATTCTGTGACAGAAGATTACTCTTAAGGTGTGTTCACATGGGCAATGTATAGGAATAGCAACAGGCTTCCAGCACTGCGGGCTACCCCTTGAGCACCGGGTGGTTTAACAGGTCTTAGAATCATAGAATCATTACGGATCGGAAGGGACCTCGAAAGATCATCTAGTCCAATCCGCCTGCAACAGCAGGATCACCTAAACCAAGTCACACAGGAACACATCCAGTCGGGTCTTGAACATCTCCAGAGAAGGAGACTCCACAACCCCCCTGGGCAGCCTGTTCCAGTGCTCTGTCACTCTCACCTTGAAGAAGTTCCTTCTCGGGTTGATGTGGAACCTCCTATGTTCCAGCTTACAACCATTGCCCCTTGTCCTATCACTACATGACACCGAGAACAGCCCAGTGCCATCCTCCTGACACCCACCCCTCAAATATTTGTAGACATTAATGAGGTCACCCCTCAGTCTCCTCTTCTCCAAGCTAAAGAGACCCAGCTCCCTCAACCTCTCCTCATAAGGGAGGTGTTCCACCTCTCTTATCATCTTTGTTGCCCTACGCTGAACTCTCTCCAGCAGCTCCACATCCCTCTTGTACTGAGGAGCCCAGAACTGGACACAACACTCCAGATATGGTCTCACCAGGGCAGAGTAGAGGGGGAGAAGAACCTCTCTTGATCTGCTAACCACCCCTCTTCTAATCCACCCCAGGATGCTGTTGGCCCTCTTGGCCACAAGAGCACATTGCTGGCTCATAGTCATCTTGTTGTCCACCAGGACCCCCAAGTCCCTTTCCCCTACACTACACTCCAACTGGTCAGTTCCCAGTTTGTACTGGTACCTAGGGTTGTTCTTGCCCAGATGCAAGAACTGCAAGGTCTTGCTGTAGGTCCAGCAAAGGCTTCAGAAATGGTGTGGTTTGAAATTATCGCTCTGATTCGCTTGTGCTCCCTGATGTGCTGGGAAGCATTTTTAGATGCATTTTAATGGGTCTTTTAGATGCTACTGCCATGTCCACTTAGCTCTTGTGGAGTCCATGAGGAGGAGTCTGAACTTGCCCCACTAGTTTTCTGGTCTTTGCTTAAAAAGCAGAAGAAAGGAACTGCGGGTGCCTTTGAGGAAAGTTGTTGGGGGGTATAATCTGAGGACTCAGGGTAGTTTACAGCCACATGACATATCAGCGGTGGCTCTGACCATTGTGCCTTGAACTCGTGTGTGAACTACCTGTAGCAGCACCCTGAGGAAGGCAGGACCTACTCCTACCCATCCTACTCTTGTGCCTGTTTTACAGTGATGCCTGATCTCATGGAGGCACAATGTGGAAATGTCCCAACTCAACTCACTTTCATGTCCCCCTGCATCAGCTATCCTGCAGAACAGTGCCCTTAGTAAGGAAGAAGAAACTGTAATAACTGACGTAAGCAAGGGAATCCCAAACCTGAGCTCAAACATGCTGATACCCATACTCCATATTCCTGTTTTTCTCTTACTCCCTTTGTACTTTAAAATCAAGTAGGTGGAGGAGGAGGAGCAAAAGCAAATGGTGTGGCCCAAGCTGGTACAGGGCACTTTGCTCCTGTTGGGAAACTGCTACGCAATTATTTGTATCAGTCAAGAGGTTCCTACAGCAAATACACTGGGTTGCCCTCTGTAATGCACAAGAGGAAAGAGGACCACGCTGGGAATTATTCATGCCTTTTACCCTGCATAACTTGTCTCTTTTTCCTTGAATGTGTCACAGTCTGACTCAGCTGCTTGCTGGTTATATTGGAGGATCTCACTCAACTACAGAAAACAGTGCTTTACCTGGTAACTCCTTAAGAACTACTCCTAAGAAATGATAACATGCATTAAACAACCAGATTTCTGAAAATCAACATCACATACTTCAATGACCCTCCCTGCACCTGTTGCTGCAGGCATGGGATTAAATGTCATCCCAAGGAAGAGGTGGTGATCTCCAGAGCTCAAGCGATGGGGCTGCCTGAGGTCTTGAGTGGCTGTGGAGGAACAGACCCAGGTAGCAGGTAGGATTCTCATGCTGCTTCAGCTGCTAGGAATTCCTTGTTGCTTCTAATTAGTTATTGGAGTTTCTCTTCTCATGAGAGGGGAAAAAAGTTAACATAGCATAAAATTTTGTTAAAAACAGAAAGAGGCTTTATTTCTCAGCAGTCCAAAATGACTTCTTCTAAGCTTATTTTCTTTTGTTGCCACAGTTCTTCTGCTGTATGAGATCTTGTTAGAGACTCACCTGAGCCCCAAACTGTGTTATAGCACTAAATCACAGGGGCAGAAAGCCATCTGTATCTTCAGCACTGCTCTTGTCAGTCATCTCTGCCTGCATTGAGCAAATGAACAGGTGTCTTGGTCTCAGCTTCCTTTGGCACAAGTGGCACCCTCAGACACATTCTAGGTCCTCTGTGGCTGCCTTTGCACTCTCCATTTGTTTCTGTAGTCTCCAAACTGGTGGTGACGTTGCTGATGCTCTTTCCTCTCCCTATTTGTGTTTTGCATATCACCTTGTTTTCTGCAAATACTGGGAGACCTGTCTCTGTCCATCGTGACTATAAGTGTGATTGCTGTGACGTCATCTTGATCCAGCCCCAGTTTCTTCAGCAGCTGAGTGCAAGGGCATTTTTGTCAGCATTCTCCTGGTTTGGTCTCAGCTTCCCAGTTTGAATTATTTTTACCATTAGCTACCAGAATGCACGGTCCTTGTATTTGATAGCTTATGATCTCAAAGGCTCTTGGAGCCTCTATTGGCTTTTTAACAGGATCCACTCAATATTGTGTTTAGTTCTTCAAATCTGTGGAGGTGCCCTAGCCTGGCACAGAATCTCAGTGGTGGTTTTTCTTTAATTCTTATTCTCATCCATCTCTATTTGCTTTTAGATGTCAGCTGAAAATAAATTGTTTTGCTTTCCTTCTGTCCTGGTTTAGATTATATTGTGCTGGTTTGCATTTCCCAGGGTCTTTAAAACACAACAGAAACCCAAGGAGAGTAATATAGTAAAGAAAAACAAGTAGTTTTATTAACAGAGCCCAGGGCTGAGAGAGAAAGAGGAACACAGAGAGACTTGGAAGAGGGATTATCTTTCTTCAGGTCTGTGTGGCAGGAGAGAGTGACAGAGAGTCACTGCTCTGCACCGAGCCCGAAGTGAAAAAGAGAAGGTCTTCCACATCTTAGAGACCTTTTTAGTATTCTGGAGAGGAGTGTCCAACTCCTCTTACATGGTGATATGATATCAAAGGGGTACGGGGTCAATCCATGGCTCCTTCATAGCTTTCTATCTTCTGTCTGCACTCTTTCTGGCATTATCTGGTATTTTAAATGCATAATTGGCAAAGTAATCAGTACAGTAGTGAACGTGAAAGTACCTGGCCTCTGCTAATCTGACTGGCTGATTATTGCTGAGGAAAAGACTGACTCACTGGTTAAATAGTTAATATCCATGTACGGTAAAAACGTACAGGTTACACCAACATCAGACTGTTGTTGACATATAGTTCACTCCTGAGCACATATCTTTATGTATTTAAACATCTACACCCCTTAGGAGTTAGGGGAGGGTGAGTGACCTCTGCCTCCTACAGCAGGAGAGAAATCTCAGCACGTCTGCGTTGATTTGAGTGAATACTAAAAGCTACAAAAGGTCTCCTTGATTGAGCTGCGTTGCCTTTAGGAAGTCAAATATCAGATACATATGGGCAAAATGTTGCAGAAGTAACGATGGACAATAATTTCTTGCACTTAGTCTTCTCATGAGTGGCAGTAGGCACCCTTCCCGTAGGTAGGTGGTAACGCTGTGCTAGCTCTCAGATAGAGACACTGAGATAAGGAGCAGGGAACTGATTACCTGTCACCTATGAAACATGTGACTGAGCTTCTGGGTCTTACTGGTGAATCAGTACATCTTGATTGTTTTACCAACAAGGTCAAAAGTGCCCCAGAGCTGGTAAAACTCTAATAATGTAAGTTTTAATTCAATATGTGCTGTTCTCTTTCTGTCAGGACGATAGAACTTTTTATGGAGCTATGTCTAATCTCACTGGATTTACAACGAGCCCTGGTGCTTCTGCTTTGGAAGAAAAGTTTAAAGATTTGTGATTTTTACCTCAAAACTTTAACTCTTCTCCCCCAGTGAAAACTGCTTGTTGCATGAATGGGTGCAAGGCTTTTAGTTTTATTTTGTGTGGAAGTTGCTCTTGAATATGCAGAAATAAAAAAGTAGTTGTAGAGAGGGATGAGGTTCCCCCCAAGTCTCCTCCAGGCTAAACACCCCCAGCTCCATCAGCCTGCTCCATCAGCCTCTCCTCATCAGCCTTTCCTTCCAGTCCTTTCACCAGCCTTGTTGCTCCTCTGGAGATGCTCCAGCCCCTCAATCTCTTGAATTGAGGAAGGGTGTAGTCAGCTGGGATTCAGGCTCTTGTCCCAGGCAGCTAGTGCCAAGGTGAGAGGGCAGGGCCTGAAGCTGCACCAGGGGAAGGTTAGACTGGATATTAGGAAGCTCTTCCTCACATAAAGGGTGACCAGACCCTGGAATGGACTTCCCAGGGCAGTGGGGGAGTTCTCATCCCTGGAGGTGTTTAAGGCCAGCCTGGCTGTGGCCCTTAGTGCCCTGGTCTGGCCGCTGTGGTGATGTTAGGTCATGGGCTGGGCTTGATGATCTCAGATGTCTTTCCCACCCTCAATCATTCTGTGATTCTGTGAATTAAGAGTGCGAATTGGTGAATTACTCCACAGAATAAGAAACCCAGTTATATGAGCCCAGTTACATGCCCTCACGCACAAAACCGATCCCAAATCAGAAGCCTCACTGGTTTTGTATAGGTGTATAAATACACAATTCCATCGTGCAGGCAGGATGGTCTGTTTTTACTTAGCTTTGAAGTAATCAGGTTACATGACTAAGAATTCATGTAAGTCCCTTAAACAGGGGCTAATCAATGTACTCTGATACATATTCTTACATGTTGGTGCGTGGGTTTGCATGGCAGGAGCTGGAAGTCACCACCAGTGACTGTGTTTTCAGTGGAGCTTGTCTCCGCTCCCATCGCAAACTCTGTTGCAGGCTTTGCCTCTCAAGAGGCAACTTTTGCAGGATGTGATAGAATGTGTCGAGGCATCAACTACATGTTGACAGTTGTTTTCCCTCTGCTCTAGTGGCTCCTGCTGAAAGCTCCACGTCAATAACCTCAGTTAAAGAGAGACATCCAGGGGAGCTGGCAGAGTTTGAGAGGCGATCGATTGGATCGGTGCCGTGAAAGAATTCCCTGTCCTTCCCCCTGCCCGGAGCAGGTGTGGAGGATGTCCCTTATCTTGGTCCTTGCTGGGCTCATCCTCAGGAGAGAGCACCCCAGGTGACCTGGAGGCAGAGCTGGGTTTTAAGCTTTTCTGTGCAAACCGTCTGAGTTTTATCCATAGGTCCTGCCTGAAGCCTCGTGGTCTATGAATAATGCATTAATATTCATAACACTGTATTCTCCTTCAGTGCACTGTTTGTGCTTCTTGTCACAAGGCATTAGGAGGTCTGTGACTAATGCACGGGGCTCGATCTCTCTTCAGTGTTTGGACTTCCCCTGCTGTGTTTTGTGTGGCTAGAAGCAATGATGCTGTAGTGATTCCTTTATTTCCAAAGTGGGCTTTGCCCCAGCTGAAGCCTGACCGCCCGTGCTGCGTGTCGCTCTCTCAGGAAGGCAAAGTGACTGCAATGAAGCAGATGGCTGCTTGCCAGCCCCGAGTCGCTCACTCTCTGTATTTTTTTCCTGTAATTTACCCGTCCCTTGGTTTGTTTTTTTTTTTTTAATATAAATGGCTTGGCTTGCTTGAGTCTTTAATCAGAGCCAGCCTCTCTCCAATAGCCTGCTCTCTCTTGCGTGCCTCTGTTTGTGTGTGTGTTGTGTGTGTGTGCGCGCACGGGCGAGAGGGAGGCAGAGAGGGAAGCTGTGCCTGGGCTATGCTGACAGACGACTTTTCCCTCAGTTGTCAGGTTTGGAGCCTGTCGGCAGCACTGCTGGTAAGTGAAAAAGAAATGAATAACGTCACGGTGGAGGGGCCGTGGGCTGCCGCTCGCGTGACGGTGAGCAGCCTCGGAGGGACCTGAGCGGCCGCCCAACTCCCCATCTGCCCCTGCAGACAGCTCACTTGTCAGCAAGGGATTTTCCTCCCCTCCTCCCTTGATACGGATCCCTTGGCTGGCATAGCTGATCGTATTCTTGGCTGATTGTAAAAAAAACCATCAAGGGAAGAACGAAAAAAACCCCAAACCGGTGTGGCAATGAGGCTGTAATCCCCTCGGCCAGCCCGAGGATGGTGGAATGCTGGTGCGGCTGCTGTCCTCCGCCTCGTCCTACACCTGAGTGCTTCGGGGCTGCCCACTCGGCCCTGCTGTCAGGGAGGGGGGAGAAGTGTCTGCCAAAAATGTTGGCTGGTGGCAGGCAGCATTAAAGGTGGAGCGTTTGTGCGTGTGTGGGGGGCAGCGACTGTCCTCACTGAGCTTTAACCAAAGCGGTAACCTGCAGCTATGGAGTCACCCACTAAGGAAATCGAAGAATTCGAGAGCAACTCTCTGAAATACCTACAGCCAGAGCAAATAGAGAAAATCTGGCTTCGTCTCCGAGGCTTGTAAGTAGTATTTTACTTCATTTTTTTCAATACCTTTCTCTCATCTGCTCCCATTATCAGAATTATTGTAGTAGCACTTCATTTTTTTTCCTGTTTGCCGGTACCTCCAGAATCTGCCAGGAGTTTCCACACTTGCCCTCCATAAATACAGTGACTTAATCTTAGCAAAAGATCTATTTGCTTTCTTAAAGTGAACAAATATTTTCTGGTGAGAATGTGGAAGTGTCATGAGGAAGACACTGTGAGACAAACAGTTACAGAGATGTTAATGACTTGGGCTGCTAGACAAGAAAAGTTTTGTTATAACCTCAGTGATACTTAATGAAAAACTCTGTTCTCAATAGACTTCCCCCCTGCCTCTGTGAGTGCACTCCATTTCTGGCACTGACATGGTTAATAGGGATGAAACAGGCACAGAAGACACAACACTTCTATCAATGTTTATAGTGGCAGCAAATTCGTGTTCCCTGCACTGGATTGTACTGATTAATTCATACATGAAGCCTGAGTTGCCATAAAGAGATAGGATGCTGCCTCCTGAGTAGGGGAAGAAGGAATCTTTGCTTAAAGAAGAAGTTGACAGTGCAGAGAAGTGAAAGTTTGTCGGCTGTAGAGTTTGTGCAGCTTCATTTAGAGTGACTGTCTGGCGTTTGTTTCAGATTCTCAGCATGTAAAACGCCGTCTGCGAGCAATGAGATCCATTACTGGCAGCAGAGCATTTATTTGCCCATCAGCTTTTGGTGGAGCCTAACAGGAGCATTACCATGCTAAGCTCCAGCCCTCCCTCCCTTCAGAACTGTTTATGTTGGGGTTTGTTTTTTTTCTTCTTCAGCCTCACATGTTAGAGTTATTAAAATTTCAGCCCTCAAGGGAAAGCAGGGAGGGAAGGAAGCAAAGAGGCTAGAAAACAGCAGAAGAAAGAAAACTGTGAGAGTAGACTCCTAACTGAAAACAAACAGGTCCCAGTTAAACTTGAGGTGCTCTTTGAGTGCTGTTTGGTGTGAGCAGCGGTGGTACGTTTTGTAAGGCATACCCAAAACTTCTGCAGGACTCCGAGCAGTCTCTGGGATGTGCATGAATATGTATTTCTTTCAAGGCATCACTCCAGGGAGCCTCTTTTTGTGAAGGAACTTAATCAAAGTAGATGACATCTGTCTTGTAAGCCTTCCAAACAGAGCAGCTACACAAAATGAACTCTCTTATTTTTAAGTCTGTGCCACGCTGTAGTATTAAGAGCCCTTGAATTCCTGTCCAATAGGGGGTTTAAGAACATGTGGATCTGGGTTCCACCTCAACTTCACAGATAATTCTTGCGCAGTGTTGTAGCTCAGGGTCTCTCCTGCTGTGAGTACAAGATCATGTCTATGTATTACACCTCAAACTCCAGGCTTTGCTTTCTTCTGGAAATTTGGGGAAACTGTAAGCCTTACAGTGGATGTGGAAAAACGAAACCTCGGGCTGTTTTTCAGTGTAGTCCCCTCTGCTAGCAGTTGGTGTGAGTGTGGCAAACACAGCCGTTCTCCTTCGTTCTGCTCTCAGAAAATCAACATTTTTTTGCCTGAAGAGGAGATAGATTTTCTGCAGAATTCTTGATCGAAAGATGAAAACTGAAATATGCTCTGCTCTAATTACAGTCTGCAGAAGATTTTTCCATTCCCAGTCATTTTATGGAGGCTTTTAGCACATACACACACACAAACGGAGCTTTGGCATCATGCTTCAGGGCTTTTTTTGTCCATTTTTGTGCCTGCCTGTGTGTGTAAGAGAGATTAGATGTGCACAGCCATCTTAATTAAGTCTTAAGTAAGATGCTTCATCCTGAAGACATCAAATACTACTTGAGAAGATGCCTTGCTCTTCTGCTCCTGGTGCAGTGATGGCCATATCACACAGGAATTGGTCATAAAGCACAACAGTGCTACCAGAGCAGTGGTGGCCAGGTAGTGCTAGTGATAATGCTGCTGGCTGAAACCTTCCAGGGGCTGTAGTCAGTGGCAGGCAGATACCCAGGAGGTTGATCATGACACCACTTCTTAGGCAAGAAAAAAAACAAGAGAGGCTGAGATGATTTAAACAGTCTCAAGTGCTCAGCGTCACATTGGACATCTCCTTGGTAGCCTTAACCTGTGGAAACTCCAGTACCTTCCTCCCCATCTTTTTACCCTCAGTGCCAGCTGGTGTGGCTCAGTGGGCAAACCAGTATTCATACCCAGCATTTCCAAGGGGTGGTGAGCAGGGGCTCTTTTAATTTTCACCCCATCTCAGCCTTCCTTGGTTTGAAGGGAATGAAAACCTGAAGGCTGCAAAGGGGTGGTTGAGCTGAGGAGGCTCTTTGCAGACTCCCCTAGTGCACTGTGTTTTCTGCTCAAGCAAGTCTGGCGAGGGCTTTCTTGCAGTGGGCCTGGTACTGTTCTGTCAGTGAGATGGGTGGCCTCTGGAGGTTTGGAAATGAGATATGTGTTTCCAGGGAACAGTGAGATCTTGTGGACAGCGTGCACAGGGCAGGATTTGGTGAGGACGTAGCCAGGTGTCTGTTGCGACGCGAGTCAGATGTTGTGTAAGAGCCCAGCAAGATACCACATTTGCCTCTGGAGTGGAAGGAAAGGATTTCCCTCTCCTTTCCCTCAGGTATCTCTTCAAGATGAGGTTTCTTGGCTGGGACGGCCTGGTTGCTTTGTAGGCACAGCAGTATCAGGTGGTCCTCAAGCCATATACAGATTTCTTTTGCTTTTACTCTTAAAGAATGAGCTGAAATACTATTGCAGTGGCATTACTGAAATGTTTTAATCACAGAATCACAGAATGGTTTAGGTTGGAAGAGACTTTAAAGATCATCTAGTTACAATCCCCTGCCATGGGCAGCAACACCTCTCACCAGATCAGGTTGCCCAGACTCCATCCAACCTGTTCTTGAACACTTGGGGGGCAGCCACAACTTCCTTGAGCAACCTGTTCCAGTGCTTCAGCACATTTACTGTAACGAATTTCCCTCTAATATCTGATCTAAATCTACCCTCTTTTAGCTTAAAGCCATTTCCCTTTGTCCTGTCACTGCAAGCTCTTGTAAAAAGCCCTTTCCCAGCTTTCTTATGAGGCCCCTTTCAGGTCCTGGAAGGCTGCTATAAGGCCTCCCTGGAGCCTTTTCTTCTTTAGGCTGAATAGCCCCAACTCTCACAGCTTGTTTCCATAGGAGAGCTGCTTCATCCCTCTCATCATTTTCATGGCCTTCTCTGGTCCCACTCCAACAGTTTGATGCCCTTCTTGTGTTGGGGGCTCCAGAACTGTACACAGTATTCCAGGGAGGGTCTCATGAAAGCTGAGGAGAGGGGGAAGGTTACCTCCCTTGGCCCGCTGGCCACACTTCTTTAGATGCAGCCCAGGATACCATTGGCTTTCTGGGCTGCAGGCAGATGTTGTTGGCTCATGTTGAGTTTTTAATCAACCGGCACCCCAAGTCCTTCTCCTTGAGACTGTTTTCAAGGGATTCTCTGCCCAGCCTGTATTTGTGTTAGGGACTGCCCTGACTCAGGTGCAGGACCTTGCCCTTGGACATGTTGAACTTCATGAGGTTGACATGGGCTCACCTCTCCAGCTTGTCCAGGTGCCTCTGCATGGCTTCCTTTCCCTCCAGTGTGTCAACTTCATCACAGAGCTTGATGTCCTTAGCAAACCTGTTGAGGGTGCACTCAATGCCACTGTCCATATCGGTGACAAAGATGTTAAACACAGTGATGTTCCAGCACTGAAAGGTACCACTCATCACTGGTTTCCACTGGGACATTGAGGCATTGACTATGAGTTGGTGGTCCTGCGATGCTTCAAGCACTGTAGAAGGAGAGGAGAGAAAGTGGACTTTAACCTTCTTCCCAGTTTCTGGGATTATAATGTTAAGTTGCTAAATGCGTAATAAATCCCTTCATTCTCTGTGTAGTACTTTCTCATGCTGCCAGAGATGAGATTACAAACAGCAGCAATCTCTCGGCTACGACCCAAATGGGACACTGAAACTCTTGAACTCACTCTTCGGAGTCTCCTGCTCAAACCTGTTGATGTACAATTGGTCTGGGAAATGTGGTAGGGAAACAAAAAATAAACGTGTATAAATCAGTTTTCCTGAGGAAGGGAGTGATACTTCAGCACTTGGGGCACATCCTCAGCTTCCTCTACAAAGCATCTTCCGTCCTATCAACAGGGTTGAAGCTCCAGTGCAAACGTGTGTTAGAACCAGATATGTTCTTGAAGTAAACGGTGAAGCAGGAACAGATTTCAGTGGGAAAACACTGGAGCATTGGTGACCAAAGGTGATCTGGCAAGCACTAGAGAGTTGCTGCTCAGTTGTCTGTTCCCCTGTCTTCTCTGTGCGTGCCTAGTTGAAAAGTGTCACACACAGAACAGCTGTTACTGACAGTATCCCGATCTGCTTCGTTTTCATTCACATGAACATTGTAAATGGGAAAGCAGAGAGCTCCCTTTGTTCCCAGTGGCATGCTGTGTACAGTGGGCTTTGTCCCCAAATATTTTAGCTGGCAGCAGAGAGGAGAGGTTAAAAAAGCCCTTCAGGAAGCACCACTTGGTTAGGAAATGGGTAAATTAGTTTTCAAGTGGATACTATGAATCTGCTAATTCATTTCTGGAGGTGAGGGAGGCACTGGGGGCTGTCTTTGCTCTTGGTTTCAGTGCTGAACCTCATGAGGGTCTGAGTGGAGATGGAAGCCCTGTTTGCAATATGAGCAGAATGGAGTTACCTTCAACTGTATTTAAGTAGAGATGCTGCTTCCCTGTTTCTTGTTTGGCTTTCCTAGTGAGTGCAGATACCAAGTCCATCTGCAGGCCTCTTGGATCACAGAATCACAGAACATTAGGGATTGGAAGGGACCTTGGAAGATCATCCAGTCCAATCTCTCTGCCACAGCACCCTAGATCAACTTGCACAGGAACATGGCCAGGCGGGTTTTAAGTGTCTCCAGAGGAGTCTCCGCAACACCCTCTAGGCAGCCCATTCCAGTGCCCTGTCACTCTCCCTGAGAAGTTCCCTCTCATATTGATGTGTTCCACCTACTCTGTTCCAGCTCACACCTATTGCCCCTTGTCCTTTCATTAGATGCCACTGAGCAGAGCCTGGCACCATCCTCCTGATGCCCACCCTTCACATATTTATAAACATTAATCATCTGAAGTTCACTTTTGTCACAATTCCTAGAAGGATCAAGAAGGTCTGAGTGGTTAGTGGGTGGGTGCTGGATATGTGCTGGACACTCTTAGTTTGAGTGAGCTTCTCTGTGGCTAAGAGGGACTCATTGAGTTTCCAGGTGTGTTGGGATCTGGTTGGTACTCTTCTCCCTATGGCACGAGGAAGGGATGAATTTTACCGTTCGACTAAGTCGTAACAGCTTGTTTTATGTTGCCTGCAGTATAGTCCTTGAAGGAGCAAGGGGAACAGAAGTGCTGCCAGCTGCTAATCTCACGCCTGACAAACGCACAGAGGAGAGAACATGTTCTAATAAACAGCAGAAAAGCAACTTCAGGAAAAGTTAATTAAAAAGTGCGGGGTTTGGAGGTGCAGTAATTCAGTAAACTGATGCTCTTCGCCACGATCCTTCCATTATTTTGTTCCACCCCGTGACTTTTATTTGGGTTTTAAATCAATAGATGAGTCCTGCAGGTAACAAAAGAAAAAGGACTGTGTAGTACTGAAGTGTTGACTAAGAAATAATGTACACTCTCTAGTTTTTGCCATAATCATAAAAAAAAGCCTGGATTCTTATGGGGGTAGTTCAGATGAATCATACCTGCAGCCCCAAAAAGCACTGAGTTATTTCAGCAGTCATAAAAAGAGGACCACAGTCTGTCGTAGGAGAAAGGGGCTCCTTTTATGATGTTAAATTCAGCGCTTTTCAACTAGCGCTGCTCTAAAGCTGGGGATCCTGCACAGGAAACAAGGCTATGACAAAAGGTATTTTGGGAAAGGGGAATATAAACCTCTGGTCAAAGGCAGATGAAGACTCTCGTTCTGGAATTCATTTCTAATGCTGTCTCGGTGGGGCAGGAGTCCACACAGAAAGAAATAAACCCTGGTGGAAGGCAGCACTGCAAAATCCTCTGCGTGTACCTGTGTGTGTATGTGTGCGCATTTTAAAGGCTGCGAGGCCAGCTCATCTCCTAATCTGCCAGTTTTTGATGGAGTCAAACACTATATTAAACCAAACTCTGCCATTTGAAAGGGTTTTGATTTAGTATATTTTTATTTTCTTCTTCCTTCAGTTTTTGGGAGATCTTCCTGTTCCATTCTTTCTCTTCTTATTCCATCAAAAAATGACTTCAAACTATTCGAAAGGGTCTGACTTTGATCCTGACTGGTAGACAATGGGAGATTGAGGTTCACATCTTAGAGCTGACCCATTAAAACACTACAACAGCTGTGAACTGCACCTCTGCAGATGCAAATTGCTCCCAAAACACCTCAGATTTGGATAAAGTGGAGAGTTTTTAGAAGGACTTGTTTGGATTCATAAGGCTGGTTTTGATCCTCCTGAACTGTGCTCTAAGTACTGGAAAGAACAACTTCATTGATACCAGTGTGTTTGCGGGGGTGGAATTAGAATCCAGTTCCTGGTCACTGGAGCAATTTTTTGGTTGGTTTTCTCTGGGTTTTTCTATTAATTGGTGGCTTGGGAGGAGTTGTTCAGCCCTGTGATGGTGCAAAATCGTGTCCAACCAGTGTTAAGCACAGTTTGGTGCTTAAATCTGAATTGTAGCTGAGCTGGAGTCCTTCCTCCAGCAGAACCAGTACAGCCCCAGATCCCTGCCAAAATCTGTCTGCAATTGTCCTGGATGTTTGAAAAGCAGATTCATTTTGAAGATGTGATTATAAATACCAAGAAACCAGGATTACAATTTTGTAGTAAATGAAGAATGCAGCTCAAACTTAGATGAATCTGGTTGTGGTAAATTCAGCTGGTTGTGAGGAGCAGCCGAGGGAGCTGGGGCTGATTAGTTGGAAGAGGAGGAGGCTGAAGGGAGACCTTATTGCTTTCTACAGCTATCTAAAGGGAGGGTGTAGAGAAATGGGGGTGAGTCTCTTCTCACAAGGAACAAGTATAGGACAAGAGGAAAAGGCCTCAAATTGCACCAGGGAAGGTTTAGGTCAGACATTAGGGAAAAACTTCTTCATGGGAAGGGTAATCAGGCTTTGGAACAGGCTGCCCAGGGAGAGGATTGCATTGCTATCCCTGGATGTGTTTCACAGTCATGAAGATCTGGAGCCCAGGGACAGGGTTTAGCAGTGGGTTGGGACAGTTGGGTTATTGGCTGGACTTGATGATATTGAAGGTCTTTTCCAACCTAAACATTTTTATGAATCTATGAATTGTATGAATCAGGAGTTCAGTTAGAAGTTGTTAATGTCCTTGGGGGATTTTTGCACTTTCGTGGTCAAGAAGAGGGGTGCAGAGCTCACAGAGAGCCATTGACTCTCAAGAAGAGGTTTGAAAGGCTGTTATCTCCACCAAGGAGTCCATTTCGTGTCCCAGCAGTCTGCCTTCTCTTCTTTGGAAGGGCCTCCACATTAGCAAGTGGTGACTCTGAGTGGAGGAATCTGTGGGAACTCAGGCATGCAGTAGGTGAGGATTGTCATAATCTTTCTTAGAGAGAGAGAGACAATTAAGTTATTAAGATGCATGTAGAGATGCATTGCAAGTTCCTTGCTTTTATTCTGTGTCTGTCAAGCTGTGGAGTCATTTTGTTATTGATGTGACACGTCAAATGTCTCTTAGTAGGTCTGTGTCATCACTTTAGCAGTGATTTCTTGTGTCCTGGGGACAGATCCTGCTCACGCACGGACCTCCTAGCCAAGACAGAAAGTTGCACAGTATCCATCGGCAGCACGAAGCCTGCCTTGGCACAAATCTCACTTCCACACTGAGATTAGCACAGATTTGGATCTGTGCAGTTTTTAACATCTAAGATCTTACAGAGCCCTGGAGCTGCAGCTGTGGCACATGGGGTGTCCCCACAGAGTGTCTGAGGGCAAAGGAGCACACGCAGAGCATAAAGCCCCTTGCAAAGCTGGGGAGCTCAGATGGTCGCTGTGAATGATGCTCAGCTCACACTTCCTCCCCTGCCTCCTGTGGAGCAGCTGGTTTTTCTGGGATTCACTAGCAGTAAGCAGTTACTGGTGTCTACGAAGCAGAGTCTGAATGCACAATTTAGATATGCTCCTATACACATATTGATGCAGCAGGGACTGTTACAGTCAGATGGGAGAACTTGCTTTTTTTTAGACTTTGCTTGAGAAGTGGAAGGAGAGGAAGCTGTGGAGGTTGTGGCTGGGAGGGGAGAACTTGGAGGTCATCTGCAGGAGAGCATTCTGACTCATACAGAGGGTAGAGAGAAGGACCAGAGAGAGTTTATTTATTAATTTTTTTTTAAAGAAAGAAAGCAGTTGATGATCCTGTGGGTTCTTCAGATCCCTCCATGTAAACACTGCTTATAGAATCATAGAATCATCAGGGATTGGAAGGGACCTCGAAAGATCATCTAGTCCAACCCCCCCTGCCAGAGCAGGCTCACGTTAGAATTATTCCAGATTAAAATAGGTTGTAGCACAACATATACTGCAAGTAATGAAGTTTAGCTGAAAATCAGAGGGACAAGGGCAGCTTTTAAGGGCATTTACAAATGCTGCCCACTCCGTAGTGCAGGAGTTTTTGCCTCTCTAAGATTTGGACAGAGACCTTGAAGCAGCAGAAGACCTGGATGATGCAAGAACACCTCTAGTTGCAGATGCTACTCCATAGTCTGCCTCTGTGTCACCTTCTGAGCATGTCTTCATCCAGGTGAATGTGCATCTGTCCTTCAGAAGGCCATTACCTTTTTCCCTTAGCAAAGTGAGTTGCCTCATCTTCTATCTTGGCTGCATTCTTGTAACACCAGTCAAATATCTTCCTCCCAGTGTTCCCATTAACATTGAGCAGCCATCTTTCCTGTCCCTCTTTGCACTGGTGTTCCAGGTGCAGAGAGCCCACAGGTTTGGGTGCTGTTTGACTGAATGTGTAGACGAAGTCATTCTCGTTGTACAGAGACCACCTTTAAGGTGCTTTGCAGAGAGAGGCTTTTGTTTAAATGCTTAGCAGTCTCCAGACCCGTTTCTAATTAGCTCGACTGCAGCGAAGAGATCTTGCAAATGGAGAAGAAAGAAATTCTGAAGTTATGCAAATTTGCTGAATAACTTGGAGAAAATTATCATAATGGTCCCATGTAGCCTCACAATCTAGGAAACATCAAATTGCATTTTGAATTACCTAGTTTCTTTATGGAGGCAGAATAGGCTGCTCCTCTTCTGGGCCAGAGGCAGGGAACTTGGCTTATCCCTTACGGCAGCCAAACTGGACTAGCTGTCACAGCCATGACACCTGGTATGTGGAAAGGACATGACTTGCTTATTTAAATACTTCTTTATGTCAACCTTCTGAAGACATGAACCTCTCCCCCCAACCGTTGCTGTGGCATCCATATGCTTGTGAGACAGCTGGTGACAGCATGGAGTAGGACCTTAAGGAAGAGAAATCTCACACAGCCTCCTCCATTCTCTGTGTGCATCACCGCCTGCTTCCATCCACCCACCTGGCTGTCCCAGTTCCCTCTCCTGAAGTTTCCCCTCTGCGTGGTGAGGAATTCCCCACGCTGAGACCGTGGGGCAGTGTTTTCAAGCTGCAGACCACCTCCTCCCTCTCCTTCTCCCTCATGTCCTTCCCTCTGCCCTCCAGAATTTGGTGGAGCCAGCGGTGTGCCATCACACCTGGGAAACCGGAGGAACCTTCTTCCCTCTTCACAGAGAGCAGTGTTGCAGTGGTTTGGAAGCTATGTTTGGAAACCATCATCAGCAGGCAGGCTAATGAAGGTGCTGAGCCCTGCTGCAGCCGGCAGTATAAGCATAGGAACCTCTGACAACTGCTTCTCCTCTGCAGACAGGCTTGTACAAGCTGTCCCAGAGGCCACTGTTGTTCAGATGACTTCCCTCTGTAACACCCCAGCTCCTGCAGAGTGCTGGGAAGCCCAGAAACAGAGCATTGGCTCTTCACAAGATGTTTGAACGTTACTTTTTCCAAAGAGCAGCAGTTAATAATTGGTCTATTAACGAGGAGGCACCATGGGGACAACCACAGCCCTGGCTCACTAAGCAAAGCTGTGTTGCTGAAAGGCTTGGATAATTTTAAAATCTACCAGTAGTGATGAAGGAGGGGGTGGTTGGGAGGTGGGGATGGGGTGTGAACCTTCTTTTGGAAAGGGAACACTGCATCTTTGTGCAGCAGTGTTTTCTCCCCGTGCTTAGGCTTGTTCAACAGTAATCTGAGTGTTCCAGCTTCTAACCCAGTCAGGAGAGGGCCTGGCACAAACCCACGAGATTTAAAATACTGCGTCACACCAGCTGTCCACTCGCAGACAGAGGGGATGGGTTGTGCTCGGGGACGAGGAAGCTTTGGTGGGGGAACAATAATGAGCTATGGTTTGATAGATTTCCTGGAGCTTAGGGCGAGATGCAGATTTATTTAGTGACTTCACGCACGCGGTTGGTCTGCTCTGATGTATCTATATATATAACTCTGTCCACGTATCCTGTCTTGATATTTAATCCGGGGCACGAAGAATGATTCCCCCCCTCCTCCCCATCATTTGTGCTGTAGCTAAGCACAGAGCCACCCTGCATGAAACAAACTGGACAGCTGCCTGCTTGGCTCCTGCAGAATCCCAACATGTCCGAGTCACATAGTAGCAGGGATTGAAGTAAGTTTTTAATCTGCACATGCTTGTTTCTTACCAGCTCTAACAGCTTTGTGCTGCTGGGGGAATCAAACTGCTGCTAAACAGCATTACGTGCTCCCTCCATACATCCGTGTTGCCCCTGTATGTGCTCCCCAAAACTCTGCTTTGCTTTATTCCAAGAGAAACTGTTCCCTTGTACAGTACCTGCTGATAGGGCTGATTTTCACAAGCTCTTTTCGTAGGGAAGCCAACAGGATACAGCTAAGGAAGGCACAGGAAAGGCTGCAAGTTTGCTCTCTTTCTCAAGACATTATGCTAGCAAGGAAGCGGCATCCCACTCACTGCGGTAAACACAATGCAAAGCACATCTGTGCTCAGAGCAGCACAGAGGGGCTCGCCCCTCTCGGCCCCTCTGATCCCATTGTGCACCGTGCGCCACAATCTCCCCCAGTGGGAGAGGCTGCAGAATAGGCGTGCTGAAGTACCACCCATCCTGTGCTCTGCAGGTCATCACCTCTACTAACTTCAGAGCCAAACATTCTGGAAGTCATCCGCAGTGCCCAGCTAGAAAGCAGCTCTCCGTCAAATAAAGTATAGCACAGACCTAGTTTGCAAATAGTAAATACGTGGACTCGTGTTCCGCAGTGATCAGACAATCCAATCCTTCCTTCACTTAAAAAACACCCCCTGAATGCTCAGAACGGCTCTGTGTTCTACTCTGATCTCAGGACTTTATTTTCCTGAAATGTCTGTTCCTGTAACTGTGTTTTTACGAGCACACACTTTTCTTGAGAATGCGGGGTGTGTGTGAAGCACAAGAGAATTTGCTTCTTTAGTACTGAGAGAAAGCAAAATGACTCATAGATCATACTCTGTCCAAAGGGTTAGATTTTCAGAAACAAGCTAATTTTCCTCTTACTTGGTCTTTTTCTTCAGCTAAATCCACACCAGCTGCAATGGTAGGGGGGTTTGTTAGTTTTGTTTGTTACATCAGTTTGTTTGGTATGGTTTGGGGTATTTTTAAGTGAGGAGTGGTGGGAAGCAGTAAATAACAGAGGAAGAACAGAAAGAGTCTACATCTACCTGAAAGGAAGGTGTAGAGAAGTGGGGGTTGGTCTGTTGTCTCAAGTAATAAGTGACAGGACAAGAGGAAATGGGCTTGAGTTGCACCACTGGAAGTTTAAGTTGGACATCAGGGAAAGTTTCTTTACTGAAAGGGCCATCAAGCCTTGGAACAGGCTGCCCAGGTAGGATGCTGAGTCACCATCCCTGGTTGTGTTTCTAGGTTGTGTAGATCTGGAGATTAGGGACAGGGTTTAGTAGCGGCCTTGGGACAGCTGGGTTAATGATTGGACTTGATGATCTTGAAGATCTTTCCCAACCTAAACATTTCTATGGTTTTGGTAGCTGTACTGGCTCTGTACAAAACCTACATGAATGAAATAATATTTTTAGAAGGTTCTGGAACATTTGGCGAGTTCTTCTGCAGGTAAGTTGCCAACACATTAAAATCCTAGCCTAGGCTATTGCCTAGCATGGCGCAGTTCCAGTACTGAATTTGAGCTTGCCCTTCTGGATTTGACCCTTACTGAAACCTTCTTTTAGTTACAAAGATGGAGCTTTCAGTTGTCCAAATGGGCTTCTCTGTGCTCCCTATAGATCCTTGTAGCCCAGGCTGTCTGGCTCAAAACCTTCATGCTTGTACAGTGCAGCTCTTCTGAGCTGCTTTTTCTCTTCATTTGATCTTTAATCCATCCCACACAAAGGTTACACAGCAGTTACCTTTGCCTCTTCTGATGCCTTTTGTTGAAACGAGTCTAAACAACATCATGACGACTGATCACAGTTGATCCTGATGTTAGTGGAAAGTAAAATGCCTTTAATACACCTCTTGTGCTTCTGCTTGAATAAAAGTGTTACAGCTGTCTGGAATTCGGTCCGAGGTCAGTCGGTGTCTGCCTTGACACCAGCCTTGGGAGATGAGGTCAAGCTATGGGTCAAGTTTGTAGTGCCAAGTAGGTCAAGGCAGCGGTAACCTCCTTATCTGCAGGAGCAAATCTAGACTCCTTTCTTACCACTGTCTCTCCTCTTCCCACTCCCCATACTTGAATCCCTGCTTTTCTAGGGCACTGACGCCCAGCATTGGGTGTGTGAACAGTGAAGGAATTTGGGTGCAAGTGCATTTTAAGGTCTTCAAGTCTTACCACACCCTCTAGTATAACAGTGGTGCTAATGTCAGTCCACTCAGACCATATCTATACCAGCCATCCATAACACCTCCAGGTTTTGCACACTCTTTACTGAGTGGCTAGAAAAGGGATTGCAGCTACCTTGAGCTTGTCCCACAAAAGAAATGCCTCATGCCTGTGACACCACAAAGGCCTTTCCCAAGTACAATTTGGACTCCATGATCTTAAAGATCTTCCCCAATCAAAACAATTTGGTGATTCTATGATTCAAAACGTGTTGCATCCCCTGCTGTGCTTTCTTTGCACTCTGTAAACACATTAGACTCCAAATAATCAAGTGGTGAACTGGTTGTTAATCCATAGGGGTGATGTCACAGAGAAAGATCAAAGCAGAGGCAGCACAAAGGACATCAATTGGTTGTTCTTATGGCCCATTACAATTCGTTTTGGAGATGAAGCTACAAGTTCTTTTTTCACTCAGTTGTTTAGAAAACTCAGTGACTGTTGAAATCCAATGGTCAGCTGAATCACATGAAATAGATCAAAATAACCTTTTTCCCTGGCTAAAATCAGGGAGGATGTTTCCTGACCCTGATTTACTAACATAGGCTATTTGCAGGTTGCTTTGTTTCTGCTTAGCAGCAGTACCTGTGTGTTTCAGGATCCAATTTAAAAGGACTCCTCTTCCTTTTTAAAGATCTCACCTTGACCCTCAATGACATTTCAAGTACCAGTTAGAATCTTTCCTTCTAGCCTCACTGAGTTCTCTTCCTCTCTCACTGATTTCTTCCATAGTGTTGTTTGAAGCGTAACGCAGTATTCTGACAAACAACTGACACAGAAGAAAAAGTAATTTACTTTAAAAAAAGCTACTATTTACTAGAGAGTGAGTAAAGCAAGAAAGTTAGTCTTCCTGTTTCAAGTAAAGAATTAAAACCCCAGCATGAGTTAATGGCATCACTCCTTTGAAGTCTGGCAATCTCAGTGTATTCCTGGGTCAGGGCTCCCACAGGATCCTTGGCTTTGACAGATGCTGGTCGGTAGTCTGTGCTGTGAGATTGGGGTTATTGAATTGATGTGCACAGGGTTATTAATACAGGCTTTGGTAACAGAATGTGAACACCTCAGCAGTCCTGTGATGACAACGACTAATTGGTGATGCTTTGTGTGATTCAGAACATGGAGCTGCTGGGAGACAAGATTTTCAATTTATTTAAGTGATTCCATCCATCACAAAGTCTAGCTTGAGCTCAACCCCCAACCACCTGTCCCCGGGTGTGATGCGCTGGAGGACAGTGCCTATCCCCAGTACCAACTGCTTGCTGCATCATGGTGATACAGCCAGAGAGGGCAGCCAGGCCTTGGGAGCTGGAGAAATGCTCTTTGTCCTCCTCCCTAGATATGGCCAGTGAGGGAACCACAGAACATTAGGGATGGAAGGGACCTCAATAGATAATCTAGTCCAATCCCCTTGCCAGAGCAGGACCACCTAGACCAAGATCTTGGGAATCTAGGACTGGTGGGCTAGAAGGATTTGGGGACAAAAGCAGTGAACAGGAATGGTGGTCAGCTCTCAGGGCAAAGGGAAAGGGGTGGTTATCATTCAGTAAAAGCAAATATTCACTGATGGGTAACAAAAGAGTAGGAAGAATCTTCTAGATTTGATCTGTAGGCAGACCAATTTTTCTTTCATTAGCTCACTGTTGGTTTTCTGAATTACATATAATGGACTTTGAGCAGTGTTAACATCTGTTCTAACACCAGAAGCCAACTAAGGCAGGAAAGGAAGGAAAAGAACAAGACCTGTGACAGCATTCTTGGTTCAGGCCGGGTGTTTCATCCCGGTAAGATGGCTTTTTCTGCGTCCTTTTCTGAAGGAGCTGCAGAGGAGAGCAGAGATGGATAGCCCTGACTTGCATGAGTTATGGATGTGGTGGGACTCCAGCAATGAAGGATGAACGTTGCTGGGTGCTTTTGTTAATGGCTGATTAAGCTCCCATTCACATCTTAAACATGCTAATTATAAAGCTTCTAAATATAGACGAGGAAAAGTCCCTCTTTCTCCTGGAGCCTGTGAATAACTAATTTTAAACGCTTGTGGCAGCTGTTTTCTTTAACAAATGTGGTTCCTCTGAGAAAGTAGCTTTTGTAAAAAGTTCCTCTGCAGGCAGGAGTTTCCCTTTTCTGTGCATAGCTCGGATGGTGTTTACCCCTGGCAGTGGCAAACATAAGGGCTTAGCAATAAGCTATGTTAGATCCAGGCTCATGCATTTTCAGCTGGTGGTACCAGGGGCAGAGCACGGGCCACCAACTTTTAAGGGCTTCAGAAGATCCATCTGGTTCACTAAACTGGTTTGACCAGCTGTGTGTGCCCTCTGAACCCATTGCAATGGCCAAGCCAAACAAAGTGCACTGGATTAAGCCACTGTGAATGCAGATTCTGAGCTTCGGCCCCAAAATTGAGTCACTTCATCACCTTGGCAGGCTCAGGGCTTGCTTGTGGCATTGAGCTGGTCAGGATTAACTGGCTGAAAAGTGTCACCTCCCTTCCCTTGTGTATACTTCAGGTCCTGAACCAGCACATTCCTCAGCTGCTGGCCTAAGGCAGCAAAGTTAGGAGCCTGCAGAGACCTTACCAAAGGCAGATGTAGCCCTCGGTATCCCGTCAGCAGCCTGTGAGCGGAATGTGATGCTCATCATCTTTCAGGTTCTAGTATAAATTTCCAGGGATTAAGTTAGGCAAAGATCCTTCTGTTACTTCTGCAGCACCCACAATTTTACTCCATGCACGGAAAAGATGCCATTAATACCAAACCCTGTGGAATAAATGTGGGATAACACCATGTCAACCAAGCCACTACAAAGAATAGAAAGAAAATTAAGTGGTTTAGGTAATTCTTTGGAGGCTGTGTAGGAGAGAAAGAGCAATTAATGTACCTAGTTGATATTTTGAGTTGTATGATAACGGGACAAAACCAGAGTGTTTGGCAGAGTTACTTAGTTCCCCCAACCCCTCCTCCCTCACTCCTCTGCATACCTGCTCAGTCACAGTAACGCACATCTGTCAGAAGAGGAAGGCCTGAGAATGTCATTACCAAACTGAGACCCAGTTTTGGAGTGTTTCTGTGAAATTGACTTCATTTCCAGGGCGCTGGATGCGCAGGAAGGGTGGGAGGATTTTTTGTGGCAACACAGTAGTGTTCTTTGGGCTCCAGTTATGCCCCACTGCCATAAATTGGTGTGCAAAACCCCGTGTACCAAAAGCTACTGCACTGAAGAGCTAAAAAGCAAATGGAAAAGGGTCTGAAGGGGAAAGAAAGGCAGAAAGTGATGTGCACTGGAATTGAATGGCAGGGTCAGACACATAACTCTGGGAGCTTCGAGCTTTGGAGAAGCCGATGGGCATCAAAGCACAGATACCTTTTGTAAGTCTCTGTTTCAGTGGGAGTGCTCGTGTAGCTGTGGCTGTATCTTACTGGGGCTTAATTGCCTTCAAAATTCCATCCTAATTTTATGTGGAGCCAGTATATTCATTTGTCCCCTGATACTGTAAGAGTGGGCTCAACTCTCTTGTTGACTTCATCTCATTTGAGTCAAAGATTTCATCTACCCACTGCTTTGTGCAGTTTTGATTGTTAAAAATGCCTATTTTTAAAATTCTTCCCGGGTTTATTTTCATTAGGCTCAAGCAGCCTCTTGTGCTAGGACTGACTCACCCCGTACTACACTCATGCAGGTGCAATTGCATTCAGTTCAGCAAAGTTATTTCTAGTTTATACTGGCAATACTGGGCCCTACCTAGTGTGAGTCACCTGCTAGTTCTCTTCAGCATGAAAAAAAGGAAATCTGCCTTGTTCTAATTTATTTTTTTAGTGTAAGCTAAATGAGTAATCCATTCCACAGCAGGTAATGGGAACCGAACGGCTGTGGCAGTCCTGGCACGGCACGTGTGCAGCGGGAAGAGAGACAGCACAACAGATTGGGTAATACCAATAAACCTCTTGCAGGCATGAGCACAGGATGGCCCACGGGTATGGGGAGCTGTAACACCACATCCTTTAGGTTTCTCTCCCTCTTTCCCTCCTGGGAAAGAAGGTTAGCTTGGGCTTGTTCAGAAAATCACATGTCCCTTGAGCTTGACTGGATGATGTGTCAGTTCCCAGGTTTATCCCAGAGCATCTGCTAAAGGCAATTCAGCAGCTAGTTCTCTCTAGACTCCTCTTGGGGATATAAACCAGAATAGCTTGTCCACATAATCTTTTAAAATAAACAACTGAACAAAACCCACAAAAATCCCTGAACCAAGCAAACAGAAATCTCTACCCTTCAGTTTCCTTCTGTTAATTCACACTTGACTATGCTACTAAAAGAGGCAACTTCTGTGATTCTGTGATTCTCATTTCGTTGTTTGTAGAGGTCTCATTTGATGGGAGACTGGTGTGACTGGTGATCTGTAAGCATAAAGCAGACAGACATTGATTTATGCTGTGTTTTCAAAAGCAAACTGAAAGCAATGCTTGGAAGCAGCTTTATGTTCTCAACACCATCTTTTTGTTGGTGGGCACTGTCATTAGATCTGTTTTTTAAAACACCTCTATGCCTGAACTTTCAGTATCTGTGTGCTGCGTATCAGAATCTGCCTAGTGGTGTTCATGCAAGGAATCTCTAAAGGGCTCCGTCACTTACGTTCGTGGAATGATTTGGGCTGGAAGGGTCATTCAAAAGTTGTCTTCAACCTCACCATGAAAACTCAGTGCCTGTCAATGAAGTCACTAACTTGGCTGATGTAATCCTCGACTGTGTTTGGAGTGCAGGTGTGGAAATAATAAGCAACAACAATAAAACTTGTTTATATGTTTTTAAAACTCCTGTGGCTAGGCAAATGCTGTCATCTGTGACTGTACAGTTTCCTAGTGCAGTGAAAATACTCTTGAATGTGTAGCGGATGAGAACAGGGATGTTACTACTCCAATGCACAGAGCACTCTAAGGCTGGGCCACCCCTTCAAAAAGGAAATCGTTGCTAATCCGGAGTTATTGATCAAACCTGAAGGTTGGCTGAAAGAGAAACACTTGGTAAAATTATATCAAAGGGGGTAACCACTACAGGGAAAAATAGTTCTGACACAATAAGACACTTTCAGGGGAAAGAATTAACTTCTGAAAGCTTCACTTGAAGATTCAAGTCATATAGCAGCAAAAGAAACGTCAACACGTTTACATTTCTTGGGAATAAGGTATTTTGATCATCCTGGATTGGAAGGGCCACTCAGTTGGGAGTTTTTTCAGTATTTTTCATTTTGCAAGAAAATGTAGTGAAGTTCTACATTTGCCATAAATTAAACTTCTGAATCTGAAGTCTTCAAAATGAAATGTCCCCTTTTTCACTCTGCTGAAATTAAAATGAAAAATCCTCTTAGAAGCAGGTATGTCCAAACAGGCTTCTGCTTGTATGTGTCAGCATCCTGAGCACCAGTAACTGGAATCCTGATGCTGCTAGGGGTGTTTTTGCTCCTTTGCAACTACCCAGGTTTAAATAAGTAATTCTTCACACAATGAACAGTAAATGGAATATTTTAAAATCCATTTAAATCTGGGATGCTTATGGTTCTGACATGGTCAGAATACAGAAGTAGGTACAAGCATGAGAGTGATTTCTGCAGGTAACACTGGATGAAATATTTGACAGCCAGGAGGCATTATTTATGCTTCACATTAAGTAGGAAACAGCACTATGTTCCTTTTGGCCATGTTTCTTCTTATTCTTAAGAAATGATACCCCTGATGCCTCTGCAGCTAGACGCAGAGCCACATAGGTAACCATGCAGAGGGGCTTGTGATTATGGCCTTGCTCTGTGCTCTCACACTGTGCTGTTGAAGACAAAATCCACCCTGCTAAGAAGAGTAGACGGTTTGCAGCCTTTGCTGATGTGTTATAAAAGGCTTGTGAAGCAGAAGATGTCCTGTCACTACACTTATCTCCTCTTGTGGTTCCTCGTCCTGGGCTTCATTCACTTAGGTCCCAAGATAGGTGCAACAAAAATTCTGTGGTGTTCTGTCTGGCATTTGGTAGAGAACTTGCTAGGATGTAGGGTTTCTGTTTAGAACAACTCTGCTCTAAAGCTGCTGAGGTTTTCCACGGAGTGGTGACAGCCAATGCATCATGTCACCAGCACTCCATCTTAGTGGGCTCTCCACAGATATCCATTACTATCTGCTGGATGGAGACATTAAAACTACTTTACTACTAGTTAGCAGAAGTGAGTTTCTGCCATGTGGAATTCCTTGTAGAACATTTAGAGTAGTAACTCATTCTTTACCAGCGCTACCAACCCTGTCTTAAAAGGGAGGGCAACATATTCATATAGACACAAACACTCTGCCTTCTGCTGAAGTTAGTAGCCACCACCTCCAAGATTAGCAGAAAGGAATGGCTACATGAGGTTTGGGGCAATCTCATGGTGGAAGTTACTTCATTTAATTGTTCCTGATATCTTACCCTCTCCTTTTTGTCTCCTCACCAGTGGAGCCTTCTTATCTCTGTTGTATTTTGTTCTTTTCCTGCAGGAGAAAATACAAGAAAACATCACAGAGGTAAGAGTAAATCGCAGAGGACTGGAAGGTATTTGTGAGCCGCTCGTGTCTTTTTCTTAGGGGGTTCGAAGGAGGATTTTCCTGTTACCAGATTGGGTTTGTTCCCAGGGAAATGCCATTCTACTGATTGTTTCCCCCTTCGAAAGTCCATCTTGTGCTGCTGGTGCTCCAAATCCCCCTCTGACGTTAGTGCTAGCTCTCCCTCAGTAAGGACAGAAATATTTATCCTTGAAGGTCAAACTCTAATAAAAGTCACTCTGTTCCTTCTGCAAGATCTGCTGGTTCTAACTCCTATCACTTACTCATGCTGTACTAACAGAATGGATTGTGGGCTTGTGGTGTTGTTAGTGATCCGTGCCTTTGCAGGAGACTGAAGGAAAATGGGGATGCTGTTGATCAACAGGCCATATTACAGCTACCTGATCCAGATATCTTAGAGCCTCCTCGCAGGAGGGAGGCCCGGTGGGGGTCTCTCATAGATTCATTTTTCTATCTTTGGAGCCCTTGTGCTCGGTTGTCTGAGCTCACGCTTTGTGACACAAAGTGGTTTTGGAGCTGACCTGACTTCCTCAGCCAGGAGGATTAATTGATGACTTAATCTCCTGACGTGCTGAGCATCTTTAGTTCACTTTGTCTTCAAGTGGTTTTGAGGCTCCTGCAGAGTGCTCCCTAAGACTAAACCCTTCAGTTCCGCTCAATGTGCCTTTAATGTTGTGTGGTGATGGAGAGAGCTGGTGGATAAGCCAGCGTGGTGGTGTGATGACCCAAAACATCACAGCCACATCTCACGTGTGCTCTCACTTGTGTTGAAGATGATTCAGTTACAGGACTATGTATGTGCTCGTGCGTCACAGCCACAAGAGACTCAAGTGTGGTGGGTTGAGTGAGGAGTGAGATGGGTTTGAACAACATTAGAGCATTGGGAAATACTGATTTGGAGGTTTCTGTGCTGTACTGTGCAGGTGGGCATTGCGAGGTGTGAGACACAAGAACAAGGAGAAGATAAATCTCTCCTAAATGTGGTGCTGACACCATCATTCTTTTTGCAGCTTTGCTTTTCTTCCTGTTCCTTTTGTGGCTGCTATGATTTTTAATTAATAATGAATGTGTCTCTGTACAGAGATCTGGAGCTGCTGCAAGAGGATTTGTTCTGAGGGTGCAGTGGGTTCCAGTATGAATGATAGCTCTGTGGGGACCCTGCTCTGCTCTCACTGTTCTGAGTATGGTGTCCTGTTTGCGTGTTTCCGTGTACATGACCATGGCATCAGGGAGGCTTGTGTTCATCATCATTTCTCAACAAGGATTTCCTATAAGCCTCAGAAGACAGACCTGCTGGAGGGACTCCAGCACAGAGCAGCAAGGATGATGAAGGAAGTAGAGCACCTCCCTTATGAGGAAAGGCTGAGGGAGCTGGATCTCTTTAGCTTGGAGGAGACTGAGGGGTGACCTCATTAATGTCTATAAATATGTGAAGGTTGGGTGTCAGGAGGATGGAGCCAGGCTCTTCTCAATGTCTTCTAGTGATAGGACAACAGGCAATGGGTGAGCTGGAACACAGGAGGTTCCACGTAAATGTGAGAAGGAACTTCTTCCCAGTGAGAGTGACGGAGCAGTGGAACAGGCTGCCAAGGGGAAGTTGTGGGGGTTGTGGAGTCTCCTTCTCTGGAGATGAGACTGGATGAGGTGCTGAGTGGCATGATCTAGATGTTAGATGTTAGGATTGCTGGGTTTATTTGGATTTAGGTTGGACTGGGTAATCTTTAAGGTCTTTTCCAATCTTATCATTACTGTGATACTGTTTAAAACCCACCTGGATGTGTTCCTATGTGACTTGGTCTAGGTGATCCTGCTGTGGCAGGGGGATTGGACTAGATGATCTTTCGAGGTCCCTTCCAATCCCTAATGATTCTGTGCAATTCTGTGAACAACCCCTACAAGCACATTCCGTGGTTTTAACAATGACATACAGAGAACTGACTACATCAGTCTATTTAAACCTGCCATCAGAGGGTTAAGTTTTGTGTCCTGTGGGATTTTGAGCTTTTGTTATTTTTCTCTTGATGGGCTTTATGACCCTTTTGTGTCTAACAACTGGTATGAGCTCTGTGGAGGCAGGAGGCTGTTCCAGGGTCCAGCATGCAGCAACTGCTGTGCAGCTACTCCTGATAACTTTGCTCAGTGGGTACTGGCTGGAGGTCCAAGGGTTGTGTAATGCAGTGGGGTGGCTGCTGTGGCTGGAACCAGACTTTGCCAGTGCCTGGGGCAAACGAGCTGCCTGTGAGCCTCTGACTTGGATTTGCCACCTGCTGTGTGATTAAGGTGTAATGCTCAGTGGTAAATTGCACATACAGCTGCCTGATGCAGAAGGGGAACGTTTAGCACAAGTCAGTGGTAGGACAGCGGTTCATTTACTGACTGGTTTTAAGGAGCATCTCACGTCCTGGTAATTCCACTGACAAAACTGAACTGATGGTTTGGCTCAGACCTCAACCTTTGTTTCCCATGATCATCTATTGTGGGGTTCTCCTTTTGGCTTTGTTATGATTTTTCAAAACTGTCTCAGCAGTTCCTATGTCACCAGGCTCTGGAGAGTGTCTGGCAGCTGAACTGAAAGGATCTCCTATTTCTTTTGCATCTTCTTCCTTCTGTTGCTCTCTGGGGAGTGTTCTCACGTAAGAATGCCCAAGTGAATGCCCATACTAGCCCTGAGCTATGTAGGACAAACATTGCTGTGCCCTGTGCTTTGCAGTGTGAACAGTTTCCCCTGAGTGCAGTCCTGTTGGGAAGGAAGATGAGCTACGTGCCAGAAAAGCTGGAGGAGAAAGAGGTGGAGTAAAATTTGATCCGTTCTGAAATCATAATTGGAAATGACAGACACTGACTCTTGCATCAATCACTCCATTAATTGAGTTGACCCAAATGCTTCTGTACCAACAATAACATATTAATATGATTTTCATCATAAACTCGGGGTTTTCACAGCTGTCTAGACAACCCTAATTTCATTAGTCTCAGCCTAGTAACTGCATCTGAGCCACTGAACTGCGGTGTCAATTAATGACAGCAACAGCAGAGAAATGGAATGCTTAGTCAGAACTCAGGTTATCTTTCACTCTTCCATCTAGTTCCCCCTGGGCTAGAGAACACCAGGTAGCTTGTTAACTAGTAGCTGGAGAGGTGGTCAGGTGGGAGAACTGGACTGGAAGCCAAAGCTCTCTTCAACTTCCAGGTCTTGGGTTGGTTTTGATTTTTCTGGAGCATCTGAGACTTCAGTTAAGTTTGATCTGACTACTGACAACTCCAGGTTATCCTCAAGACAGGCAGTCATGGGCTGCCCATGTTTTCCTGGGAGATACCTGGCACCTACAACTCCACAGGAGATTAGAAGGGAAATGAGCCCTTCCTGTAGCCCTTGGCAATCCCTTCCTGGTTTGGGTTGTCTGTTGCCTGCACATGTAGCTAGTGCAGGCACATTTGCACTTCGAAGGACTCACTAAAGTCCATTTATCTTCTCAAAATGTGTCAGATAAATAATCTGTGTTACCTTACATGGCGTAGATGTTCCTCCATTATGTCCCACAGCATGTTAACACATCCAGTTACACAGAACTGCAGATGTTGCCGCTTTAATTTAGTCAGAGGGTCATTACTTGTACAGTTTGATCCTCTGTTATGATGCAAACACTTCTTTTATGGTGAACTTCGTGTAGATAAAGCCAAGTGAAAGAGTTCTGCTGTTTTATTTGTCCAATGCACACGGATGGATGGATGGATGGATGTTTTCCTTGTAAGTAACTGTTATTGCTGTGCATGGAGTACAAACTAGAAGATGTAATGTAAACAAAGCGCTTTTGAAATATGGCTGTGACCCTGAAAGGAGCATCCTAACAGGCCCTGCAAGACACTAATGTGATTTCTTTAAAAAAGATTGTCCTCTAATTAAAAAAAGGTCAACATGTGATACAAAGCACATGGCCAGAACATCAAGGCTTCCCTAATTTTCATACGGGTTTTTGTTGTTTATACTTCAAATGACCAGGCAGGAAACTCATCAGCGGAGTTCTTCTCTTCAATCCCTTTCCCACGCCTTCCTATTCTTTCTCATCTGTGTCTGTACTTCTTAATTCCAGTTTGCTCCAGCTGATGCAGTCCTAGAGGAAACTGAGAATGTGATCCTGTTCTTCCTGAAAATAACAAGGAGCAGTGGCTTTATGTTAGTGTGTGGCACAAGAGGTGAAACCATAAACACACAAATTATGTTAAATAAAACATAAGTGGAAAATGATATTCCCCCCAAAAAGTTAGCTCATAGTCATCATCAGCATTTGACCCTTCTGAAAGGCTGAGGGGGCTGGGTCTCTTTAGCTTGGTGAAACAGAGACTGAGGGATGACCTCATTAGTGTTTATAAATACGTGAAGGGTGGGTGTCAGGTTGATGGATCCAGGCTCTTCTCAGTGTCATCTAATGACACGACAAGGGGGCAGTTGGTGTGAGCTGGAACATAGGAGATTCCACATCAATATGGGAAGCAACTTCTTTGCAGTGAGAGTGACAGGGCAGTGGGGCTGCCCAGGGGTTTTGTGGAATCTCCTTCTCTGGAGACGTTTAAAACTCGCCTGGATGAGTCCCTGTGTGGCTTGGTCTAGGTGATCCTGCTGTGACAGGGGGATTGGGCTGGATGATCTTTCGAGGTCCCTTCCAATCCCTGATGTTCTGTGATTCTATGATACCTCTTTAGATGAAAATAAGCCACTGTATCTTTTGGGTTGTTTGAAAATGCAAATAAATTTATAGACTTGCATGTCTCAGTCTTGATAACCTTAAAGTTAGACAATTCCTCTGCTCCAGATCCTGTAAGGAAATCTTTGTGCTGGGATTCACCTGGCCCTTCTGGTTTCTTGGAGGAGACCCAAATAGATCTTTGCTGGAGGAAGACTGAAGGTGCTATGTATGGTGGTTGTTGCTGCTGCTGAAGGGGACCTCCAGAGGTTGTCCCTTCCAGCTGCTGGTGCTTGAGAATACATCTGTGGCCCTGGTTAACTCCTGGCATTTACCAGCTTACTTAATTTGACAATGTGCTTAGTCCTTAGTTCTGATACCATTTCCTTTCCACAGCTTATCTACTGACCTTGCAAGGTTATCTTAATTGCAAATAATAAAAATACCCCTAATTCCATAAGTAGTGCAAGCAATTATAATACAGCTTAGTTTCATTTTTCCTTTATGTGTAGTGTCTTAGCAACTCCAGCAACATAGGATGCTTTAGAGGTTGACATCCCAATCAGCTGCAGACACTCCTAATGCATGATTTGGTTTGTCAAAACTCAGTCCTTCAGGTGCTGAGACCTCCTCAGCATCCTGTAGCTTCAGTAAGATTTCTCAAAACTCTGGATTTAGAGAAACTCAGGTTAAATTTTCAATTCAATGCTGCTGTGCAAAAAAGAGATCTGCTGACTTCTGCAATAATACCAGGGAGATTCATGGGTTCTTTGGGAACAAGTTGGACATGGTCATGTAAGTAAAGCTCATTGATGAATCTGTATGTGAAGGGGGCAAATCAAAATGGTATTGGCAACCTTCACTTGGTGTTCCCTAGCTTTCTGGGTCCTTGGCTGCAACCTGAGTGATCTTCTAACGTAGTCTAAGTGCAGTCCTTCTCCTGTTTCCCTCTGTTTAAGACAGCTGGAAGATGCAGTGAGATCAGACTCCACATGGATGTGGAGTTTTTGCTCCCTTTGAAATCTGGCTCAGTTTTTTTTTTTAACCCCAAAAGAAGGCAGTCATTTCTTAATGTGACAGGAAGGGTGGTCAGGCACTGGAATGGACTTCCCTGAGAGGTACCTGGCTGAGTTGCCATCCCTGGATGTGTTTAAAGATCGTTTGGATGAGGTGTTGAGGGATGTTGTTGAGGGACTCAATGATCTGAGTGATCCTATGTAAATTCTGTGTAAATGTAGGAATTGCAGGGTCCTGACACAAGTAGAGAGACTTAGCTCCTTTGTCCAGAGCAGGAATGATTTCCTAATAATTATGAAATGTCATTAAACAGTGACCAAATCCTTCCTGCAGATAGATGTTCCTATTTTTTTACTGAAATAGTACCTTGTGTTACAGAGTGCCAAGTAGTTCTTGGCCTTCTATTACTTTTTGGGGTTTGTTATGAGGCTTTGACCAGAAGAAGCTGCTGGAGGATAGTTTTTTCACCGCATATGCACTGCAAATCAGTGAGATAGATCAGATGTACTGCAGCCTTGTGGCATTTTGGCACTTCTGTTTCCACCAGCTGGAACCAAAGTGAATAGTCAAGAGAATAGTGTGTGTATGAATCTGGAGGGGTTCATGAAGAAGAAACCAAATCTCCTGATGCCTTCCCACATGGATGGTTTGGCATCAAGTGCTCCTCTCCCTGACTTATTTGTACTGACATTGAAATCTCTTGCTTTGTTGGGTGAGAAGAGGTTGGCAGTTTTCATTCCTTACAGGCACGGAGTATAATTCTGCTTGTGGGTGCTCTGGTACTGCTGTTTGTTGCTGTCTTAGTCTGAGATGCTTTAATGAAGCAGGTCTGGAGAATTAGGTGAGGATTTGGTGAAGGTTTGTAACAGGGATTTCTCCCACGACCTACACATTATTTGTATAAGAAGGACAATAAACCTTAATGAAAAATTCAGTTAAGCCCTATATTATTGCCTGTTATGACAATAATGTGACCTTCCTGTAAAACACTATTGATTCTTTTAAAAATATGGTTTGTTTTGCTTCTGAGAAGTGCATTACTGGGATTCGATGCGTGCAACCTAGTGAAGTTAATGACATTAACTTTGATGGCCATGTTGGTAGCGTAAGAGGGAGGAAGCCAAGGCAGTTGCTACTCGTGCAGTCCCTCCATGGGTATTCAGACTTATCTCCCAAGTCTGGATGAAAACAGTTTAGGGTGCTGATGTAACTGTTAGCAAAAGCAGAAGCTGCTCTATAGAACTTATCCTTTTTTCCCTTTTCCTCCTGTTTGCACTGTAATTTCTTGACAATTTTTCAGTGTTCACAGAAGAGCTGTGGTGTAAAGAGCTGGGAAAAAAAGTGTGGTTTTATTTCCTGAAAATAAGTGTTAACACAAACGTTAAGACACCTGTCTCTGGTCCTTCCTTCCCCAGCTGCCATTTCCTATTTCCTTGTTCCTCCTCATCCTCTTTCCTTTCTGTATATGAATTGCTGTAATCCACAGCATGAGGAAGATAGATGTTAGTCTTGACTCTGTATCCCACTGATCTTCCCCTGACACACGCTGTGCACAGAAGCGCAGAGTTGTGTCTGTCTAAAAGGTTCCATCCAAGGGAAACCCCCAGAAACAAGTGGGAAGCCAGAGGATTTGGGATATCACTGCCTCTTGCTGCACCTAGGCTGTATCCCTCTACCCTTCAGCTGAGCATCCAGATGTTCCTGGGAAATAAAATACCGAAGGAAAGCAGAAAACAAAACAAATAACTTCATATTTTTAAACCAAATGCTAAATTGTACCTGGTCAAACCAATAATCCCAGCAGCTGCTAATGAGTTGATCCCTGTGAACCAGCACTTCAAGTAGTGGAAGCTTGTCCATGAATTTTCCCCATCAAGCACGTGTGAGCTACAGCAACTTCTGGGCAATTTCCAGTACTCTGGGTAGTGCTCAAACAGCTGGTCATTGAAATGACCCAAAGATGCAGTGTTTCCATGACTATTTCACAACTCCTGTGTCTTAGTCGTGTCTCCAGTTCAATTTGAATTGCTAGTGAGTTCCTCTCCTTGATTTAATAGACCAGATGAGAGCAGGTTTTTGGGGGCACTGTAAGGAGGGGAGAGGGAGGAAGAAAAAAGCTTGTGACAGCCATTGTTTTGGAGTGGGAGAGAGCTTGTACTGGGAGACCTCCTCTAGGGAAAGGGCTTTATTACTGAAGTTCTCAATAAGCCTCTAGCTTTCCAATAGCTCGCTTGCTGTTTGTGGGCCTCCTTGCAAACAAGGAGGAGGGAACCCTAAGGCATTTTGTTAAAAACTTACCAAGTGCAAGGGATGAGGCATCCTTGCTGAGGGAGTCTCAGCTATCTGCTGGTAGTGTGACTGGTGATGTGGATTATGCTGGAGCCAATAACAAGTCACACAGAATCATAGAATCATTAGGGATGGGGAGGGGCCTCAAAAGATCATCTAGTCCAATCCCCCTGCCACAGCAGGATCACCTAGACCAAGTAGCTGGGAAAACCATAATCCATCTTCCTTCATTGCCACATCAGACAGTCTCTCTGTTTGATTTCTACTGACTGAGCTCTGTGTTTCCTTTAGCACATTGTCCCAATAGACTATCCAAGTGTTATGAATCATTCTTTTCCCCAACAGGTGATTTTTGTTTGCCCTGTTGTCTTGCCTATCTTGAGATGCTAAGGTTGGAATGGCATTTAATTGATGGCAGGTGAAGAATCCTCCCGACCTTTATGCCATATCTACATGGACACTGCAGTCTCTGTGGGCCAGAGGATTTATCACACAGTAAGGTGAAAATACCTGTGAGAGTCTTCTGTGGAAATGTCAGCAGCTCTTTGTGGAGAGCCTTGCCATCTCCTCCACAGGCACAGTGGAGTGTGGCTAGTAACATACTGTGACAGGCTGGCTTCCATCTTTTAACACCTAAAATGGAACACAGCCTTAAGTAGGAACAAAAAGGCTCTGGACCTTCCTTCGTGTGTACATCACTTTAAAAAGGAATCACAAATTAATGTATTTAATGCAGGCTCTCAAGAGGCATGCTCATGTCCAAAGACGTGTTGTAGGGGTTTTGTGTTGTGTTGTTTTTAGGGGGTTTTTTTTCAGCCAGATTTTGGGAGCAATTGCAGTAGAAAGTGCTTTGTTTTGCTACAAGACGTAGGGGCAGGACTTTGGACACCTGGATCTCTAATGCCTGGTCAGAAAGCCCTTTTAAAAAAGTTTATTCTATTTTTCAGTCCAGCTGCTTGTTCCTAATCTTCATTCTGATTCATAGAGTACTTAAACCCATGTTCCCCCTCACCGAGCTCCTGCCATTACCTTCAAACAGGAGAAATAACAACTGTCTGAGCACAGTGGAAGAGCCTTTGTTAAATCATGATTTCTTCCTGAGGTTATTACTCTTAACAGGTATCTTGTTTCCAAGCTCCTGTGCGACACATTCAGATTTAGTGGGGCATGTAATTAAGGTTCATCGCTTTGGACCCTTCCTTGACTAATATTTACATAAAACATGTTTTCAACTTATGTTTAATTATTAGCTTGATCAGGACCAGCAATTTTAAATGGGGCAGGAGGGGTGGTGTATGGAACAGTCCTGTTCTCTTAAGGTTTTGTCAGAAACAGTGCTTCATGCAGTGCAGAAAGCGCTCTCTGGACCAGTCAGTGACACACAGTTATTCCAGGCTTGCAGATGTTTTATCTCATGGCGTTGCTTTTCAGAGTCTGGGAGTTTAATATTAGTGACTGGATAGAACCACAAAATGATTGAGGGTGGAAAAGCCCTCTGAGCTCAACTAGCCCAGCCCATGACCTAACATCACCACGTTGGCCAGACCAGGGTGCTAAGGGCTACAGCCAGTCAGTCCTTCAGCACCTCCAGGGATGAGGACTCCACCACTTCCCTAGGCAGTCCATTAGGATGGAAGTGGTTCTTGCTTGACTTCTTGCTTGTTCTTCCTGGGAAAAATCATAGCAGATAGTGCTTATAATTTTGTCTTTGGAATGAAAAAAGTCAAAGGAAAAACAAAAGTGAGAGATTTTGACGAGTGAACCAGTTCTGTACATAGAATCTATCTGTGTGGTTTTGTCTGGTGAATGATAATTTCAAATTCTAGGTTCGTCTTTTTTCTGCTGTTCTTAACAAAACACATACTGCTGTAACTAAGAGATCCACAACAGCTGGTAATTTCCCTGCTGGAAGATTTTTCACTTACCTAATAACATTTCAACATTCAANTGCTGGCCACACCATTCCTGATGCAGGCCAGGATGCCATTGGCCCTCTTGGCCACCTGGCATCATTCTTGGAGTGAAGAGAGAGAAATCATTACCTGCTGCCCACTGCCAGGACTCCACACCCCAGGACAGCAATGATCCTGTGACTGACACCTCATGGGTTTGTGAAATCAAGTTATTGCCATCACAGCATCTGATCAAGCCCCTCCAAAGTGAAACAACACGTTCATTCTCATGAGAACAATCAAGGGGTGAGCAGGCACAGAAAGGAAACTACTGTCCAGCTGCCGTTGAACCTTGCTGCTGTCAGTCATGGCTAAAGCAGAGAGATGAACTAGAAATGTGGACTGTGACTGATAACTGCATTTTATGTGGTAGGTTTCACAGGATCATGGAATGTTAGAGTTTGGAAGGGACCTCTAAAGATCATCTAGTCCAATTCTCCTGCCACACCAGGATCACCTAGACCAAGTCACACAGGAACGCTTCCAGAGAAGGAGACTCCACAACCCCCCTGGGCAGCCTGTTCCAGTGCTCCATCACCCTCATTGTGAAGAAGTTCCTTCTCATATTGGTGTGGAACCTCCTGTGTTCCAGCTTACACCCAGTGTCCTATTATTGGATGACAGTGAGCAGAGCCTGGCTCCATCCTCCTGACACCCACCCTTCACAAGTTTGATCTCTCCTAGGCAGCCAATGCAGCATGTTTTGCCAGGAGTAGATCTGCTGAGATGAGAAAACCAAGGCTGTGCTCCGAAAAGCAATCACCTCATTGCAGTTTTTCCTTCAGATCAGCTAGGTGTTAGGAAGGGCTGTACTTCAGCTTTCCTACAGATCGCAGTTGTGATTTTTCTAAATTAAATTTTTTTCCTTCCCCTGGCAGCAGGTTGAGTGTTTTCAGATTGTGATGACAAATGCTCCGTCTGGGAGTTTCTGCACTAATAAACAATGACCACAACAGACTGTTCTGTTTCATGTTAGAGCTTCACTTTGAGTGACTCATGAGGCACGAAGAACTTGAGCACCGATCTGTTTATTGACGGAGCTTAGAGACACCAAGGACTGAAGTGACAGTAGGTGTCGGTAATCAGCAGTCTCGTGGGTTTTGATGGCTTTGAAAAAAATAGTCTAAAAGCTGGACCAGACAAATTCATCTTCAGTCCTGTCCTAAAGCTTGCCAAGGTGAGGGGCTAGGAGGCTGACAGCACCGCAGCTTCCAGAGCTAAGAGCCTTATTCGCAAAGCCTAAAGGACTCTGCCCACAGTGGCCTAGAGGAGGGCACTGCTAGAGACTCTTCAGTGCCAGGGTCTAGAAGGACTGTCACACCTACCTGGCGCTGCACAAAGTGGTGAGTACTGCTGTGGAGAGACAAGGGTACACGGAAGAGATGTGTCTGTCCTGTGAACTAGCCAGAGGCCCCAACAGTTTCCAGCGTGGCACTCCTGTGAGGAAAATCTTAAAAGAACCTGAAGGCTTTTGCGACCAAACCTGAAGAAATGCAGTGATGACAGAAACAGCCTGTCCCAAATCTCCTGGGAGTTTTCAAATGACTGTTCACAGTGCTTGTGACTTATTCCAGTTTTGTTTCACCCCAGTCCTCATCTGGATGCTCTGGACACTGGGAGTGCAGCATCTCAGTTATTCTGCCTGTGGGACCCCGTGGGCAGGTTGGTGCTTTGCTTTTAGTTCAGTGTCCTTGAGAGACCAGTGGCAATCAACATCAACTCTCACCTTTTTATCTTTAGAAAGCAATGTTCAACCTTTGCTTATCAGCACAGCCTCGACACTGTGCTCTCATCTGAATTCCAAACTGAAATATCTTGGAAGGAAAATATCATTAAAGCTGGGTTTGCTTCATCGTCACTTCCCCAGTAACCTTCACTCTGGAGGAATTTAAAGAGCAGATGCAAAGATATTTTGGAATTGCGTCTTTATTATCCTTTAGTGCTTCAGTTAACGTCAACACAGTGATAACAGTTGTGCAGTGGTTAGACTTGGAGAGAGGGCTCCTGCCTCAGGTGGGTTGGGGCCAAGACAGGACACTTAAAAAATGCCAGGAGGTGCTACAGAATCTCACAGGTGTTTGAAACCTGCAGAGACTTTGTCATGTCACTAGCAAAAGCTCTTTCCTCTGCCATGTGCAGCTGGCAAGTCGTGAGTGGCTCTTACTAATCCAGTGGTAGAAACATGGAGGGCTCTGAGAAACCTTTCACATTGCCTGCAGAAGTTAGTGGGTGAGAGGCTTGTTTGGTGAATGAGCTGGTAAAGTTTTGTGTGCTGGGGAAAATGGGGTAAACTGGTTTTTTCTGCTGCAAACTGTGTGTCTATAACTGCCCATTCAAACCTAACCAAGTTTAGGTTGGATGTTAGGAGGTCCTTCCTCATGGAAAGGGTGATCAGACACTGGAATAGACTGCCCAGGGCAGTGGTGGAGTCTGCATCCCTGGAGGTGTTTAAGGAAGACTGGCTGTGGTCCTTAGTGCCCTGGTCTAGGTTGTGGTGATGTCATGGGCTGGGCTTGATAGAGGTCCTCTTCATGGAGGTCTTTTCCAGCCTCAGTAATTCTGTGATTCTTAGCTTGGAAGACTTGTTGTACTAAGAGCACACTTGACAGCCTTCACCTGCTCTGTGTTCCAGCAGTTTAGTGAAGGGATGTAATTGGGAGAATGTGTTTCTTCAAAGCGTCGTATGCATGTGGGTCCAGCCGAAGCTTTCAATCACCGTTAGCAATGTGCTACCCATGCATCAGGTTTTGTGAGGATGTGATGGGTTTCTCTCTGTGGAATGATTTCAACTTGAGGAACAGAGAGAGAACATTAGGGACAGCACAAACTCAGCAGGAAACACAAAACCAGAATAGTTTTGCTTTGAACAAAAGTTGTGAATGTTTAGAACTGACACAATTTTCAGGGGCTTTGTAAATGACGTCCATGTTTTGGTCAGGAGCACACAGAGGAGTCTTTTGGTAGCAGCTTGATTTGTATTGAAGGAAAGCTGAAAGACATCAAATGATGGTCATTTAACTCTACTGGTGGTGTTACTCTTGTGTAAGAAAGGTGTCTGGCAAAAGTTCTGAATAGGAAGGCACTTGAATAGCTCTAACTATGTAAAAGAGCTTTCAGAAAACCTGTGTTTCAGATCAGCAGTGTTTCCCCATCTGAGGAGAATTTGTCTGGACTGAATAGAGGTTACTAGTGTTCTTCTGAAATTGAGTTGCAGCTCAGCTCACTGAGGGGTTTGTAGATCTGGAAGCATGACTTCAGCTCTGTCCTGCTGACCTGACATAGGTTTGTGTAGCTGCCTGGTCATCACCCTTGTCACTATATTCAGGCTGAAGTACAGCTGCAAACTGGTTTTTGCTGAACAGCCAAACCTCTGCATGCGGAGGCGTCTTAGACCAGCATCAGAACACAGAGGTTATTTAAATGCTTTTCTCTTACTGTCCTCAAAATCACACATAATATCAGGAAGGTAGTAATAGTAGTGAGACCTGTAATGCGTGCGTGAATATGTGTCTTCAGGCAAAGGAGGGAAGGAGGAGATGGGTGGGCAGCACTGGGAAAGCAAGGGTGGGTTTTGGGGGTGTTCAGCTTTGTTGCATGGCATGTCAACCAGTCTGGGTTGCACTCAGGGCTGCTATGTGGTTAATAGGAAACAGGTTTGATGACTTTAGAGGATTTCCCAAGCAAACCCATATCACACAAGCAGCACCAAGCTGTGATGCCTAGTCTAGATGAGAAAAAGCTGGGTGTGATGCATCATATACCTTTTCTTCCTAGATGTCTTCAAAAGTCCTTAAGAGATGCAAGGAGCAGCACAGAATCCTCTTGGCTAACTAGCACATGGGGACTCATGGTGCTCTGCCTTCTCCAGTGGTTTAAAACATGCGAGCTAACATACATGTTTTATTTTGCTCATTTAATCCCAAATAGTATATGGCATTAGTGTCTGTTTTCAGGCCATGTTGGGACATGGATTGCAACACAAGGCTTTTCCAAGCCGGTGTCAGGAGACAGTTTTCTGCAGAAGGTGAGAGACTTTCATCTCCAAGAGCACCATTTAGGCAGTTACCCATTGCCACAGGGATTACTGAGCAAAAAAGTGACTGCTGATTAAACACTGTTCTGGTTAGGAGTGATGAAACTTTCAAAGCTGCTGTTTTTGATGCAGAGCTTTTGGAAGAAGTGTACAGTAGCCGCTGTAAAGCTGTTTTGCCTCTTGCCCTTTGAGTAGATGAACTGTCTTTGTACTGACTGCTTCTAGGCTGTGCTAAAGCACATGATGTGCACAGCACACAGCCTGTGTGTGGCTATGGCTTGGTGACCACTCAAAACTTCTAACTGATTCAAATTACCCCTGGTCAGAAGTGCCCTGTGTGGCATTTTCCCCTCCCCGCGCGCCACTCACTCTTGCATGCGCCTGCAGCACCTCATTCTGTCACTTGCTGGGAACAACGGTGACGTAGTATTTTTCGCAGTACAGAGAGATAAAATAATCTCATTGTGGTAAGTTAGCTTGAATTGTCACTTCGCATTGCCATTCCCGAGACATTTGTTCAGCAGCTGTTTACTGCCTGGGTCTTATCAACACTTTCCAAGCTGTGCTGTTTGGAAACCTTTGGCTTGAAACTTTGCCAGTGCGGCTGAATAGTTCCACTAATATTTTCTTATTACCTGCTTTTTGACTTAACGTATGCCTCGGGCCACATGGAGAGGCTTAGGAGGATTCAGCAGTGTGATGCTGGTGTCCTCTCCAAAGGATGCAACTGTAAGTGCTAAGGGGGGAAAAAGCACAGGCAACAGGGTAGATGATCAAATGGAATCCTAGAATAGTGTAGGTGGGAAACAACTTCAGAGATCATCCAGTGCCAACCCCCTGCTATGGGCAGCAACATCTCTCACCAGACCAGGGTGCTCAGAGTCCCATCCACCCTGGCCTTGAACACTTCCAGGGAGGGGGCATCCCCAACCTCCCTGGGGAACCTATTCTGGTGCCACAACACCCTCACAGGGAGGAATTTCTTCCTCAAATCTGATCTAAATCTCCCCACTTGTAGCTTGAAACCATCCCCCTTGTCCTATCCCCAGAGTCCCTCATAAAAAGTCCCTCTCCAGCTTTTCTGTACTTTTTCACGTACTGGAAGGCTGCTCTAAGGTTCCCCCTGGAGCCTTCCCTTCTCCAGGCTGAGTGGATTGTGTAAGTCTTCTAAGGATCAAACCACTCATCGGTCTCGACTTGCAGTGTCCCAGCTGGAAAGACGAACCAGCTTTAAAGCCGCACTGGTTTCTGCTTTTCTAAACAGGAGTGTTACCTTGTGGTGCAAATCACCACAGAGGAAAATGAGCTCCAGACCTGGCAGGAGGGAAGTGGTGTTTGCCCTTTCTGGAAAAAAAACATTTGCAAGGAAGTTGTTGCCATTTAGATAGTGACCTTGTCTAGAAGTGGTGTTTCCCCTGAGCTTTGCTTGAGGTATCTGGCATTCCCGTCCTCCTGTTCCTTAGTTTGGGGACAACCAGCAGCAGGTTTGCAGATCTACAGGAGCTTTTACAAACCACCTGAGGTTCACTTCTAGAGTGAGTTCAGGGTTTCTCTAAATCTTGGCCATGCACTTTATGGAATTTTAAATAAAATGTGATATTAAGCTATACTTTAATTTGACTATATCCTATTCAAATAGAATAAAATCAATCTAAAACATTTTAACTTTTAATCTCTAGAAGTATTTAATTTATCTTTTTTTCAATTTCAAAGGCATATTCTAGAAATACCCAGTATCTACTGCTGAGCTAGCAAGGTCCCGTACACACTGCTCTGCCACTTGCCTGTTACATTATAAACTGATGTTATGAAACAGAAATAAATCAAAGGGGGGAAATATCTTGTTGTTTGGCACTCCTCAGGTTATGAAACTCTTTACTTTGCTTAAAATGCTGAATCCATTCCAGGCACAAGGAAAACTCCAACAGCCATTATTTGTGGAAAGAAATGGGAGACTTCCTTCATGTGTTAAAGGAGGCTTTTTAAATGTTACGGGGTCATTAGTCAAACCCTGGCTGAAACTTCAGGAGGGCCTTTTAAAAGAATTTGTTTGTCCATTTCCCCCCAGCTCTCTGTACAAATGCACAAGGACACCTCAGGGCCAGCGTTCCGAACCTTGTTGAGAGTTACATCTTGTGCCTTGAGAAGCTGAACGCGTGCCGTTCCAGCCTTTGTAAAAGCAGAGTTCAGGCTCTTTTCTTGCCCTGCAGAAACTGCTGTGATAAGTGCTGCGGAGCTGATGGACTTTCTTTATTGCAGGAGCTTGTCATGGGAAACAGTCATCACATTTGAGCGACTCCACAGTCTGATAATTCACATACGGTCAGTGAGTCACTGGGTGCGTGTGCGGGGGTGGAGCGGAGCAGAGCCGGCCAAGGCACAGGACGGCACAACTTTTGCTTCGGTTTCTGACAAGAGCCTGTTTGTGCCTTTACAGAGAGGGAAAGAAATAAATAGACAGTCTGAAACTCTGGATCTTAAAAAAATAATTCCACTTATTTCAGTTGGAGCAACATTTCCTGTTTAGGAGTTTGAGCTGATTGCCATATGCCTAGTTCACTTTAAACGTGAGCAACTGTTTAGGTTACTCTTCTCACCCCTTTCTGTCCTCCCCTAAGCTCGACCCCTATACCAAAAGCAGTTTATAGCAAGCCGTACTGCACGGTCACCGACAAGCAGTGAAGAGACGATGCTTTTGTGAGTGCTGTGTTTCAAGATGATGGATATGAACAGGAGCTGTGTGTGTAGTGCCCGTGCTTTGGTGTGTCCATATTCCATATCCAAGGCCCTGATTCCCCCACTGCCTTAAGCAATGAAGTCTCTTACAGCCTTTGGCTTGACCAGTTGGGATTTTCAGCTTTGGCACGGTATAATCTGCTGCGGTTAATCAGCTTTCATCTTCTTTAGCTGCGGTTGCTCCTGTGCTGATACAAAGGAAAGAGATATTGCAGCGCGCAGCACTTCTCCGTGTCTGCCTTTGGCACGAAGGAGTGGATCTGATGTGGTCTGTGTTAAAAGGGTCTTCCCCCAAAAGGCAGTAAATCAAGGCAAGGCAGGCTGCCCTCTGTTGCCTCTAGACATTTATAGTGCAGGAGGTTTTTAGAGTTTCATGTGCATCCTGCTTCAGGGTAACATAAACTCTGCCCTACTCCTGAACTCTCGCAAATGCCATTACTGCAGAATCACACAACTGTCAAAGTTGGAAGGGGCTTCCAGAGATCATCATGTCCAACCTCCCTGCCAAAGCAGGGCTGCCCAGAACACAGTGCACAAGGCTGCATCCAGAGGGGGGATTTTAATATCTTCAGAGAAGGACGCTCTACAGCCTTTCTGGGCAACCTGTGCCAGGGCTTTGGGACTCTCATTGTAAAGAATTTGTTAATAATTTCTAACTGAAACTTCTCGTGTTTGAGCTTGTGCCCGGTACCCCATGTACTGTCCCTGGGCACAACTGGAAATATTCTGGCACCATCCTCCCAAACAGCCATCCTGCAGATATCTATAGGTGGGGATTAGGTCTCCTCTGTGTCTTCCCTTCTCAAAGCTAAACAGTCTCAGGTCTCTCAAAATTCCCTCCTAAGAGAGATGCTCCAGGCCTCTAGTCATCTTCATTGCCTTCCACTGGTCTCTCTCCAGTAGTTCCCTGTTCCTCTTTAACTGAGGAGCCCAGAACTGGACACAGTACTCCAGAGGTGGCCTCACCAGGGCAGAGTACAGTGCCTTTGCCTTTGCAGTAAGCCTGAGGTATGCAGGAATGCAGGTTTATCTTTTTGCAGTTCTCCACCATCATCCAGAACAACCTCCCAGCAGCCAAAACACTGCACAACGGTGTTTTCAAAATGTGCCTCCCACTTCAGCTACAGCCTGTTTTGGGATTTATCACCACTGACTTGGCTGATGGAGTGCTTGAACACTTATCTTAAATGGCCTGCAACTGTTTTCCAGAGTCCTGTTGTTAAAATGGAACTTCTGTCAGGAAAACAGAATAGCTTGGTTTGGAACAGCCTTGTGAAGGGGACAGAGGAAAAGTGAGTTGGAGGATCATGACTGGGTGCTAAGTCCCTCAGCTGACACTCAAGTTCAAGCATCTGCCCTATGCTGCTATTTTGCTTTCATAACATGTTGAAGTGAGCTCAGTGTTATCCCTTGCTGGTCTTAGGAGTAAAATCCTGAGGCCTTGATTATCTTCTCTGTTTTTCTTCCATGAGTCACTATTCTTCTCCAAAATGTTCAGTCCATGAGAAGCTGCTGGGCTTTTCTAGTTCTGGTGCAGAAGGGCTGCTGCATCATGGCTGTGCTAGCCTGACACTGTGACTGTTCTCCAGTTGTGTGCTCTGTAATTTCTTGTAGAGTGCAGTGGCAATAACTGGCATCTAATGGAGGCAATAAGGACCCAAACTGCCTGGGGACATCCACTTAGGCTGGCAGAAATACGAGTCGTTTTTGCAAGGACTTTTTCAAATCTCCAGCTAGTAAAATTCTTTACAAGGGTGTCTCTGGGCTTTCTCAGGCACTTGCTTCAGACTTTAACTGCTTCATCAGGAGAGGTTGGATGAGAGGACCTCTTGAGGTCCCTTCTGACTCCCACAATTCTGTGATTCTGTGGTATCAAGGTTGTGGTGGTGCCTGGCCTGGCTTTTTTCACCTGCCCATCCCAGTGAACGAGGAGAAGGAGCTTTTTTTGGCTTGAGTCTCTCAAGCAGTTCGTGCTGACTCTGGAGAGAATTCCTGGAAGACCAAGTTCTGTTTAGTGAGCAAAGGTAGTTCTGAAAGCAAATGGGTGATGTGACATCATACTCAGAAGACTGAAGAGCACTTCTGAGAAATGATGGGCTCTGTGAATATTGCTTTCTGTGGTAACTGTCTGTGATATAAAAAGTAGAGCAGACAGAAGAGGATTCCACAGGCTGGTGGCAAAATTGATGAGGTTCCTGCGTGGGGAAAGATTAGAAAGATGGAAAAAATGTTATTTAAAGATGAGATAAATCGGAGTGGCTGTCTTGGTGTTCTAGAAACAGCCACTGAGATAGAGCAGGCATTAGCTCTTTCCTGTCGTATAATGACCAGAGGGGAGGAAAGTAATTGAGAGGCAGTTCTTTCCATTTGATAAATATAACTGTGTCCCATCAAGCTGTGTGTGTGTGTAAGGCAAAAAGCTCATTAGAATTCACAGTGATGCTCGCTGCTTCTGCAAAGAATGAGAAAATTTGCAGCTAATTTATACATAAGGAGCCTTTTCAGAAGGCCATCAGGGCTGTCCATCATCGCCCCGATGGGCTCTGGGCTTTGCCTTTTGAGCATGTTTTGCCACAGTCTGTAGATAGGGTCCTAACTGAAGGACAAGGGCTAGCAAGTGAGGGAGACAACTAGGTAGTTCAGCAGTTGAATGTTCTGAAATCTGCATCAGCAAGTGCTGTGAGAAAGCCAAGTTAGAGATGTGAGTGAGGAACAGCAAGATTATATTGCACCAGTGTTAATTTAACATTAAGATATCCGGAACTGCAGCATGAGAATGCAACCCTAGGGATCGTTAAACTCTTCTGAGATGATGATGGAGCAACTATTAATATTAGCCTCTGACCCCCTTTTTTTTTTTCAGAGTATAGTTCTTCTTCAAATCTCTTTAAAAGACATCTTTAATATTTTTTTTCCTCTTCAGTATACAGGGTGATTTGAGAAAAAGAACTCCTCTGAGATAACTGTGTGATCATTTGTTGTCATGCAGATATGAGTTTGGTTCAGCTGAGTGATTTTTAAAGAAAACGTGCATGAATTCCAAAGTGAAATGTATTTCGGTAGACAGGTCTAAAAAATACTCTTTTTTTTTTTTTTAATTGGAGAAAAAGAGAAAAAGTGATGAGAAGAGAGGCTGGCAGCTTGTTGAAAACCATAAGTAATCCTGCACTAATTTAACTGTAGTGCCTCCAAACTTTTTTCATTAAAACTTTTTAGAAAGTAAGGAGCAATTTCTAAGTGTTCAGCACTCTGTGTGCCTCATCAGCTAATACTGAAGGGCAGAAGGATGAAATTAAAAGAGAGGTTTTAGGCAAGAAGAAAAGAACGTGCATTTGAATGTTTCACTGATTTTTTATGATGGGCAGTAATTTTCTGGATGTTTCAGACAAATTCCTTAATTTGGAGTTGATTGGACTGTGCTGCAGAATGGCCCTTTAATTGACTTGTGTTTTGGGGTTTGACTGTGCTTCGGGAACCGGTCCATTGCCTCCAATCCAGCTTGTGTCATGGCACAAGCTTGGGGAAGAGAAGAGGAATTGTCAACATTAGTAAAGTGTTCTTCCTGGGAAGGGCCGACAGGTGTTGGAACAGGCTGCCCAGGGAGCGGGTTGAATCGCCATCCCTGGAGATGCTTCAAAGTCATGGAGATCTGGAGCTTAGGGACAGGATTTAGTAGTGGGCTTGGGACAGCTGGGTTAATGTTTGGGTTTAGTGGTCTTGAGAGTCTTCTCCAACCTGAACAATTCTATGAATCTATGTTATTTAACCCCTTTGGGATCAGCTTCATTAGGTGCTTGTACTCAGATTGCTCTGGCTTCAAGAGGAGGCTTAGGAAGAGGAATTTTGCATTGTGAATGGACGAGGAATGGGGAAGCAAATGGTTTATTGACTTCCTGCTTTGGAATATATCCAATGAAGTATTTACCTGATAAACAAGAGAGAGGTGACTGCTAAACTAGAAGTCTTTAAGTGATACTTGATTGTGCAGATTCAGGCAGAACGCCACTGGTAATTGCAGTATTACTGGCTTGTACACTAATGGGCAGAGTGTGGAGGGAGAGGTAGTGGTTTTTATTGGACCAAATGGTGACAGAATATTAAGAAGCCATTATACAAACAGGCCTTCCTTCAGCTACATCTCCCTACACTACTCTGCCTCTTTGTCCACCTACCACGGCTGCAAAAGCATCACTTCCACAACCCAGAGTAATAAGGTAATAGGGGTGTAGGACACTTCTTGTGGGTGTGGAAATAGTTCCTGAGTAGAGCAGCAAGGGGTCAGAGACACTGATTAATCTCTCTAGCTCATGGTATTGAAGTTGCAAATGTCACTCCTTGTTCGCGTCACCCACTTGAGTCTGTCACGTCCTTTTGTGCTGACGGTTCTGAGATTGTTTGACATGCAGTGCGCGATAACAGATGGGCAGCTGAAGGAATGGGCTGGGAAAACATTTCAGCCTTCTTTGAGAGATGCAGAGGCTTTCTCTCCAAACATGGTTTGCCTTTTCCATGGCTGCCCACATGTTGTAGGGAACCCATCTAAATTAAGCTGTGTAAGGAAAGCCTGCCCGTGTTCGAGAGGACAGGGAACAGGGCTGGGATTTTCAGTTTGTAACTCCATGAAAACCTCATCGGTCACCTGTGATTGAAGCCCTTCCACTGGACTCATTTCCTTGTGAACATAGAATCATAGAATCATTACGGACTGGAAGGGACCTCGAAAGATATCTAGTCCAATCTCCCTACAACAGCAGGATCCCAATTCTAGTGAGAGTCTTCTCATCAGATGAGTCTTGTACTTTTCACATTCCTCTTGTGACGTAGCAGTAGGTCTAGCTCAATGTTGTTTCTTAACCTACTTTTAAATAGAAAGCTGGATTTGGGGCTAAATGTATTTTCACCAAAATGACAATTTTCTGAGAAAACCAAACAAAAGAACAAATGTCCAAATATTTAGACCCAAATGTTCTCTTGAGTTGATAGCTAACATTTCCAGATTTGGATCATTTTCTAGTATTACTAGGACTGCTCTTTGTCATTTATTTAACTTAACAGGGCCTGGGGGTCCCAGTTAAAATGAGATGTGCACAGTGCCAAAGCTGTGACAATTTGCACCAACGTGTGCTGTTCATTTCTTGATGGGTTCATAATACAGTCTTCTCCTACAGAATCAGCTTTCCAGCTTTTGTCCTCTCTCCTTTTACAACACTATTAGAAAGTCATTTTTGAGAGCCTGTATGCCATAAACACTGAATGTGCCTGTTTAACAGAGCTTAAAAACACCCAACTGAGCAAATTTGCCTGAAGTTTTATGTAGAGTGAACCATGTAATGTCTGTGAATGCCTGACTTCTACTGTTGTTATTACTGAGGCTGGAGAAGACCTCTGAGCTCATCCAGCCCAGCCTAGGACCTAACATCCCCACACTGGCCAGACTAAGGCACTAAGGGCCAGGCTATTCTTCAACACCTCCAGGGTTGGCTATCCACTACTGCCCTGAGCACTCCATTCCAGTAGCTGATCAGTCTTTCCAGGAGGAAGGGCTTCCTAACATCCAACCTAACCCTCCCCTGGCAGCTTCAGGACCTGCCCTCTCATCCTGGGAGAAAAGCCTAACCCTCACCTGACAACAATCTCTCTTCAGGGAATTGGATAGCGTCCAATGTGACCAGGTGACACTGAAGGCCAATGGCATTCTGGCTTGGATCAGCAATAGTGTGGCCAGCGGGACTAGGGATGTAATCCTGCCCCTGTGTGGGCACTGGTGAGGCCTTCCCTTGAGTACTGGGGGCAGTTCTGGGCTCCTCACTTCAAGAGATTGAGGTGCTGGAGTGGGTCCAGAGGAGCAATGAGGCTGGGGAGGGGACTGGAGGGAAAGTCTGATGAGAAGAGGCTGAAGGAGCTGTGGTTGTTTAGCCCGGAGAAAAGGAGACTCCTTCCTTCCCACTTGAAGATAGAGAATTCCACAAGCAGTTCAACAATAATAACATTGCAATGCCATCAATTAATTGCATTATCAAAAGGCCAATTGCTTAATGTACTTCAGCTGGAACTTGCTGGAGGCATAGCAAGGAAGCAGCTTACTCTGTGATGGATGGCACTCAGAGTTAAAATTGAATAGGCAGCTCTGGAAAGGTGCATTGGCATTTGCTTTAACTGCAGAACTGTTTCATGAAAAAAAAAAAGATTGAGAGGCTAATACCAGTTGCCTTTGTTTTGCATAATATTCTCTTATCCTTGCCATAAATCTTTGCCAGTATCAGATTCACCGGACAAAAAAGGCTCCTGAAGGCTCAGCTGTGAAAATAGCAAGCGCTGCGGTTCCAAGATGAGCCTGGTGTTCAAAAGCTCTCAATAAGCTTCCTTGAGTTTGATATTATTGCAGTGTAGCTTCTTCTCTCTGCTTCTGTACTACTCTACTTCTACCCCAATGTTTGTCACCTAAGTATCTGTACATCCCAATGAACTTCCTTTTCTTGATTTGATCACTAGAGTACATACTGATGTGAGCACCACGCTTTAAGACCCATTGATGACAACACCTCTCCCCTAGAAACCTCAAAGAACATCATAAACCCCACCTGGCTGATGAGCCCCAGGAGCCTCCGTGTGGGACACCGATGTGGAGTGTCATTGTGAAGTCAGAGGGCAACAGTGTGGGAGAGACACATGACATAGTCCTGTTCATGTCATGAGTTAGGAGACTCAAGAATGCACAAGCTTTGGTTACAAGTCAATCTGTTAGTCCAGCTTTGTGGGCTTTGTAGCAGGCACCACAAAAACAGGGCAGAGCTTTTTTATGAGCTGACAGGCTCCTACTGCCCACTCTGTGCAGAGTCACATTGCTGCTTGTGAAACTTGCCTACAGAGACTCACAGGACTTGGCTAGGAGCCACATTAACAAAGGGCAATAATTCCCTAGGGATTACCTGGGGGATCACTTGTTGTCTACCTTCAATAAAATGAAAGAGCTGTACTTAAACCCAACCCAAAACCTTGTGGTTTTTGTTGCCCACCTGTGTTCTTATTGATAAAATACTAGTTATTGCTTGTTGTGTCCAAAGAAGATCCAAAAGCAATAATGATTATAGTATTTCCAGCTAGTTATATAATGCTGTGTTTCAGACCTTATCCGTTTACTGCAGCTGATTTCTGAGGTTTAGAGTAGAACTCTGTGTACTGCTGATCCAGATTAAGTCCTCATGAACTCTTTGGATTTTCTCCTGGTCCTCGGTTGTAACATGTCCAAAGGTTTCATCTTTGAACTCCTGAACTTTTTATTTTCTATTGAAAAAAAGGTCCGGAAACCTATGAAAGCCGTTGATTTGCTTTTTTATGTCTCATCATAGAATCATTGAGGTTGGAAGAGACCTCCAAGATCATCAAGTCCAACCATCAATCCAATGCCACCATGGCCACAGCGTGCCACAACTGCACACTGCTCTTCTTTCTGGAATAGCAACACTTAGTGGGGCTTTTATTGTCCTTCATACTTTGTTCAAGGCCAGGTTGGGCAATCTGACCTAGTGAGAGGTGTTCCTCCTTTCCATGGCAGGGGGGTTGGAACTAGATGATCTCTGAGGTCCCTTCCAACCTGAACTAGTCGGATTTTGTGATACTTGTCTATTCAAACAGACATATACTTGATGGAAAGGAGGCCATGGTGATGCTCAGGTGTCTGAGAACGCTCTGTCTCCCAGGTCATGGTGTTGCACCTCAGCTGAGTCCTGTTTTATGTACAGAGAAGGCCCATGGGCATCCTTCCCCTTGCACTTGGGCTTCTGTACAAAGGCCTAGTCTGGCAGTGCGTGAGAACTCACGGTCCTTGTCGTGTGAGTCTTCACGCTTGAGTTTCTTCTGCTGCTGAGACGCACACGGGATGTATTATTTCTCTGGAGCCTGCTCTTGACTTTTGGGATGTAGGTTGTTTCACACACTAGCAAAACCAAAGGGCGCTGAAACAGTTCAGTAGCAACAGCCTCATTCCTCTCACTCCTTCAAATATTGGCTGTCAGGTGCTCTACAAGAAAAGCTGACCTTTTGTGACAGAAATGCTTCTGTAACTTTTCAGTGGTCTAGTTTACCGTCCCGTTACGGAGAGTTCGGGATGCTTACAGGTGCACACAGGGGAGCCTCTCCTTTCTGCTGTTGGACTCCTGTAACATCATTAGTGGGTACGTGTGATGAACAGCTTGTTCACTGCAGCTCAGAGCCTTTCTTATTAAGAACTTGAGGTTTGTTTAGCATCACTGGTTTTGTGAAATCATTACTGAAGCGTGTGCACATAAATCTTTGTGAGGTAAATGTTCATTTAATGTTGTCATTGATTATCATGAGTCATGAGTCTTATTTGGACTTTCAAAATAATTGAGTTTGTCCCAAAGCCCCAGCACCCTCAGGAACGTGGTTGTGAGAGAAAGACACAGATTTTAGCACCCACTTGTGAAATAAAAACCAAACCAAACAAGGTGCAAGTTTAAGACTTGCTTAAAACCTAAAGCAAAAGTTTGGAAAAGAAATGAGAACACTAATAATGAAAAGCAGTGGCTAGTGTCATAAAACACACGCATGGGTTTGGAAGAGTTGGGGAGGCTCCAGACAGTTGATCTTGTTTGGTTTGTGACCAGACAAGGCTGATTGTGAATGGGAAGGGCTTTAGGCTTGGTTATCATGGAGTTTTCAGGCTGCAGGTTTAGAAAAATCTGTCTGTCGGAGAGAAGCAAGAGGGAGGTTTTCTGCTGCCTTGTGTCTCACATTTCCAGAGGATGGTCTTGGAGCTGCTGGCAGGTGAGACTGCTTTGTCCTGAAGGGTTGCTAGAGGGGCAGCTTGGTTGGTGGCCATCCTTTCCTCCTCGTCTGTCTCTTAGGCTGCCTGCCTGGCATTACGGGTCTTCCCTGCCACCTCTACAAAGAGTTATGTCCTCTCTGGGAAAAACGAAAGAGTTTCTACCCTTCAGTCCCTCTGACAGGGTGCACAGAGCGGTGATTTATGGATCTGATGTGAGCTTGCTGGCAGCTTGTTTCACTGCGGGGCAGCAGAAACGAAAGGTCCAGGTATAAACCCTACACACCTCACTTTTGGTTTCGATGCAGCTGGCTGACAAATTCAGATTTCCACCTACATTAACAATTGCCTTCCCTCCTCCACACCCTGGCCAGCAGGCTGGGAGGTAAGCTGGAAGGGAAGTATATATTAAGGACAACTACAGACTATCCTCATGGTTTATTAAAGAGCCCTGTCCTGAAGGAGTGACACAGTAACTTTGCCTGTGACCTTCCTCATTGCTGCTGGCTGTTAGAGCATTTCTAGAATTAATCTGGTGCACTGACTCAGCGGTGCTGACGTGGGAGACCTTCTTTAATCAGTGGAGGAAATTTGCTCTGGCTTGCAAGCTGGTGTGTAAGGCATTTTCCTTTTCTTATTAATGTGTTCTGAAATGTGTCTCTTAGCTCCTTCCATAGGAGAAGAAGGCTTGAGGGTTTTTTCCCCTGCTGGGATCACTCAGCAGACCCTAAAAACAGAGGAGATTAATACTGTTAATTATGCCAAGTGCTAGTGGTGTCATTAAATCAAGGGAACTGTTCACATTTAGTAGTCATGCTGCATGTAACCTGCTTAAGCATGGAGGCACACCCGGCTTCTCTTCACCTTAGTCCTCTAGGATTACTGCACAGTTCACTTGCACCACAACCTTGCACAGAACCGTGTAAGTGTAACCCGTGGCACATCTGCTCATAAACTCCACCTTGACTGCAAAGTGCCATGAGTTGAACACCTCGTCATTCCTCTCGGGTTCATTTGGTGTCAGTGGTTTGCTTGGGCACCACCAAGAGATTGGCATCACGTTTAGTCCTGACATCCAGCTGTTCAGCCTCCAGCGCTGACCCTCTCTCAAAGATTTAACTTGGCAGAAACCAAGTGACAATCCCTTCATTTACTCAGCTCCCTCACCCATCTGTTCCTCCGCACTTAGGAAAACCTTAATCAAAATATTTGAAGGTAGTTGACAGAGCTGGAAGTGAGTAGCTTCAGTCAAAAAAGACAAACTTGGAGTGATGTTGCTTCTATAAATGGACAAAGTCTGGGTGAATTCCAGTGGAGTTTAGCTGGTTTAGTCTCAGCCATTTCCCGTGGTTCTCATGATGGCTATTCCAACTTTTTGGTGGAAGCAGGGAGGTTTTGATTTTGAAAGTGCAGAACACTGTGGGTAAAGCTGGCACTGTAAGCTTGGTCCTTGTCTGCTAGGAGAAGGGAAGTGGCTGCTGTCAGGACTAGCTGCATACCACCCGGAGACTGGAAATACTGCAAGGAGTCTCTCTAATGGAAGAGTTTACATTTATTAGCTGCACTGTGTGTTCTGGTGAGACACATGATGAACCCTCCTGGCCACTTCTCTGGCTCATGAACTCAGCCTGGCCCCAGGCCCGAGTGCTGCCTTTTTTTCTCACCTGTATCAATATGTCATGTGTCAGCTAGTTTTAATCAAGTACATTGAAGAAAAACCTATTCATATAGTTGAATGGTTACGGTTTATCTGATTTACATGGGTCGTGGTGATAAACTTTTCAGTTCATGGCTGTTTGCGTGGCTGCTTGGCTTTTTTCTGCCATCTGTTGCTTGTTTCGTGCTTTGCTCTTACACTTTTGTTGTGGTTATCCACTTCAGGTGGCAAATGCTCGGTCATGGTGACACGCTCGTGGTTTATTTCACTGGTATAAAAGCGATGCTAATGCAATCATCATCAGACACAGCAAATATTTATCAAAGTCATAGTGCTGTACCTTTTCAGTAGAAGTGAAGGATGCTCACTGGCAGAAATACTGCCTTTTAATTTCCCTCTCAAAACGTGCCGTCAAAAATCTTACAAGTCTCTTAAAACAGGGTCTACCACCTCAATCTAAGAAAGACGTTTGGTCAAGGTTGGAGAAGGGTCTGGACAACAAATCTTGTGAGAAGCGGCTGAGGGAGCTGGGTCTGGTTAGTCCAAGAGGAGGAGACTGAGGAGAGACCTTACTGCTGTCTACAACTACCTGAAAGGAGGGTGTAAAGACATGGGGGTTGGTCTCTGCTCACAGGTAACAAGTGACAAGACAAGAGGAAACAGCCTCAAGTTGCACCATGGGAAGTTTTGGTTAAACACTGGGAAAAACTTCATTGAAAGGGTGATGGAGCACTGGAACAGGCTGCCCAGGGTGGTTGTGGAGTCTCCTTCACGAGATGCTCAAGGCCCACCTGGATGTGTTCCTGTGCGACTTGGTCTAGGTGATCCTGCTGTGTCAGGGGGATTGGACTAGATGATCTTTCGAGGTCCCTTCCAATCCGTAGTAATTCAATGATTCTATGATTAGTCCTTGGAACAGGCTGCCCAGGGAGGGGGCTGAATCACCATCCCTGGAAAGTGTTTAAAAAGTTGTGGAGATATGCAGCTTAGGGACAAGGTTTAGTGGTGGTCTCGTGACATTTGGGCTAATAGTTGGACTCTATGATCTTGAAGGTCTTTTCTAGCATAGACAATCCTATGATTTTGTGAAAGAAGAGCACAAATCTATTCCTTTTTTTCCTTAAAAATGTTCAGCAGAAAGCCATCAAGTTTCTTGTGGCTCCTCTGTCCTACTCTTCATGCTGAGAACTGTGTTCAGTTTTGGATGTGGGAATAGAGACAGGAGCCGTGCCACTGGCTGTGCTGTGAAGGCCCAGTGATGGGGTGTTGCTGGGCTGACAGATTATTTTTCACCACCCTTTATAATGTGATGCATGCATCCTTAACAGACACGTATGGATTCTTTTCACCCTCGCTTCTACCCAAGTGAAGCAAACATTTGGTCTGAAAATGTCCCATGTTTATGACATGTTTTTCCTTGGGCAGTAGGTAATGTCTAGTGAAAGACAAATGACCACATCATGGACAAAGCAGGCAGGTGGCCTTTTTCCTCATTTGAAGCTGTTCTTTTTACATTCCCCCCGTCTTCCCGCTGACAATACAGAAATAGGCATGTGCAAAACTGGTGCAGGCTCCAGCTATCTGAGTCGGGGGGTGAGCAGCACCACTGTGCCTGGTTATGCGGTTCCTGGGCAGAATGGTTTTCTCTCTCGAGGGACTTATTGTCACAGCAAAGCAATGAAGCTTTCAGCCTGTCACTGGGAGGGAAATGGGGATCCCTCTGGCCAAAACCGGTCAATGTGCAGTGAATGTCATTTGCCTGGCCCCAAACACTATAGCCGTGAATAGTTTTTTCTCATATAAAATTGATCTGTTTGTAAGAGATGACTCAAAACACTCGTCCAATTTGTAGTCATCAAAGCTCTGAATGCAGCTGCAGAAAGCCCTGGGCTGAATAGAGGGAGTCCTTTCATCAGGATGGAGAAAGGGACAGCTATTTGAGGAGGAGTGGGTGTCCTCACAGAGAGCTGGAGCTCCTCCTGCCTCAGTGGCTGAGGGAAGGCCCATGTATTAAAAAAGGCTGAACTCTAGAATCTCTCAGCAAATTCTACAAAAGAAATTTTGGAGTAATGCAAAGCAAGGATAGGAATTGTCTGGAGGAAGGCAAATGTGATGACTTGGGCTCTCATGGCCAATTTTAGGAAGATACCTGGCAGCATGGGGAAAATAAAGTGACATCCTGAAGATCAGAGAGCCGGTCAGGAGACGCCAGGTCTCTCTGATTTCCATGCCAGCACCCCATGCATCAGCTGTGCACATGCCAATGGGTGCCCAGCACAAAGTACAAATAGACATATGGCACCGCAGCGCTGGCGCAGAGCAGGAGCGTCGTGCAGAGCAGACGTCACTGGCAAGGTTGGGACTGCAGCCCACAGTTGTCTCCTTGGCGCCAGTCTTTTGTGCCCAGAATCCTTCTGTCACGCCTGACGGCAGCACGTCCCTCCGACAGAGGAGTGTAAACGCAGGAACCTGGCTGGGCACCAGTCGCATTTATTCAAGAGTAGCCTGGCTGACTTGGAGCAGGGTGAGAAGTTGCTCTGTCATGAGGGTCTTTTTTTTCACTGCAGTTTACCTCAAGGGTTGTCATCTCTGTGTGTCTTCACCTCTTGGTCTCTAGTACTGTGTAAAGCACTTAAGGTAATTTGCTGTAATTTGGATGGCTTAACCATGGATAAGAAAAGTTGCAGCTGAGGAAATAACTACACCCGGGCTTACAACCAGCAGTGGCACCACAGCTGTGAAAGGCACTTCCCAGTGCGGATCCTGCCCTAGAGACCCACCGAGAGGAAGGGAAAGGATGGCCTAGGATCAGGGTGGTAGCAGGCTCACATCACCTCAGGCACACGATTTCCCTTCTGTCATTTCATCCTCTCTCAGTTTTGCTTTCAGACAGAAATGCAGATTTGTTATTCACGGTGTGAATTAACAACTGCGATAAGCGGAGAGTTTACCGGACAGTGCCTTGCTGAGCCGTAAAAATAATGCTCCCTGAGAAAAAACCCCAAAAGATGATAGTTTTGACGACAGGCTTAGTCCTTCTGCTTCTTGAATCATTAGCTGTTGTTCTACACTTGCTCGTCTGTCTGTATTGTTTCGGGGGAAAAATGGATGTTGAAGAGCCTCTGACTGTGCTCCGCTCGTGTTCTGCATTGCACATTCCAGCGCCGTGTTTCTATTGTGGCAGCACTGAACCCCTGTTGTTTCCTCTTTACTTTCAACTTCTGGATCGAGATGCAGCAGACTTCTTTGGACAAGTTGTTTGTGGATGGTGCAGTACAGTATATCCCTCAAATGAACACGTGTTTACTTTAGGTGGGTTGTTTAGATGAGGCTTTGTCAACACCGTGCAGCGTTCAGATGGGATGAGTTTATGCCGGTCTCTCAGTATATCTCACTACAGCCAGTGTTCCTCTTCAGATTTATTTCTGAGCAGCAAATATGCTCTGGGAGGATCCACTGCAGCATAGAACTCGAGCACATCAAAAAATGCTCTTTGTAGAAAGGTCTGAGTTGGAAGGGACCTTAAAGATCCTTTAGTTCCAACCTTCCTGCTGTGGACAGGGACTTGCTGAGTTACATTTGGTAAATTTCTTGAACCCTTCTCCTTTGTCCCAATAAACCAGTATTTTGACCCCAGGTCTGTTTCTCCACCCTTACAGGCCGGTTGCTATTCCTCATCTCTTCTTCTCTCTCCGAACCAAACTGCTCAGTCTAACAGAGGCTGCAGAAGGTTGAAGTGCTCCTATTGATGAAATGTTGTGCAGCTGTGGCCATTTCGTGCCCAGAAGAGTCCTAAGGCTTCCTATTTAGACAAATGGTATTCTGAGAGCAATCGCTGCTGCTCTTTGCCAACACTCAGTTCTGGGAGGTAACAAATAGTACTTTGAAGCTGCTGGGATCAGCCTTTATGCTGCCATGTGCCAGCCAATTATCTCAGTGTCATTAGGCACAGAACTAGTGCTCCCCACATGCCCAGCTCATGCAATTAGTGTACTTATGTGAAATGGGATTGCGACGTAGCAAAGACAAGTCAGAGGGTAGAGCTAGCTCGTCCAGCCAAGGTTCAGTTTGCCAGGAAAAAGCACTTCTGCTGATGATGGCCACCACAATCAGAAGCAGAAGCTCTTAACTTCATGTTGGTCTGAGTGCCCTAGAATTATAGAAGAATGTTGTTTGAAATGGGCATCTGCAAACTTATAAAGGGTAGTTAAATCTAATAGTCCAAGTTATCTTCAGTAGCACCACCACCATCATGCTCTTGGAGGTGCTCAAGGTGGGTGAATTTTTCCTACCTCTTGAGAGCATTTATAGCCTGTTTTGAGAGTAGTGCATTGATATGTCTAGACCAGGACCAGTACCAAATTTAAAGGTACTTCAGGTAGATCTGTGTGAACATGAACACAGACAGAGGGAGTTCAGAGGTGATGCCCAGCAACTAGAAGAACATGATGCATTCCTGAGACTTGTCAGTGTTTTTCTGAGCAACCTCCGCTTCCATTCTTTCTCCTTCTGAGTTGCTTTTTTCTGATCTCCCTGTGGATACCACCTAGTTTTAAGGAGACAAGGTTATTTATATTTACGTTGACATCTATAGGAGGAGAGAGAGGATCTCGGAGAATTCAGTGGGTGTCTGGCTGCTGTCACTGTTACAGGAGAGGAAACCAGGTTAGATGAAATCTGTAGCTGAATGACTGAGATCCAGGAAGAGAAAAACAGCATCACTGGCATGGGATGCAATCTGTGAAAGATGTCAGTGAACCCTAGGTCTCCCCTAAGAGAACCCAGAATGCTTAGCCTTATGATTGCAGAGTTTTGTGCTGAAAAGCCTTTCTGACAGAAGTTGTTGAACATGTCTTGATCTTGGTTTGTCTCCGTGTTGAGAGCGGGATTACTGAGGAACCTCTGCTGTGATTCATTCAGAAGTTGCTGTACAATTTATCCTGAGATGAAGTAAAAATCTGAAGCTGTTAGGAACTGTTTGGTGAATTATGAAGGGCAGCTAAGTCTTCCTGGTCTTCATTTAAAGTCAGCAGGGAGGGAGAGAGAACAGCTCTTAGACAGGATGCTTTGAAGAGCAACATTAACTTCCTCCTCCTGTTCTGATTTGCCCTCTGGAGGAGGCTTCTCCTTCCCTCCCATTACAGATGATTGTGCTCATTACTCCAAAGCTGGCCCTTGGGAGTCCACCCCAGCCATCGTGTCGGCAATTACCACAGCTCAGACTGGCAGAAGAAGGCCACGGGTTCCTTGTTCTTCCAAAGGATCCTCTTTTTGTCGGGCCACATTGAATTTTGCTTTGCTCTTGACTGTTTGCTTCTTACTTAAATGTTTGATAATTGAAGGCTGTTGTGTATAAATGAGTGGTTGTGTTGCGGTGCTTTATTGTGTAAAGCCCCATTTAGTCCCATGTTCCCAAAGAATGTCTTAATTTCCTCTTATACTTCTGCATCTGTTGCTCATTACAGTGTTTTCTAGTCAAATGTTTTGGTTCTTGGAAATGTGTGCTCAGGGCACACGGAACAACAGAATGGTTTGGGTCAGAAAGGGCCACAAAGATCACCTATTTCTGGGCCCCTGCTGTGGGCAGGGACACCTCTTACCAGACCAGGTTGACCAGAGCACCATCCAACCTGGTCTTGGACACTTCCAGGGGTGGAGCAGCCACAACCTCCCTAGGCAACCTGTTACAGTGCCTCAGCACCCTCTTAGGGAGGGATTTCTTTATCTCTGTGCATGGGAAAGGTGCCCAAGCAAAATCCTCTGGGGTGTTAAGACGTAGTTCACCAAGCTGGATGCTTCTGTGAACGTTTCTAACACCTGTTTCTGTGAGCATTTCTAACACCAAGTGACCACTGACCTTTCTGACTGTCTCTTTTAGTGGCAGCTGTCAGACACAACAGCCTTTCAGTGGGATTGGTGCAAATGTCTTCTCTGTAGTGCCTGAACATGGTGTCATTTTAGGAGTGGCTTGGCACAGATGATTTTTGCAGAGGCTTACTCATGCGAGTAACCTCAGTGTTGTCAATAAATACGGTTGTCTGGGGCAGCTGTGGAGCTGCTACTACTACTCCTAACAACTACAAGCAAGAGTAAGGCTTTCCTAGAAGCTGAAGCTTAAGTATGTGGTCCCATAAGGTTTCTTGAGAGTTTAGATACGACCCTGTAATAAGGAAGGGTTTTATACCCCTCCATTTTACATAGTTCATTCTCTCAATTAATGTAGTTCTTGGGAATAGTCATTATTTAAATATCCACCATTCTGCTCCTCTAATTGCACCCTACTGGGAAAATAGTGTAGTGCATGTTCACTTGTTGTAAGGATTGGACTCGGGACCAGTACGGAGCTGATCCTCTGTTTTTATCAGAGATACCAAACCAGTATTTCTCTCACTGGTGCACAGGGAGAAGCTGTGGAAAGCTGGTCTAGTCAAGCAGCAAGAGCGATTTTACGACGATCAGGAATGTAAATACTAGCAAACATTTCTTGTTTGCCCTGTCCATGAAGTGCCAGCGTGCGTTCGGACGCGCTGCCGAGCCATTGTCCAGACTCTTGTTTCAGCACACAGGCACTATAATTGCCCTTGCTTGCTGAGTGTAATCTTTGGAATACCTTAGTGTAAATAGGATTATTTAAGCCTGAATGACAGGCTTTCATGTCTGCACTAACTCATTTGGGTCATTATGTGCTGCACATCTCGAGGAGACCACCAAATGTCACAGACTCTAACTTGACAACAAGTACAAAGCAGAAGCTAATGAAGTATTGGTAAAGAAATATGACTTTCTAATGAGCTGATGTGAATTAATGGCACAGCCTGCTCTTCTTCACATTAATTCCCCACCCCTCCTTACTGCTTTCAGTGCAGCCCTCTTATCTTCTGCTGCTGCCACATTTGCAATCCTTTCTTTCTGGTTAAAGTTTCGTGAATAATTAGGTTATTTTTGTTTGGATGTTGTTTTTAATTCCATTGCTGAAGAGAAATACTTTTGGGAAAGTGTGATTGTGGTGCCAAGCAAAACAGTTTGCTCAGCTTGAAAACAAATACTTTGCTTCTCAACCTGGGGGGTTTATTTGTTTGGTTTGTGTTTTGGACATGAGAATCTTTTGCTTTAGAAATAAGACAGTTTTGAGTTGTCCTGAATTTTTGGTCATATTTTTGAGTGTTTCAAATTGATCGACACTTCACGTCAGTTTTCTTGCTCTGAAGCAGCAATTAAGTGACTTAATTGTCTGTTCAAAGGGATTTCTCTGCTCTTCTGATAATTAACACACACACACACCTTCTTACAAAGCTATTGACAGGTTGCAGGAGCCTTCTCACCCTTGCTTGGTCATTTGCTTCATGGTGTGTCCGTGCGTCTCCTCAGGAGCTACTTGCTGTACTCTTGGTTCATCCTTTTATCTTTAAAAAGCTCAAAGCATGTGAAAAGTTCCCCTTCGTCATGTCCATGCTGAGGAAGGATGCGTGCCTGCGGTTCGGGGCTCCGCACGCTGCACCATCCCTTGTCATGGGCTGACCTCAAGTGGGCACTCATTCCTGGTGAGAATGGGATGTTCAGCTGCCTTCACTGCACCAAACGTGGTGTTTGGTGATGCTTTGCAAGGACAACTCCTGTCCTCTGGAGCCTTTGTGTAGCTCCTTGGGTCTCTTTTAAGCTGAAGGTGAATAGGAAAGTGTTCTCCAGTGAGGCACCGACTCCTGGCAAACTAAGCCTTGTTTCTGCAAGCTCTTGAGAGAGAATTCCCACTGGAGGTGTTATGTGTGCTCACACACCATCATACTTTTCCACATCAAGTCATATAGTGTTTTTCTCCTTTTAAAATCTCTCTTGCTTTCATTTAGCTCAGTTCCTTTTGCATCACGAGGCAGACTTTCGAACGAATGCCTTTTCAGGATGGTGGTGCATTTCACTGAGAAAGCAAATTTATAGCCTATTCTGATGGTATGGCAACCTGTCCTTTCAGCTCTTAGTCGGGTATCGATTTAGCAGCCTCTCTCCATTTTATTAAAAGAGCCGTAATCTAGCTTCTTCTATCACTTCAGCCATAAATCTCATTGTTTGGAAATGAATAGAAATTGGGGTTTTTTTCCTTTCTTATCTCGCGTTGGCTCTCTAATAGTTTCTGGGCATTTATTACCTACATATTCTGTTTCCCAATTTAATTACTTTGCTTTCTAATTTTCTGTGATGTGCTTCCTCTTTTTAATTTGTCTGAGTAAATTATACAGCGCTCTGTGAAGACAATTTGTAATAAAAGCTCATGATCAGGAAAGAGACTCTCTGAGATGACATCACAGTTGTTGCTTTCTTGTTTCCTGTCGGTGTCTTCCCTATCAAAACCATTCCGTTTATAAGTTGGGTGATTTTCTGTTGATCCAGCTTTGTTGTTTTGGCCTTCTATTGTGCTACTGTCCCCTGATTAAGCTGGTGCAAAGACTTAGCTGTTCAGATTTTCAGTCCAGTTCTGTGCTCCCCAGTTCAAGAGGGACAGAGATCTACTAAAGAGAGTCCAACGGAGGGCTACGAGGATGGTGAAGCGATTGGAACACCTGCCTTATGAGGAAAGGCTTAGAGTCCTGGGGCTTTTCAGTCTGGAGAGGAGAAGACAGAGGGGATCTAACTAATGGCTATAAATACAGGAGGGCTGGGTGTCAAGAAGGCAGGGACAACCTCTTGCTCAGGGTCTGGAAACTCCAGTGGATGGGTGGAGATGACAACTTATAACCTAGCAGCCCATCCAGCACCCCACTTTCAATCATGCTCTAGGGTAGGATGAGGGACAATTGATTCCAGCTTGAGCACAGGATATTCCACCTCAACATGCGAAAGAGCTTCTTGACTGTGAGAGTGACAGAGCACTGGAACAGGCTTCCCAGAGGCTGTGGAGTCTGCTTCTCTGGAGACTTTCGAGGGCTGTCTGGATGCATTTCTTAGTGACCTGCCCAAGTTCTGGCTCTGCTTTGCCAGGGGGGTTGGACTGGATGATCTTCAGAGGTCCCTTCCAACCCCTAACATTGTGTGATTCTGTGATTTCAGACATGCAGATACACCAGGCAGAGGTTTTGTTTGACACTTCCAGTTTTCCTGTACTTCTGGGCACCACTTAAAACTGAAAATGTTGTAAGTGAACAAGAGGAAAATGAGTGGGTTCCTGAAAAGCTGCAAATATTACCAGGCTTTGAAAAGCATGAATATTCTTAGATCCAAGCAAACTCAAGTGAACGCTTGGAGATAGATTGGCATGACACAAACCTAAACATGAGCGTGACAAACATCGGCTTTAACCCCCTGGGGAATGATTGCCTTTAGTACCCCAAGGTCTATCTGGATTTGAGGCAACTGCCTAAGAGTGGAGAAGCAGGTCATAGCATGATGTAGGTGATGTAAAACCTAGGGACTTTTGTGGGCTCTGAACTTGAGAGCTGGGAACATTTCAACCTGTGTTTCCATTGCTGAGCCTTTTCCATGCTAAGCTCTGACCTAGAGGAGGCATCTGCTCATGGCAGAGGTGGGGCTGCTCCTGGGACAACCAATGTGGGGATGCTGCTGTGCACAGTGCAAGGGCCTGAAAGTTGTGGGGGGGCATCAGGTGAGGCTGTCATCTGAAAACCTAACGACTGCATGTTGTGTCTTCTCAACAAACTTGTCTAACTTTTGGGGATATTCAGCCAATGCATGAGGCTCTGATTGGAGTTGTCTCACGTGACAGAATGTCTTATTTTGGTTCTGATGAAAGGTACCACCCCAGCCTGTGGTAGATGTGCTTCATCACCAGTTATCTGACACAAGTACAGACTTCCCAGGAATACATGGTGCCACCAGAACCAGAAAGATCGTGGACACAGAACTGCTGGAGAGTGTCCAGCACAGAGGTACAAAGATGATGAAGCTGCTTAGCTCAGTGTAGTCCTGATAGAGTGTGTCGTTGTACCAGAATATATCATCATCCCATTGCAATCTGTGGGATGATGTCTTCCAGGTCTTGCTGTGAGTTGTTCCTTGGGATTCTCACCTCAGAGTTTCACAGTATCAAAATATCACAGTACATTAGAGATTGGAGGGGACCTTGAAAGATCATCCAGTCAAATCCCTCTGCCACAGCAGGACCACTAGACCAAATTGCACAGGAACATATCCAGGTGGGTTTTAAATGTCTCCAGAGAAGAGACTCCCTGGAAGCAGCCTGTTCTAGTGCTCCACCACCCTCACTGGGAAGAATTTCCTTCTCCTATTGATATGGAACCTCCTATGTTCCAACTCACACACATAGCCCCTTGTCCTATCATTAGATGACACTGAGCAGAGATTGGCTCCATCCTCCTGACACCCACCCTTCACATATTTATGAGGTCACCCCTCAATCTCCTTTTCTCCAAGCTAAAGAGACATGTTTCAGCTGCTCTTACATGAGAAGACTCTGTCAGGTCTTTCTAAGTTGTGAGAGTCCCTCAGAGTACACAGGCCTTTAACCAAAAGGATGTTTTATTTTCCTTAGGAACATTATTATGTTATTTTAGAAATCAATAGAAATCAAAAGAAATAACATAAAAATATTATCTTTAGAAAAAACCCAACCATCCTGGCAGTCAGCTATGCTGTTAACTCTGCAAGAGTATTTTGTGAAAGCATCAATCCCTATAATTAATAGAATGAATATTTAAGTGCATTTGTCTTCTTTCTGCATTTTCATTGCAATTGCAGTGAAGCCATCAATAAATGTGTTTGCTGTAACAGAAAATATTATTCAGCCCTTTATGCCATCCATTATTTAGTAGCCATCATTAAAAAAGTCCTGTAGTCATTAATAATCTTGAAAGGGCTTGTTATGCAGGAACGTATGGCATTAGAATACACATTCCAGTTACCTTGAAGTCTCAGGCACCTGTATCAATCACTCTGTATCCTGTTCTCACTCAGCAGTGGCATCATTTTGTGTGTTGACTCTTATCCCTGCTGCCAGAGAATAGATACGTGTGGAAAAATGTTGTAGTTGTGATCCTGCTGTGTCAGGGGGATTGGACTGGATGATCTTTCAAGGTCCCTTCCAATCCCTAATGATTCTATGATTCTATGATAAGAGAATATGATAAAAAGAAGATAAAGGCCTGCTGTTTGTTCATGTGTTGTAAATGGTGATAAAAATGGGTGATTGCCATCTCTGGAAGTGTCAGGTGAGGCTCTTTCGAGGCAAGATTTTGAAGAAGCCATTGTCTGAGGCCCCGAGTAGAGTACTGCATCATTCTACATAGTCCAGACATTGTGAACAAAGGATCTTAAAGGCCTTTTCCAACCTAAATAATTCTGCGATTCTAAGAACGGGCAGGCTGAGTGGGAACTGGAAAGTCTGGTCTCATTATCCCAAAATGAAAGCATAGACTAAATGTAATTGCTGCCAGTGAATACTTCAGGGAAGTAAATGCCAGAGAAGGAGAAGAGCTGCTTGAGATGATGAGCACTGGTGGCTGAAATACAGTTTTACCTGGCCAGGAATGTATTTTGACTGGAGGAGCAAGAGTGTTAACCTGATCACAGCAAGGAGGTTCAGGAGATGGTTTCTCAGAAGGTAATGAAGGGCCAGACACACAAGTGGTTTTCAGATGGGCTTGACATGTTTGAGAGATGATCTGGTGTCTGATTTGCTATTTCAGAAATTACAGTACTGCTTCTGCTGGTGGCTGGCTGTTCTCAACTCTGATTTCTTCCTGTTCTCTACCTAGATGAATGTGTCTGAAGGTGGTTGGGATGGAGACGCACTCTCACGTACTCTGATGCTACTTCACTGCTGTAAAAATATTTTCCCAACCTAGTGGTGATTTTATAACTCCCCATTGGGGGAATGAAGTGGAGACAGAGTAGTTTTGTGTACTGTCATCTCTTCTTGGGAATAGAGCAGCAGTGACTAACGACAAGCAAAATGTGTTTGACATTTTTCGTAATGGCCACCACTTTTTCAGCGATGGGGGATAAATGTATGATTACACCTGCCAGAGTCTGTGTGGGCAGAAATGGTTCTGAAATCATGGTGCTCCTACCCATTTCTGTATGCTGGCACCCCTGGGTGCATCACACGGGCTTTTGTCCTCTGCAGTGATGCTGTTGCTTCCTGCACCTTTAGGGAGAAGTGCTGTTTTCAGTTTAATCCGAATGGTTTTATGCAAGGGCTTTATACTAAGAGACCCTGGTTCTTTGCCATACTGGCTACAATCTGGCAATTTGAAACTTCAGAAGGCAACGAAATGAGGCTATTTCAGTAAACTTCATAATCTCTGAGGCATCACAGTCAGAAATTAATGACTCATTTGAGAGAACTTCAGTAGGAGAACATGTCATCATTAGACAGTTTCTGGTTAGATACCGTTTGAATTTGTGCTGTGACTTCAGGTAGCGAAGATTTCTGTTCCTGAGCCAGCAATGTGCCCTTGTGGCCAAGAAGGCCAATGGCATCCTGGGGTAAATCAGAAGAGGGGTGATTAGCAGATAGAGAAAGGTTCTCCTCCCCCTCTGCTCTGCCCTGGTGAGACTGCATCTGGAATATCGTGTCCAGTTCTGGGCTCCTTGGTTCAAGGACACAGAGCTGCTAGAGAAAGTTGAGCGCAGCAGCCACAAAGATGATGAAGGAAGTGGAACACCTCCCTGCTGAGGGAAGGCTGAGGGAGCTGGGTCTCTTGAGCTTGGAGACAAGGAGACTGAGGGGTGACCCCATTAATGTTGGTAAATATGTGAAGGATGGGTGTCAGGAGGATGGAGCCAGGCTCTGCTCAGTGTCATCTAATGATAGGACAGGGGCAGTGGGTGTGAGCTGGAACATAGGAGGGTCCATATAAGTATCAGAAGGAACTTCGTGGTGAGGGTGACAGAGCACTGGAATGGATTGCCCAGTGGGTTGTGGAGTCTCCTTCTTCAGTCAATATACTAGAGAGAAGAGAGGCCATCTAGGTGATCCTGCTGTGGCAGGGGGATTTGACTGGATGTTCTTTTGAGTTCCCTTCCAGTCGCTAATGTTCTGGTGTGATTCTGTGAACTAACTCGTAGGTTTTACTGGATTCTGTGTTTAAGCATCTCTCTGTACCGACAGATTACAAATCCTCTGACACATTTAATAGATAACAGTTTGTTCTTTGACCGTTGCTGTGTTTGCATAATCCTATTACGAGGATGGTGGAGTCAAGCCTACCTATCAAGAAGAGAAGGTATCCCTTACTGCGTTGTTTTAACAATCCGATGAAGGAAAGCAATTTGTTTGCTCTCTGGAGGTCTTTTTTCTAACACACCTTCATGGTTTGGTGTTGGCCTTTCTCCCTTTTTATGGTCCTGGTAGTTTTTAAAAGAGTGGAGAACCAAGGGTGTCCTTGCACAAATGCCCCCATCTCTCTGAGGTTGCTGGTTGTGATCCCACAGTGGCTGGCAGAACAAATGGCAGTCACTTGCAGCACTATATTTCCCTTCTCTAGGGAACATTAAATCCTAGTTTCTCAAAATTGGAATACTTCCACTCAGTAATCCCGTGTAATCTCTCTGTCTGGTAGCCACAGGATTGCTCTGAGTCTGAATGCAGGCAGCTTTGTCCTTAAAGTGAAGTTGAAGAATGTAGGTTCTCTTTAAACCTCTCACAGCCTCTTTACGGGGTTGTTGCATGTGCAGCATCCTCCTGGGGCTCTTATTTGGGGTTTTATTTGTTGGGTGAAATTATTTGATTCAATAGTCATTTCTGCTATGCTTGCCAAGTGACCTGCTGTTCCTTGGGTAGTTGTTTAGGGCTCTGTGACAAATTGGCTTTTAGCATCCAATGGCTGGACCAAAGGAAAGAGGAGGATTGAAGATTGAGACAAGATGGAACCAAAGGCTCTCAGGGTCCTAAACCCAAGAGAGAGTGAAACATTTAAGCTAAATGAGATCTGGCAGAAATAGACATAAGAATAAGGAAACCATGAGCTGATTTAGGCTGGAATTTAGAGAAGCGTTTGTAAACTCCCCAAAGAATGAATGTGAGAAGCAGCTTTTCCTTTTGGAGAAAGGGACAAAGCAAAGTAATAAGATCAAGTTTAAGATGGACTTGATAAATATCTGTGCAGGGTTATAGGAAGAAATTGCCTGGCATAGCGGAGGAACAAGCTGTGTGACTTCACATCTCTTCCTAGTCCCATCTTCTTATGAACAATTTTTATTAGAATGACTGCTTTGGAAAAAAGAACAGTTTGAAATGGGATCTAGTTAGTGGTTACTACTGCAGACGAAATGGTGATGAGTGAGTTGTTCATTCACTGACAGAGTGCCCATTGGTTTGGGATGTGAAGATCAGAAAACTTAACTGCATGGTGTAGTGGAAGGAATATAGGGAATTTAAATCTTTGGTTAAATAGAAAGTAGTTGGCACCCAGCAACAGGGTGCTGCAAAGAAACTGGGATCTAGAACTTTATTAGTGGAGAGAAGCTGCCTTCCCCATGGTTGAAAGATATTGGTAAGGTAGGAAGGATGTGACCATGTTGCAGGCAGATTGGACTAGATGATCTTTCGAGGTCCCTTCCCATCCGTAATGATTCTATGATTCTATGATTCTGTGTTACTGCTTTGTGATAGATAATAAATTGCTGAAGAGGCTGAATGATGGGGTTCAGTTGAGGATGGTTCTACACAGGTCCTGGAGATGGCAAATAATTTAATCTTCTTCGAGGCAAAATAGTGTCGAGTCAGATGGAGAAGTTGGAAGGCTTTTTGCTTTGTTCTGTTGTGGGTTTAAGTAAAGAAGGGGCTAAAGTACATTTGTAGGTTCAGGAAGAGAAGGGGTAGGAAGTAGAGGGAAAACAGACAGGAGACCAGGAAAGGAAAGTGGGGCAAGTGGAGAAGCCAGAGGAAGATTGCAGAGGTCAGCTGTTCACTTCTGTGGCAGGAAGGAAAACACAGGATGGTTTTAGGGGGAGAGGGGTAGATGACAGGGAAGGGACAGAGAATTCTGAGCATGTTTTTTTTTAATGGAGAAACTGCTGAAAACTGTGGAAATTACACTGGAGCAAGAGGAGAAGACAACTCAAAGAGAAACACAGTGAAAAGTGTAGCTGAGATGACAGACCTGGAGTTCAGTTACCCTGGAGAAGTTGAGGGAGTTACTGTAGAAGATGGCAGGCCAGATGGAGGAGATGGCCAGTGCTCACTGGAAGTGCTGCTCTGAGGGGAAATAAGTAAGGACTACTGACTGGTCTTGTGACTGCTGAGACAGGCACTGTAAAAGGATAGAGATATCTTGTCGTGTGTGAAGAGATCTTGCAGAGCGTTGTTTTCCAGGATATAATCACTCTAGATGGGATGTATCCTGGTGACAGACAGCGTCGGCACATATCGCAGGTGCAGGTGCCAGACGCTGTCGCTCTTTGTTTAACATGACTAAATGAACACTGATGTCTGGCTTGTCTTTTCATTGCCAATCACCGTGGGAAGGAATAGCTGCATTACACCTTGCGTGGTTTTTAGTTACAATTAGTGTTGCACAGGAGATATTTTCTCTAATTTCACCAGCAGCACTTCTCTTCCCTTAATCCTGAAGTGTGAAAGAGAATCCTAAACCCTTTGATCACTCCCCAGCCTGTAAAATGTAAGTGGAAGTTTACGTGATCTCTTCGGTAGACCCATTTGCACTCGACTTGCCAAAAAGAGATGATTTTGCTCTTTAGCTTTCTCCAGGGGGTATTTTTAACCTTTTTTTCTGTAACGCCTTTGCATGCACTCTTTTTGCAAAGATGACTTCTGCTCTCCAAAGGAGATGTGCTGTTGCCAGATTTCACAATTTTTTTCCCCACGAGTTTCTTTTTCCATTTTTAAGAAAGAAATAAAAATCCAGTATTTTTAGTCCACATAGATACAGGAGATTTTATTACCTGGGAATCTCAGGAGTTGAAAGGCCATCAGAATGAATTATGTGTCTGAACTTCCATTTTTAAATGTCCTGAATGTATTTTAGTTGTGCACATGGCTATTTTTTTTTTGTTAATGGGAGACAAGTGGTCCTTATTTTCAAATACTTTGGGTAATCAATACTCAAATCAATTCATAAAGCACCATCTGTGCACACAGAGCAGCTATACAAGTAAATGTTATCTTCATATGTCATGAGACCACAAGTAAAGCACAAAGGAAAATAAACATCTAAACCCCGTTCTTCAGTGTGTTTATACAGGAGGAGGAGATTTGTCCTGACAAGAATTGCAAAGAATTCTTGTCAGGGTTCTGGAAGAGAGTCAGAACTGACAGATGGTGTACCTAGCTTCACGTGTGCATGTAGACAAAGGGAATCCACTTCATCGCAGGGAGGGGGAAGCAAATGGAATTAAAGAACTGCCCAGCAACAAAATTTGTTTTCCATGAAATGGAGTGATTCATTTGCTTTAACACAGTTTTTTGTTTGTGTGTTCTTCAAATGTCTGCTGGCAGAGGCAGAAAATCAAAAGGTCCTGAGACTTTAAACCAAGAGACACCTGAGACTGATTTTTTTTCCTACCAAAAGATTTTTTCTGTGTCACTGTAGGCTAGAATTTTAAGGTCCTTTAAACATTTTTTGCAGCTTCTGCCACCTAAATGACTTTATTCTCAGTAACTATGTGCAAAACAGGAATGAAAACACCTTCCTGCTCGCAATAACACCTACTTCTCTGCAACATACACTAAGGACCAGGCTACAGATTGCCTGGATATCGTGGTAGAGGAAATCAACTAAGTACTCAGTGAGATGTGATGTTTTAGAAGTCCTTACTCAGTCTTGCATTTTGATTTCAATTAGAAATTATTTTTTAGCGCATTATGGAAGAATAAATACTCACATGTGTGGGTGGAGATTGGAAATTTATCGAGAAGCCTCATTTGGTGTTCATCCTGCAGAACAAATTGTTGATTTTCGTGTATTGCAGAGTCCTGCCACTCTATAACCTAAATTATCTCCCTGTCATGGTGTCAAGGAGTGGGGACGGGCAGGAAAAGAGCCAGCTGAAGGAATGCTAAGGAAGCTCCCCACCCATGCAGTGATCCAGAGATGCTGTCTTGAGCAGGCTCCAGGTTATAAATCTGCAGATCAGAAATTCTTACTTTGCAAGGATATGCAGAAAATTGCAGGGAAAAAGAAATAAATAATTAGAGAGTGAAGCAGCTATACTCTTACAGCACCATTTTGAGAAGGAAAGTAGGGCAGGGCGGTAAGAAAGAAGGGTGGCAGCGACTATATAGAAAACTTGAGGAAACTATAACAAGCTATTAGAAGTCTTATGACAGAAACAGTGAAACAAAACCAGAGCAAAGGAAGAGGAGTGCCAAGGGTGGTCTTAATGCCTTGTCCTTTCTTCCCACCCTTTACATTGTGCAGTGCTAGTGGACTACAGAACACAGGCAGTGGCAGTTGCAGCACATGGAAGTAAACATCACGCATGTTCAGTACCAGAAAAAAGACAGGATGGGAAGAGCAGGAAGGGGCAGAGCATTGGAACGGGCTGCCCAGGGGGCTTGTGGAGTCTTCTTCTCTGGAGACATTTAAAACCCACCTGGACATGTTCGTGTGTAACTTGGTCTAGGTGGTCGTGCTGTGGTGGGGGGACTGGACTAGATGATATTTTGAGGACCCTTCCAATCTCTAATGTTCTGTGAGTGAGTGCTTACAAGGCATTTACAGAAAAGACCTTCAGGTGCTGTTCAACATCTTTGGTGGAGACATGGACAGTGGAATTGAGTGTCCCTTCAGTCATCACCAAAACTGTGTGGTGAAGTCAACATACCGGAGGGAAGGGAGGCCATCTAGGTGATCCTGCTGGGACTGGACTAGAAGATCTTTCGAGGACCCTTCCAGTTCTGTGATTCTGTGAAATGCCAAGACATACCTTTATTTCTCCTCCCTTTGAAGGACCCAATCAAAGTACTTCTATACACAACAGAAACTATTACTCTTGCGTGCAGGAAAGAGAAGTAGCTAAAACCAGGGAAAACCACTGAGTGTCTCTCAAAGCCTCATTTCTTTTGCCATATCCCTAGTATGGAGTGCAGGAAAATCTGAAATGGAATCAGTTCCATGCTCTTGATCTCTTTCACCTCTGCAAGAAAGAGATCAATACATAAGGAATGAATATCTTCAGAATTAAAGAGAATCTCTTTGAGAAAAGCTTTTGCTAAACATGCGCCTATGGGGACAGTCAAGTCTTCAACTCTTAGTAACATTCCTGCACTGTGCAGACAAATCTGCGATTGATTTCATTCCAGAGCTCAGTTGTTAGAACAGGGGTAAACTAGTTTCCACATTATAGACACAACATGGGTCTGCAAGTACCACATCTTTTTTGTTCTTCTGAATAAAGATGTAACGGTAGCTCAAAATCTCAAGTACTCATTGCAATTCTGCTAAATAAATACAGTAAAGAGAAGACATCTGTGTTATTAACGATCACAAAAGGAATGAGTGGTTTTTTTGCTTGTTCATTTCCATCAAACTTCAGTGCTGATGTTTTTCTCAGTGACATTCAGAAGAAATCTCCATAGAGACACAAGCTATTGTGAGAAGTACAGGTTTGTATTTAACTTCTCATTACTCAAAGGAAGTTAGATGATACAGCTGTGCAGACAAATGAAGAACCAAAACATTCTGACAATCATGAAGATGTCAGAGACACCAGGTCTTGTCTTGCAGTGTTGTTGACATCAGAGTGACAAGCAAGTATTTAATCAACATTATGTGGCCAGTTACCTGTACTTCATTCACAGAATCACAGAACATTGGGGATTGGAAGGGACCTCGAAAGATCATCTAGTCCAGTCCTTCTGCCACAGCAGGATCACCTAGACCAAGTCACACATCCAGGCGGGTTTTAAACATCTCCAGAGGAGGAGACTCCACAACCCCCCATGGGCAGCCCCTTCCAGTGCTCTGTCACTCTCACCATGGAGAATTTTCTTCTCATATTGATGTGGAACCCGCTGTGTTCCAGCTCACACCCATCGCCGCTTGTCCTATCATTAGATGACACTGAGCAGAGCCCGGCTCCATCCTCCTCACGCCCACCCTTCACATATTTGTAAACATCAATGAGGTCACCCCTCAGCCTCTGTTTCTTCAAGCTGAAGAGACCCAGCTCCCTCAGCCTTTCCTTATGAGGGAGGTGTTCTGTTCTCTTCACCATCTTCGTGGCTCTGTGCTGAACTCTGTCCAGCAGTCCTTGAACTGTCTGCGTCCTTGAACTGAGGAGCCCAGAAGACAGGATGGTTGGCTAGAAAAGGCCAGGAAAGCTTAAATGAAGCAAACAGAAAGCTTCTCTGGAAGCAATAGTAGCTAGAACTTGGTGGAGTTTTCAAAGCTCAGGTTGTGCAGGTTTGTTTGCTGTCACGTCTGCAATGACCTGACAGGAGGTGTAGAGACGTGGGTGTTGGTCTCTTCTTACAAGGAACAAGTGACAAGACCAGAGGAAATGGTCTCAAGTTGCACCAGGGGAAGTTTAGGTTGAACACTAGGAAAAACTACTTCATGGAAAGGGTCATCAGGCCTTGGAACAGGCTGCCAAGGGAAGGACTTGAATTGCCACCTCTAGATGTGTTTCAGAGTCGTGGAGCTCAGGGACAGGATTTAGCAGTGGGTTTGGTACAGTTAAATTATTGCTTGGACTCCATGATCTTGAAGGGTTTTTCCTACCTAAATGATTGTATGGTTGTGATGATAAAATGGTGAAAAGATGAACTTTGAGGAGAAAGATGGGCTCATACTATCAATGATTCCCTGAAGAGTGAATTAATAATGCTGTTTTATATGGTGTTCGCCTCCATGTCTGCATTCTGACATGATGAACGTCTGTAAGTCTAGATGGAGGGCTCCAGAGTGAATCACCTGAATGCAGACATCCTTTCTACTCTGTTTTCAGAAGGTTGAAGGTTCTTGTGATTAGGTTAGGTGGAAAAACTGCTCTCTTGCACAAAATATGCTGGACTTCCTTACACTGCCTGGACTGGAATAACAGCTGGACTGGAAGTATTTCCCCCCGATGTTTTCACAGCTCTGATTTATGTCAAGTCATGAGCCTTAAAATGTTTCTCAGGTGATGGCCCACAGGAAGGGGCCATGCTGCCACCGAGGGTGCCACCCTTCTGGTCTCCTGCCATCTTTGGTTGAACTACTTTGGATTAAATGATAGAACCTAGTCAGGAAGTTAAAGTGAACCATACTCAGCGTGTGGAGAAGAGTAGCCTATTTTCCGTTCGGGTGTCTTCAGGACAGGTCATGGTGGATGACACAGCACTGCCAAAACATGAGCTGTGAGGTCCTCAGCATGTTTCCAGTCCCACATTGCTGCTTTGAGAAGACCAGATAGAACCAAAGAGCATTCACCACTGGAAAGGAGAAAATAAAACCGAGGACACGAGTACTAAGGAGACAGTTTATTAGGTGGCTTTGACCCTTGTCCTGCTGATTCTTGACTACTTAGTGAACAGAGTGTGATTTTTGCCAGTTTGTTCTTTATTTGAAATAATGAGTTGAATAGTTTATACAAGGATACCAGCCCGTGGCTTTGCTCCTGACTGACTCACCAGAATTGCTGCTTGGAGAAATGTTGACTGTGAGTAACGCGCTGTTTCTTCTTGCTCACCGAAAGCGTGGTCTTGCTTTTTATCCCTGGAGTGGAGGACTTCCACATCTTTCCAGATGATTTCCTTCTCTTCCCTCTTCTTCCCTCACCTCATATGAAAGTACTTCTGTGCTTATACTAACACGTTGGTGCTTTCTATTTTATCCATGCCCACCTCCTTTTTTTTCTTGCAAAAGTTCAAGTGAGCAAGCACTTCTTTTACTCCTAGATGTGCATCAGAATTGAGACGAGTTCAGCAATATTACCAGTTACCTGGCAGTTCAAATGGCTTTGAAAAAAGCTCACCTCGTTGGGTTTTTGCAGAGCTTCCTTGTGCTAGCAGGCTATTACCGAAGACCATTTCGTGCAAGGAGCAAATGGGACTTTACAGATGCACTCTGTAAAGTGGAGGATAGGAGTGAAGGATAGGAGATGATTTTGATCCATTGATCAAAAACCTTGTAGCTTTCATTTCAAGGCAGAGGCAAATTACTGAGGAAAAAAGGCACATTCTCACATTGAGAATTGTTTAGCAAATAGAAATGAAAAAAAAGAGAGAAGTTCCACAGGGTTGATGCTTTTACCTGCTCTTGTTAGCAAGGATTATGTTCCCTTTAGTGAGCAATTGTTACACAGATTTTCTCAAACAGTAAGAAAATTTTTATCTATCAGTCTATTCCTTTGTTTCTATTGATTTTTTTCTGAGAAAATTCCTTTCTGTTTCCTCTGTTGTTAGCAACAGTTCACAGAACATTAGGGATTGGAAGGGACCTTGAAAGATCATCTGTTCCAATCCCCTTGCCACAGCAGGACCACCTAGACCAAGACACACAGGAACATTTCCAGGTGGGTTTTAAACATCTCCAGAGGAGGAGATTCCACAACCCCCCTTGGCAGCCCCTTCCAGTGCTCTGTCACCCTCACTGTGCAGAAGTTCCCTCTCATATTCATGTGGAACCTCCTATGTTCCAGCTCACAGCCATTGCCCCTTGTCCTGTCATTGGATGCCACTGAGAAGAGCCTGGCTCCATCCTCCTGACACCCATCCTTTCCATATTTGTAAACATTGATGAGGTCACCCCTCAGTCTCCTTTTCTCCAAGCTCTAGAGACCCAGCTCCCTCAGCCTTTCGTCAGCAGGGAGGTGTTCCACTCCCTTCATCAACTGGACACAATATTCCAGATGTGGTCTCACCAGGGCAGAGTAGATGGGGAGGAGAACCTCTCTCAGTCTGGTAAGCACTCTGCTTCTGATCCACTCCAGGATGCCGTTGGCCTTCTTGGCCACAAGGGCACATTGCTGGCTCATGGTCATCCTGCTGTCCACCAGGACCCCCAGGTCACTTTCTCCTAGAGTGCTCTCCAACAGCAGAAAGAGCACTTTTTACCTCTTCCTCAGATACTAATTGCCCGTTTCTGTTCTCCAATTACCTTTACATACTTCAGTGGCATCTGCAGAGGTGTTCCTGATTTACACAATTATCAGAGAAATGTGAATCAGATTCTTGGAAACAGATTTTTTGAAGCTGCAGAGAGTTGTGACAGAGCAGTTGAATTCAGTCATTTACAATTTTAATTAAAATGCTGACTTGTGTAATTCATTGCTGTGGCTACTCCACAAATCACTTCCTTTTCTGCGTCTCTCTCTCTTCCATTTTTACAGTCATAGGAATGTTTCTAGTCCATGCACTTCTCTTACAGAAACAGTGCCATGATTATTCTTTTCTGCAGCAGTTATATTGGACATCAGGAAAAATTTCTTCTCAGAAACAGTGGTCAGGGTTTGTAACAGGCTGTCCAGGGAGGTGGTGGAACCACAGCTCCTGAAGGGGTTCAAAAAACATGTACATGCTAGGGAACATGGTTTAGTGGGCAGGGTGGCATTGGGTTGACGAATGGACTTGATGATCTTGGTGGTGTCTTCCAACCTTAATGAATCTTTGATTCTATTAATTAATTTCTAGGTCCTTTTTTAAAGAAGTCCTGTGCCTCCTTGCCTTTGTTGCCTTTTCCTAAGGGGCTAACTTTGGAAATAAGTGTCAGAATCAAATTCCCTGCTGAGCAGACAGGACAACTTGTGTTCATCGCCTCACTATGCTCATATGAGTATACTCTACAAGCCTGCTACTCACAGGTTACCAATGCTTGGCTCCTCATGGCTGTGCCATAGGGCAGAGTTGCAGTGATTCCTGAGGATTCCTCTTTCGACTCTTGTTCACAGCCGGTGCTGCGCAAGCACAGACATTGCTCCAGTATCCCGAAGGATGAACCTGTGGGATTATAATGAGATTTTACTTGGTGATTCTGTTTCACTGACTATGTAAATAAAAAAGCACAAGCAATTCCTTTGCTGTTGGCCAATATGCAGCGGTGGAGCCGAGCGCTCATTAGCTTATGTGGAGCTTCGTGCCGCAGCAGTCGTCATGCTATTAAGTGAGATTTGAAAATGGAAGAATCTTTTATTTCTAGTAGTCCCTGCAAGCTGCAATTAATCAGGGCTGTTCTGAAAATGCTAAAAGCTTTGCTCTTGCCGTTTTACTTTTGCACTTCCCACTTCTCCCTCCTTCCCTGGCTCCCAGCAGCTCCATAGGGAATGAGGTCTGCTGAGAAGTAGAAGTGAGTCATTTCTCTCAGCAAGTGAAATATGCCTCCCATTTCTCCATCTCCTCTTGAAGGATTTATTTTCAATTTCAGCAGGCATCTGCTGAACTTGAGAGCCTTGGGTTTCCAACTGATGCAAGGGTCTAGGGGGGCTCAACACAGTGTAAACTCACATACGGTAGGGCTTTAAAAAGGGATCTGGAAGGAAGATGCTGAAGTGTATGGTAAAAGTTCTTGTTTTTCACAAGCAGGGTAAACTGCAGATCCAAACCCTGCCTTTGGCTGCAGCTTTAATCTGGGAAATGTCACACAAAGCAGCAGTGTCTATTTTGCATAAGGGGGAGGCTCAGAAGAAAAAGAAACAACTTTCTTCATGCCAACTTTCATGCCACCAGAGGAAGGCTCTTCCTTGGGCTCAGGGGTCCCAGTTACTGGGGCTGAGACTAGATTTTCTTTAAGGTGCCTTCCAACCCAAAGTTGGTTGGGTTGGGTTCTCTGATTCTAATAGAAGTGGCACAGTCCCAAACAGTTGCTGCTCTCTCACCTTTGTTGCCCCTAGGTGGTGGGAATGGCAGTCCTGTGTCTTTGGAGACCAAGAGTCCAAAAACCTCTTGAGGCTTTCAGAGAAAAGATAAATCTAGGCAGAGACTGAAAGTGGTACAAACCCTTTTTGCCTTCACTCAGTTGAGTGCTTTGAATTTGTGAGAGTGTGTGGGGTGGTGTCTCGTGAGGAAGAGGATTTAGGTGGGGGGGGTGTTTGGGTTTTTGGTCCATCAGCCAACATGCTGTGTTGGTAAGAACCAGGCAAGAGCTGGCTGAAAATGGGGGATTTTAATAACTGTGGTGCCTCTCAGAACTTGTAGGAGCAGTAGACTTCTTTCTGTCATATGACATTGGCATGGTGTGATGCACTAGCCGTGACTCTCTGCCAGCATAACCCGGAGATCTAAGTGGTACAAGTAGTTGAGAAGGAAACCCTAAATTTTCAGTAGAAAGCTGACAACTTTCTGTTGACGTGATCAACGATCCAGGTGTTTTATTAGCAGCAGCTCTGGGAGAACAGGCACATTATAACAGAGCCGTGTCTGTGAAAACAGTGGGTGGTGTAGATCCCAGTGGGGAATTTGCACTAGCTCTGCATCTAATTATATAAAGGGAGAGATTTTTGAGCTCAGATCAGTTGCTTATCAAAAACATCACTGGTACCTTTTGTTTTCAGTTCTTGCATATTCCACAGGCTGCCCAGGGAGAGGGTTGAATCTCCATCCCTGGGGGAGTTTAAAAGCAGTATGGAACTTAGCAACAGGGTTTAGTTGTGGGCTTGAGACAGTGGGGCTAGTGATTGGACTTGATGATCCTCCAACCTAAATTGTTCTGTGATTCTGCTTATTGCTTGTTAGATCTTGTAAGGCTGGTTTGTCATAGAATGTGTTGTATTTCTGAATGTGAAAGGGGCAGGAAAGTGTTTCTAAGCCATTCTATGTTTCCCTGTTTCCATAAGTCCACAACTCAGAGCTGCTTCTCCTCTCTGTCTGCTTTTTCAAAGGTATTTAGATAGGCCTGTTGTTCCCTTTATGCTGTCAGGTTGGTCTATCAGGTCTCATCATTTAAGTTACCAGTCAACATGCTGACTTGTCTGGGGACTGGACCATCAACTGACTAGAGCTACAGGTACCGATGGTGTTTCATCTCTCAGCAATGGACGAGTTTTACTCTATACAGCTCATAAAGTTCAAGGCAAGGAACCTCTCGGGTTACTCACACCACTATTTTATATCTCCCTGCAGTCACCTCTCTGCAATAAATCTTTTTTTAAAGTGGGGGTAGAGTCGTGGTGTCAGACTGAGTCAGTGTTCAATATCACAGCGGAGGGAATGCATTCCTGTGAGAGCTAATGAACTTGGCGTCGGTGATGACGGCTTTGTATTACTGCTGCCTTGTCACTGGAGATTAGAGTCTGAGCCACAAACCATCCTACTGTTCACTTGACATGAAATTTATGTCCAGTAATTCTCGAGGAAGCACAGGTTACTGGAGTGCATTGTAAGAGTTAGGTTTTATGAGTTAAGTAAGGGCCTTCACTTAATGGCTGCTGGTGCTGTCACAGCAGACTCAAACACAGCAAGGAGTTAATAATGTCACCTTGAGACAGCTAATTCCTCAGTAGTGCTAATAAATAAAGTCAACTTTCTCTGCAGCTGAATGGATGAGAACCCATTCTATACTTCTAAGATTATTAAAATCACCTCTGTATTGCATTTTGCTGTCATGTTCTCTGCTTACGAAGGTGCAGAGATTTCTTTTAAAATGCAAGAACTTAATTGTTTTCTGTTTGTTTTTCATGAAGCTATTTCCCAGTGAAAGATTCTTGCCTAAAAAGTCCCTGAAAGAGGTGAAAAGATTTATTTTGGTGTTTGTTTTTAATCCCGAGACCTGCTCCTTGACCCAGGAAAGTCACTTGCATCCCCTCCTCTATGTAGAAGATCATCTCACTGAAGTCAGTGCCTGTCTCGTGGTCCCATGCCAGTGCATCCTCCTGGATCAAGGTCAGCAGGGACAAAACAGGCTTAGAAGGTGGAAGGATTAATTCATCAGCCAAGGAAATTGCAGAGGAAAGCCCCTGGAGGCTAGTTAGTGATCAGTCTGCTCGATTGTATGACCAAAAGTGCTAAGCTATTGGCTTGATATGAAATCATCTAACGGTGTGTATGGAGTTGTGTGTATGGAGAAGACTTTCCCCACCCTTTTTATCTTTTCTTAAATGGATTGTTGACTTTTGTCTAGCACTTTGAAAGTGAGTGGGAGATATGAAAACAGGTATCTCTCTAAGGGAGATGTTTATGTGGAATGTAGAGAAAGAAAAAGAAAGGTTAAATCTGTGCTCACACTTGCCTTAATCCGGTGATTTCAGTGGTGCCCTTCTGTTCTCTGATGATTTGTAGAGTAAACAGTGTTTGATGTTGTGGATAACTCTATCTCAAAGCTGGGACATGCTGGTTTTAATAAAATGCATCTAATCCTTAAGCTATTTAACATCTGGAAAGCAAGTTGTTAAAAACATAAAGCACATCTAATCCTGTGAGCTGCTCAGAGCCTGGAAGAGGAGCTTTTTCTTTATGGAGAACTCTAAAGCCACAGCTAGGACACAGATTGCTGAGCACTTGGTCTGGTGTGCTGCTCGGGCTGTCAGGGCTGATCATGACCAGTGGTCACGTATTTCATCCAGCATGTGCATTACCTTATATATAATATATATGTGTGAGACAGAGAATGATGCTGAGAGTAAGACTACATCAGCATTCTTTTTAAGAACACATAAATATAAAATGCTAGTATCTAGGAATGGGGACAAGTAAGATTTGCCCTGTATGTACAACATATTTCTGGTTAATGAAGACTTTGATCTTCTCAGCCACGTGTTGCTAACCTGTGGATTGAAGAGAACTGACCAGTTAGCAACAAGGTACAAATTTAAAGCCATTTGATTTGGCTGTTTGTTGGTGGTTTTCTTCATCAAGTAAAGCTAAGTAGAAGTTAAATAACACTTTGTTATGTCACTAGCCTGTATTTACACGTACGTCGTTGTACTGGGCTGGTGCTTCTCTGAAATACATGTAAGAGAACCAGAATGACATGGAATATCTTGTTTTTTAAAAGCTGTGTGAGTGAAATTAAAATGTTTTTTTGAACCCAAGCTCCTTCAGGGTACTTACAGCTAAACTGGCAACTCAAACAGCTAAGTCATGTCCCCGGCTTCTGCAAACTGTGCATGGTTTTGCAACATCACCTCATTAAATCTTTATGGCAGAAGCTGCCGTGTTCAGGCTTCTGAGTGTGTTCACACACAGAACGCGCTGGTGTGATCGCAACGCAGTGCAGAGAGATTCAAACCATTTCTCACCAAGCTGGAAACAGAACCATTTCTGGGGCAGGTTTTCCAGTATGTTTTAAAATATGAGCTGTCACATTGGTTAGAGGATGTTGATGTCGGGACTAGATTGTGCAGGCATCATCCTAGGTTGTTATAGCCACACCAGCAGTGCCAGCATTTACTCCCTACCCAAGGAGATACCTTGACAGCTAATGAAGAAAGACACTTGCAGGGTTGCTTTCTCAGTCTTATTTTGGCTACACAAAATGCTCACTGGGCTTAAAATCTTTATCTAGTGCTTACAGAAGTAGTACTAAAGTAACTTCAGGAGGGTGGAACATCCGTAGAGCTAGGCGGGAGTAAATATGGCCCATAAAGACGAGTGAAGTGGCATCAGCCACATCAAACAGAGCAGAGTTAACTTCCTTGGGAGCTGGGGCCCACTGGTTAATTACAAATGCCTCCTCTTCCCCACCCTCTTCTTCTTTAGGACAGAATGAGATAGAGTAGGTCTCATAAATGCTTATAAGTACCTAAAGGGCAAGTGTCAGGATAATGGGACCAGGCTGTTCTCGTTGGTGCCCAGCGACTGGGCAAGGGGCAATAGGCATAAAGGACCGTAAGAGATTCAATCTGAACATAAGGAAAATCTTTTTCACGGTGAGGGTAACAGAGCCCTGGTACAGGCTGCCCAGAGAAGCTGTGGAGTCTTCTTCTCTGGAGACATTCAAAACCCACCTGGATGTGTTCCTTTGGCATCTGCTTTGGGAGAACCTGCTCTGGCGTGGGGATTGAACCAGGTCTCCAGAGATGCCTTCCAACCCCTGCCATTGAAAGATTCTATGATTCTGCTTTCCAGGAGAGGTTTTCTTTGTTTCCCTGGGTCCTTGAAGTTATGTTTTCATCTCTGCTGGCAGTGGTGTTGATGAGATTAGAAAGTACATTCCTGGTTGTTTCATTAGGCTGTGCAAATAAGCTATTAAATCATGTTCTCCACGAGACCTAGTTTTAGCAAAAGCTTGTAGTGGTTACTAATTTAATCAAATCTGGTAGGAATTTGTGTTCTTTTTGGCCCAGTCTCAGACAATCTGATCAGAAAGTCAATTAATGAGCATTTGCTCTGTTATGAGAGAGCCTTTTGTCTGCTTGAAATATCAAAATCAATTTGTGTCTAACTGGAACATGATAGTGGCAGTGGAGTTTCTGAGAATGAGACACTGGGAAGGGAATATCCAGTGCCTGACATCAGCACTGCTGCTGATTTGCCAGTGACCATAGCTAAGTTGCTTTCTGTTGGAAATGATCTCTCTAAACAGTGCTGTGAAATCTGTGGGTGTCTCCAAGATTTATGTACTGTATGTCCTATCAAACCGAGAACATAGTAGTTTATCTGTCAACTCGGCAAAATCAACTCCGGTTCTGAATTTCAAGCAGGACCTGAATTGTCACTGGGAGTTGGGCTTGTGCAGGATGATTGAAACCCCTGTTTGCACCACTGCAAACCACAGTCTGCAGAGGTGATGACTGTTCAGTGTCCAAGGTAACAGAAAGAAGGGCTGTGTGTCTTTTCCATTTTTTTGGCACTGTAGAAACTGGAGAAAAACTGTAGCTACGTTATGTCTGTGAAGAGCAATGGGCCGTATGTCTGCCCTGACCACAGCCAATGCTGCTCATACCCCGGGTCTGTGAAGAAGGACACGACCATGGAGGTGTTCCAGAGGGACAATGATTTTTATTCAGTTCCCCCTTCAGTGCTGAAGCACTTCTTCAGCACTTAGCTTTGTCAGCAGTGAGCTAAGAGTGAGATGTTGTAAGTGCTGGCATTGTGAGTTGCGTGCAGCTTTGTGTGCTGCTGAAGAGCAGAGCCTGTGCCTGTGGGCAGCAAAGTGCACAGCAAGGAGTGTGGAGCTGGGAAGGTGCAGTTTTGCAGATACACTGAAACCAAGACACTTGAAATTTCCTGTGTCTTCCTAAAATAAAATGAGCCTTTACTGGTTAGAACTGTAATTAAAGCTTTTTTTCATCCAAACTGAAATGTATCACAACTTCACCGGGAGTAAATGCGGGTTGTTAATTGCATGTGAGAGATGGTTGTTAATGCTCTCATGAGGTTAAGGAATTGAGAGGCCATAAGCTTGATGGGATCAAAAAAAGGAAAGGATTATGCACTTATCTCAATAGCAAAAACAACCACAGTTGTATTAGAGAGGATTAAAAAATGCAGAAGACATAAAACTCTTGGGGAATGGAGTTAAGAAGCAACTTCCCTCACATGCACTGTGTTCCTTATTTATCAGTGAAAGCACTGACTGTACACGTTTCTATAGTCTAACTGTCTTGGCTGGTATGGAAGGGGTTATGTGGTCTTACAAGCTTGTTTACCTTCTCCATGTGCACAAGTGGATGTGTTTGCTTTCCAGACAGTCACAGAATGGTTGACATTGGAGGAGGTTCTGAAGATCATCTGGTCCAACCCCTGCTCGAGCAGGCTGCTCAGTACTGTGTCTATATGGCTTCCCAACATCTTCAAGGGTGGAGATATTTTAAACCGACTTAATAAGTACCAGTGAAATTGCAGCATGGAAAATGTGAGAACTGCTTTTATTACCTGTAAAACATTTAACTGCAGCCAGAGACGATGGCCACAGCACAGATTTATTGTGGCCATCCCTCTGTTGGCTGCAAAAGTCAGGGTGTGTTCAGAAGTAGGAATGTCTGTAGGATTGTTAAATCAGAGAACATTGGGGATTGGAAAGGACCTTGAAAGATTGTCTAGTCCAATCCCCCTGCCACAGCAGGATCACCTAGACCAAGTAGCACAGGATCATGTCCATACAGGGTTTAAATGTTTCCAGAGAAGGAGACTCCACAACCCCGCTGGGCAGCCCCTTCCAGTGCTCTGTCACCCTCACCATGAAGAAGTTCCCTCTCGCATTGATGTGGAGCCTCCTGTGTTCCAGCTCACACCCATTGCCCCTTGTCCTATCATCGGATACCACTGAGAAGAGTCTGGCTCCATGTTCCTGACACCCATACTTCATACATTTATAAACATTAATGAGGTCACCCCTTCGTCTCCTTTATTCCAAGCTAAAGAGACCCAGCTCACTCAGCCTTTCCTGATAAGGAAGATGTTCCACTCTCTTCATCATCTTCATGACTCTGTGCTGCACTCTCTCTAGCAGCATTGTGTCCCTCTTGAACTGAGGGGCCCCGAATGGGAAACAATACTCCAGATGTGGTCTCACCAGGGCAGAGCAGAGGGGAAGGAGAACCTCCCTTTTGCTCTTTGCTTTCTAATAAACACTTCAACATGCACCGCAAACTAGAAGAGTAACATAACTGCTCATGGAAGTGGATAAAACATTCTTACATTAAAGTAGTAGGCAAAGACTTAGCCGTAAGAAGGTGAACACTGAGTATAACTCTACAGGTTGTACTGATGTCTACAACATCAACATTGTCTCCTTCTGTAGCAATTCAGCTGTAGAGTTCACAGATTGCTCTGCTCAGAGAATCCTTCTCTTTGTTAAATGACTGAAGAAGCTTTACAGCCACGTCCAGGCACCTTGGGGGGATTCAGTGTACCATGGAATCATCTCTCACTCGTAAGTGGAGCAGGAGTAACTTCACAACAGTCAGTGAAATGACACAGATAAAGGTTGTGATGGGAAGAGGAGAACCAGCCCTATTTTAGTGTGGTTTTATGGATCTCACTGAAAGCAGTTACCTCACGACTGCTGGCATCAGACGCTGTGACGCTTTCTAATATTTCATGTAGGAGGCAAGGAATGAATCCGTGACTTCCAAAGCTTCCAGGTTCACAGTGATGTTTCTGGATATGTTTTCAGCACAGACCTAGCTTAAGTCTCTGCACCTGAGAGTAATGTAAGATTCTGTGTTATAGAAGTCTTGCAATCAAGACAAGTGCTCCCCTGCCTCTACTCTGCCCTGGTGAGACCGCATCTGGAGCCTCGTGTCCAGTTCTGGGCTCCTCAGCTCAAGAAAGACACAGAGCTGCTGAAGAGAGTCTAGAGCAGAGTCATGAAGTTGATGAAGGAATGATAACACCTCCCTGATGAGGAAAGGCTGAGGGAGCTGGGTCTCTTGAGCTTGGAGAAAAGGAGAATGAGGAGTGGCCTCATTAATGTTGATAAATACAGAAAGGGCAGGTTTCAGGAGGATGGAGCAAGGCTCTTCTCAGTGTCATCTAATGATAGAACAAGGGGCAGTGGGTGTGAGTTGGAACATTGGAGGTTCTACATCAATATGGGAACGAACTTCTTTGTGGACTTTGTGGAAGGAACTGCCCAGGGGTGTTGTGGTGTTTCCTTCTCAGGAGATGTTTACAACCTGCCTAGATATGTTCCCATGCGACTTGGTCTAGGTGGCCCTGCTGTGGCAGGGGGACTGGATTAGATGATCTTTCGAAGTCCCTTCCAATCTCTGATGTTCTGTGATTATTTAGTATAATCAATAGAGAAAATTACAGCTTTCCAGTTTGTGGAAAAGCTTTGTTATTTACTGTAGACCTGTTCCTGAGACCTGGAAATGGACTTCTATTTGTCACAGAAAAGTCTGAGCTGCTTCTGTGCTTAGGAAAAAAGAAATCCTCTACTCCTCTGTTACTTGGGCTTTTGCCCTGACAGTTCATTCCTGGTTATCATATATATGACATTAGGATGGTCTAGGGGTTTTAACCACAGGGAATATAAAATAGAGAATTAAAGGAGGCTTCATACTTAGTCTCATCAATCTGTGTCAGAATCAGCCTTTCACTACATCTTGTCTTTTCTCTAAGGAAACGTTGACTGGAGAGAAGGCAAGGCCTGAGGCTGCCAGGGGAGGGTTAGCCCTTCCTCACAGAAAGGGTGATCAGACACTGGAATGGACTGCCCAGGGCACTGGTGGAGTCCCCATCCCTGGAGGTGTTGAAGGACAGTCTGGCTGTGGCCCTTAGTGCCCTGGTCTGGCCTCTGTGGTGATGTTGGGTTGTGGGCTGGGCTCAGAGGTCTTTTCCAGCCTCAATAATTCTATGAGTTCCTCGAGCTTGTTTTAGAAAGGAGAAAAAAGATGTTGCAGGAAGAAGAGTTTGTTTTCAGCTCTGGTATTTTAAGACCCAAAAAATCTAGAACAGCACCCAGAACAAGGCTGCAGAAAGCCTTTTTGTGAATCCAAGCACTGACAAGTTAGAAATGCCAGCTTAATTTTTCTCTGCAATTTAATTTGTTGCCTTCTTGGATGTGTCCAATGTTGTTTTCAATTGTGTGCTGGTAAAAACCTAAAATCTTTTTATAGTAGTGCTCTCTTGTTCTCTAAACAGGTGGCACAGCTGAAAAAGAAATGAAAGCTTTTGATTTTCATATCATTTCCTTTTGGTGGGTAAGAGAAAGTTATAGGTTTGTATTAAACTGTATCCTAAGCCTAAAGGAGAATATAAATTCCTCTGGTATTAAGGCCTAATTTCCCTTTACTATGAAAAGACATCTATTGAATTAGCATAGAAGGAAGCTGCTGAAAACTGGAAGAATGGAAGGAATTAATGCGATTTTTTGCTTTTTTAATTTTCTTTATCCTCTCCTTAACCTGACATCTCTCAGGGTGAATTTCTGCACACATACGTAGGTTTTATGATGAGAGTCCCACTTCTCCTGATTTCATCTGCATCTTAGAGAAAAACTTGCCCTTTAGAAGCCTCGTCGATGGGGATTCTGTGCTGCAAATATATTGCCTCTCTGCTGCAGCAGTGGTTAACTTGAGTAACGCTTTACTGGTGCATGTGAAGGGCAGTATTTCTGCCTCTAGACGTGAAGGGTTTGTGCCACATCTCTTCGTAGGGCTTACAGTGATCTCACAATTAAAGGTTCGGCACCTTGCCTTGGGATGTTATTCACAGAATTACAGAATCACAGAACATTAGGGATTGAAAAGGACCTTGAAAGACCACCCAGTCCAATCGCTCTTCCAGAGCAGGAATGCACANTGCCGTTGGCCTTCTTGGCCACAAGGGCACATTGCTGGCTCATGGTCATCCTGCTGTCCACCAGGACCCCCAGGTCACTTTCTCCTACAGTGCTCTCCAACAGCAGAAAGAGCACTTTTTACCTCTTCCTCAGATACTAATTGCCCGTTGGTGTTCGTCACTAAAACAATGTAAGCTGTGCCCTCCCGGGGTACTGTATTCAAGAGAACACCATCTTACAAAAACATGAAGAATGTGTCACAGTAAATACACCAACCATTGTTCCAATACCACCAAGTTCCTTGGTTATAACTCCAGACTGTATACGAGTAGTCATGTTAGAGCAAGCTGCATGCACAGTTTCAGTCTGGAAAAACAGTAGTTTGGAAACACAGTCAGGCATAGACTCATACAAACGAATGAGGTCTGGAGTGGTGACAATTCTGTTTGATTCCCATTTCAGACAGGGTTTTCTTCTTTCACACAGTCCAAGACAGTCAGTCTGATCTTGAATCTCGTCTCTCTGTATTAAAAATTACCTTAATGACCTCATTACTGAATAGAAATAATGAAAAACCCATCTAATGTTTATTCGAGGTGCTCATGCCTCATGTTGGTAAAAGAAAGCCTGTAGAAGCCGTGCACGGTAATGTCTGTAGGTAGTGTATTTTCTTTGGGCAGAAGGTCTGCAATCAGTTCACGTTCCTGTTCAGGCAAAATACCATCTTTGGTGCTGTGAAAGCTCTCGGTCCTATGTGTTTAACTCTGGGCTTCCACCTCTTCCCACCTCAGGTAGACACGTACCCATTTCGGGCAAGAATTTGTATTTATGTAGTGCAGCTGACCGCGTTTAGGTGGATAAATGATGTTTTGTCTGCCAAAAATAACGTGAGGACTTTCTTGAACAGCGATCTTCTCTGGTGCTCTGGAAAATGAAATGTTTCCATTGTTAGATCAAGTTGAGAGTTCCTGCCAGTCCCTCCAAACACTGCCAGACACGGAGTTGAGAGCATCATGTGTCTGAACCTTGGCTCTACCAGAAACAAAAACATTCACTCCCATCGTTGGACCAGTTTCTAGTGGTTTTATGTAGACCAATTGCTGATGGTGTTGGCCAACCCAAACAGTGGTCTGCTCAGGTAGAAACTAGACTGAGAGCAATGTTCTTTTATTGTCTCTTGTCTTGAAACCCACTTGTTGTTCTGAACTCTAATCACTGATGACAGGCAGATTTGCAAGTCCTCCCCTCACAGTACATTAGGGATTGGAAGGGACCTCATTAATGTTTATAAATATGTCAGGAGGATGAAGCCAGGCTCTGCTCAGTGTCATCTAATGATAGAACAAGGGTCAATGGGTGTAAGCTGGAACATAGAAGGTTCCGCATAAATATGAGGAGGAACTTCTTCCCAGTGAGGGTGCCAGAGCACTGGAAGGGGCTGCCTGGGGCGGGTTGTGGAGTCTCCTTCTCTGGAGATGTTTAAAACCTGCGTGGATGTTTTCCTGTGTGACTTGGTCTGGGTGATCCTGGTGTGACAGGGGGGTTGGACTAGATTATCTTTCCAACCTCATTTGACAAAACCAGTAACCAAACAACTTTGAGTGCTTTCTTAATCTAAGGAATAATGAGCATATAATAAGTATAAATCCTTTTCACCAGATTGTTTTGACTGAGTATTTACACAAATATATCAGGCTTGGGGGTGGGGGGAGAGGAAAGTTCATTAATTTAATCATAATGATGTGCTCATTTACATTAAGCAATCAGGACTGGCTCTAATGGGTCATACTTTGCTGGGGTTTTTAAACCCTCTTGCTTTCCATGAAATGACTGTGATTATTTTTAAAACAATGCAATTAGGCCCTTTAGAGATGGTATTTGAATATTTATTCTGTTGATCTGAATTATTAAAAGCATCCTTTCTCTGAAGCACAGTTTTTAATTATCTTCAGCAGTGGTGTATCTTTAATAAGTGCTGTAGCTGAGACATGCAATTATCCCATCCAATAGTTGCGATGGAGTTTCGGTTGTTAGTGACGCCTTAGTAGGACCATTTGGCCAACCGCGTCTGTGGGCTGCTGCTTCCTCTTAACATCCAGAAGTGAATTTGTGCTGGGCTACAGTGTACAGACTTAAACTGTGGTCAACTGAGCTAGCAGGTTTATTCTGGGAGTGAAGTCTGGAGTGCTCAGCCAAAGGTGTGGTTAGTTAGGATGGGCCATAAGTGGTAGCTCTGGAGAAGGAAAGTGTGGAGATTATTTGCTCCATGCTGCCTTTTAACCTGGAGTCTCTGTGCTTAGTTGCCTAGTCACAGTGGAATTGGGCTGGTCTGGCCACAAAATTCCTCTGGGTTGAGCCTGCACAGAGGTTTTGATCTCACTCTGTCACAGTTTGGATATTGAGATTGGGAGAAGGCATATCTCAAAGCAATAACTGTTCTGGCAACATATTCTGTGTCTCCTCAGAAATGCAGTGTGTGGTGATTTATTAGTTTATTGAAAGAACGTGACCTAACCATTAAATTGCGATGTTTTCCCCAAGTGTTCTCTCTCTTTATTCTCTGTTTACCACCACACAACCACTGCCCATTGTTTGGGACTTCTATTCCTGTTCTCCGTTGGCTGAAACGGCTCCTTGCAGTCTCAAGCCTTCACCTAACTGTCTTGAGGGACCTCTGTGTGTGGGTTTTCAGGAGAGGTGAAAAGGAATATGCTCAGTGGAGCAGTGACTGCTCAAGCACATCAGTATTTACCCTGTTGCCTGCAGTGGATGTGAATCAAATCTCATAAAGTTTATGTCTCACCAGGCTTATGGCGTCACTGTGTAAGCTTCCAAATGAAATGTCTAAATCCCTCGCATGAAATGCGTTAATCTCAGGTAATATTATTTACTTTTTTTCCCTTGGCTTGATTTCCCAACCATTTTATTTTCCTTCAGACTTTAATATTATTTATTGAGTTGTGGTAATTGTGATTTAGGTTTAACGGTCTTTTTGATTTAGCTGCAGCGCACGTTGTTTGTAGAGCATTCAGCCGTTGAAGTCTTCCTAGGAACCAAACGTGGTTCATGGAGATGCCTGACAACACACACACACACACACACACACACACACACACACACACGTGTTCTGTATTGCTTCTGGAAACATAAGGCAAGTGGTTAAACTGGTATCATAGAATCACAGAACATTAGAGATTGGAAAGGACCTGGAAAGATCATCTAGCCCAATCTCCCTGCCACTGCAGGACCACCTAGACCAAGTGCACAGGCACATATCCAGGCACGCTTTAAACATCTCCGGAGAAGGAGATGTCATTCTCACCAGGAAGAAGTTCCTTCTCAGATTGATGTAGAACCTCCTATGTTCCAGTTTACACCCACTGCCCCTTGTCCTATCAGTAGATGGCACTGAGCAGAGCCTGGGTCCATCCTCCTGACATCCTCCCCTCACATATTTATGAATATTAATAGGGTCACCCCTCAGTCTTCTTTTCTCCAAGCTACACACACCCAGCTCCCTCAGCCTTTCATCATAAAGGAGGTGTTTGTCTTCCTTGATGATCTTTGTTGATCTGCGCTGGACTCTCTCCAGCAGTTCTGTGTCCTTCTTGAACTGAGGGGCCCAGAAGTGGACATAATATTCCAGACACAGTCTCACCAGGGCAGAGTAGAGGGAGAGGAGGACCTCTCTTGATCTGCTAACCAGCCCCTTCTGATATAGTTCTGTAAAACCTGTTCTGTGAGAATAAAGCCCTTACACCATTAGTTAGTTCACAAGTTTTTCCTGTTGGCAGTAGCATAGCTGTGTAGTTCTCCCCCCATCAAGAAGCACAGTTCTGATAAAAAAGCTTAGTCATAAAATGAAAGAATAATTCAGACTGGAAGGGACCTCTGCAGTCAGTTTGTCCCTCCTTCTGCTGAATGCAGCTAGACCAGCTTGTTCAGGGTCCTGTACTGCTGACTTTTAAATCTCCAAAAATGGGCATTCCACAACTGATCCAGGGTTTAACCCCTCTGTCTGTGAGCACTCTTCCCTTTAGCTGGAAAAAGAACAGCTCATGTAAGCTGGTGGCGAACAAATCTGTATAGGAAATCAGTGATGTTCTGGAACAGTGCTCTGATAGGACTTACGGGAGGAGAAGGTGTCCTCTTGAGCCACCATGTACATTTGTCCAGCTGTAGAAGTGCTTTTATGATAGGACTGTCTCCAACAGCAAAGGACTTGGCTCAGTGACCCGTTTCAGATTTGAAACCTTGATGCTGTTCTTACTGATGCATGTCAGATTTGCTGCTTGCACTTGAACTGGTCACCTTTCTGCTGCTTCCCTGTCTTTATATAGAATTTTAAACATTAGATGTTTCTTCTTGTGTCTGGGTCTGGTTATATTTCTGTAGGGAATGGGAGCAATCTGTCTCCTTGATTTAATGAGCTGAGTCTCTCCTGAGAACTTCAAGAACAGCCTGGGCAAGGTAATAGAGTGTATTCCCTAATTTACCAGGGAAGGAATATTATTCAATTCTTCATCCTGGTCCTTCTCTAGGTAGAGAGGACACCTCATACTCCAGGACTGTTAGTGTCATAGCTTCCTCAGGCATGTGTATAATGAAGTCAATATTTTACCTCAGTCTTCACAAGTAACAGGTGGTTGGACAAGAGGAAATGCCCTCAAGTTGCACCAGGGGAAGTTTAGGTTGGACATTAGGAAAAACTTCTGCTGCTGCTGTGGGATCTGCATGCCTTGCAAAGTGTCTAGCTCTGTGGGTAGCATACACACACGTGGAGTCTGACACTACCCTTCACTCAAAGGCCTGTTCTTCTAGGGGAGGATGGTGAATTAATGCTTTAGGTCCCAAGTAATGTGTAGCAATTTAATGACTTTATAAGAAACACTAACTCTATGAATCGGGCATTTCTCTCCTCTCCATTATGATCAAAGGCATGTTGTATTTTAAATAGATTTCTAACAGGAAAAGGGCTGTTTGCTCATGTTGTAGGAAGTGTAAAATTGCATCCTAATGAGCTTGTTTGCATTTTTCAGTAACATATATTGCCGTTAAAATCAATGATTTTAAATATTAAACACAGTAATTACACTTCGGTCTGCGTTTCGTTTAAAATTACTGTGATGGGATAATTTTCCTTGTGGGATGTGAAATTGCCATCAATTCAGTTTCTAAATAGGTTATTGAGTTCTAGGGGACATATATGCCTGAATAAAGTTAAGAGCTGTTTACAGTACAGATATGCTACTAGAAAATATGCCTTAGAAATGTGTTTTCAGACTGTGTGATATGTAGCCAGCATGCTTCTTACTCCATCTTCACTGCATCTTTCAAAGAGCTGCTTTGGCTGGCTCTGTAAGAAGCTGGGCAGCAAGACTTGAAAATTAGGCAACAAGCTTATGCTTTCTCACCACGTTTTCCAAGCAGCAAGGAACCCACTGCTCTCAGGGAGCTTTTGAATGAGCAGTAGGTGCTAATACTTTGGAAAATTAAGTCACTTGACTCAAGGGTTTCAGTGTCTTAGGTACTTACTGCAAATATTCCTGTCATTATACGCTCTTACAATCTACAGAAGCATCTAAGTGTTTTCCAGCAGCATGTGAAGTGACACCACGAGCAGTTTTCAAGTTGCAGTAGTGGTTACACCAGAAGCATAATGATCACTGCTCTGTTCTGTTCTACACTACACTACTCTACTCCGTTCTACATCTCTCTTCTCCTTTCCTCCTCTCCTCTCCCCTCCCGCCAAGACATCAATGTACTGACATCGTGGCAGTGGTTCCGTTTGGGCCAGGAGTTGTCTGAGTTAGTGTGGTTTGTAATGTGCAGATCAGCTGTGCAATGTGCAGTGGCTGTGCACTTTCTAGGGTGTATATTCAAATGAAGTGTCATCAGCAGGTCAAAAGAGGTGATTCTTCCCCTCTGCTCTGCTCTTGTGAAACCTCACCTACAGTCCTGTATCCAGTTCTGGAGTCCCCCATTTTAGAAGGACATGGAACCATTGAAGCAATCCAGAGGAGGCCACAAGGATGATCAGGAGGCTGGGGCACCTCTCCTATGAGGACAGGCTGAGGGAACTGGGGCTGTTCACTTTGGAGAAAATAAGACTGTGGGGGCACCTGATAGCAACCTTCTAGTACCTGAAGTGGGCTACAAGAAAGCTGGAGAGGTACTTTTCATGAGGGACTGTAGTGATAGGACAAGGGAGAATGGTTGCAAACTGAAAGAGGGGAGATTTGGATTACACTTTAAAAGGAAGAGATTCTCCAGTCTGAAGGCACTGAGGTGCTGAAACAGGTTGCCCAGAGAAGCTGTGGATGCCCCATCCCTGGAAGTGTTCAAAGCCAGGTTGGAGGGTGCTCTGGGCAACCTGGTCTCATGAGAGCCTCATATTTAAATGCAACTGAAGTCAGAGTTATTGGGCGCAGCAGTTTTTCAGCAGACTTGTTCACGGAGCCAGAACACCGCAGTGCATTCTGTGGAGTTTTCTCTTGTCATCTGATTTTGAAGCATAGGACTTATGGGCTCATAAGTCTGATTTGCTTATTCTTGTATTGACATTAATTTGTTTTAGAGGGAAGAAAACCATCTGTGGTCCTAATTTTTGTTGAAGGTGGCAGAATTATCCTGAGTTGCTTAAGAAAAAAATATGAATGTGAACCTCCAGAAGAACCATCATTTATGTCTGGAGGAAGTGACCCACAGTAGTAATACAGGGAATGTCAATGTTGTTTTTAATCCACTGGCCTTTAGCAGAGGTGACCCAGCTCTCATTTAGTTTACAGAAGATCTAATAAACCCAATACAAACATTTCAAAGAAAGATCTGGAGGTTGGGTTGAACTTGGTGACGCATTTGCCCCAGGGCAAAACACAGCAGTTCAAAGTCACTGCATCCTGATGAGACTGTTGCCTGTGCTTGAGGAATCAGCTCACATGGATGCTGCAGTGAGAATAAGAATGGGCCACCACATTTCTTCTCATTCATGAACCAGGCAGCATGGTCTGTGGAGAGCTTATCTAGTGACATCAAATGGCCACCGCTCCTACAAGTTGCTGGGATAGACACACACTCCTTGCAGTTTTAATCACAAAACCTGTGGTGCAGATAAAGGTCACAAGATGTGACCGATGCCGTGCGTATGTGTCTACAGGCAGTTCATCTCCAAGACAGTGATTCTGGTGAGCAAGCATCTGCAGAATGCAGTCACCCTGCCACTAGATTTCTAAATACTGCTTGTTGGGTCTCGGTCTTTGCTCTTCAGTGGAGCTCTGGCCCAAGTCAAGGCTCTTCATCTGGCAATCAGGTTTGTCCCTCATAAATAATCAAATGTCAAAAGATTGTGACGTAATTAGAAGCTGAGTGTGATAGGGTTGAGTTAATCCCTTCAAACTGGGCTCTTTTCATCACTTGTATGACACTTCAGAAGCTGTTTTGAAGGACTTTAGAGACACGTGACATCAGTTTAATGAGCTGGACCTACAACCTTGCTGTTACTTGTGTATATCCAATATACTTCTGCATATCTTGAGGTTGTGAAGAAGGACAGCAGATGGGTCATATGATCTGGGGCCGTTGTGCACAAAGTAGGTGAAATGTTAACTACTTTCATACTTACCAAGAAAAAACTACAGTGCTGATACACCTTCAGAAATGAATACACAGAGAAACATTCCGATGTTCAGCTGTGAATAAATATAGCCTTTGGTTCTTCCTTTATATTCTGTGAAATCCAGTGTTACATGAACAATAGCTTCCAATTAAACTAACTGTTCCTCTGTCCCAGTAATGTTCCCCCTAGGGAATGTTTTACTGTGCTTGCCTAGGTATTGACTTTCTTACCACTTCATTTTATTCCGAGGAGTGAGGAAACTCAGTGCCTGATCTAATTTAGAAGAAAATATTAAATGCTAGCTGTCAGAAAGAGATACAGCGCTTTGTTGTCAAACCCATACAGATTTATTTGATATTCAACCTCTTCAAGATCTGCTTTCAACAAATAGAACTACTCTGTTAAAAACCATACATTTCCTTACAGTGATGTCATTAAATTGTACATTTTGAAGTGAGGAGTGGGATGGGTGGTTGCCTTTTTCAGTCCTTTTTTATTTTTGAGTCCCGTAAAAGTAGTTTATCAGGTTGCAGAGATGTTTCATGTCAAGATTATTTACATTGCTGAATGTTATAACTGGACTTATAACATTTAATGCTTATAAATAAGTGACTATGTGAAGGTGGGTTTCAGGAGATGGAGCCAGGCTCTGCTCAGTGTCATCTAATGGTAGGACAAGGGGCAGTGGGTGTGAGCTGGAACACAGGAGGTTCCACATCAATGTGAGAAGGAACTTCTTCACAATGAAGGTGACAGAGCACTGGAAGGGGCTGCCCAGGGGGGTTGTGGAGTCTCCTTCTCTGGGGACGTTTAAAACCCGCCTGGATGTGTTCCTGTGTGAGTTGGTCTAGGTGGTCCTGCTGTGGCTGGGGGATTGGACTGGATGATCCTTTGATGTCCCTTCCAATCCCTAAGGTTCTGTGAGTGAGTGCTTACAAGGCATTTAAGCGTGAAAATGCTTGTTCATCTTCCTGTCAGTGTTTTCAAGTTTCAGTCGTTATTCCATGCGCTTCCAGCTCAGTGGTGTTGGACACTACTTCTTGTGTTTCGATATGAATTAATTAATGTACTGAAAAATTCACACTCAAAAGAATGAGCAGTACTCCACACCAGGACAAGGAGCACAGCAGCCCACATTTTTCATAAGCATTGCTTAGAAGACTGATGGTTCTCACTTGTTTTTCTTCCCCAAAGTTACCAGTCACCAAGCTTTATCCTTTATGGGGAAAAAGAACTGAAGCACTAAAACCAGTTCATCCTAGTCTCCTACATAGTTAAAAGTGTGACTTAATGCAAAGAAGAGATGATCATTTGATTAGTGCTTCTGTTAATTACCAACCCTAAAAGGGCTTGAGTTATTGGACTATGATAGTGTGGTATTTTTAGATGTGGACAAGTTATTTTTAGGAATTTTAATAGCTCCTTCTGCTCTGCAAAATTAATCTCAAGGCACTTTTACAGAACGCCTGTGAGAAATCATCCCAATAACTTAGTTTAAAGCCCCTGTAGCTGAAGCAGCTTTTCTGTTTTCTCATGGCACATCCAGCAAACTTCATCACCCAGTGCATTTATTGAGGCTTTAGGAACCAGCAAGGTGGGCACCAGTGCCTGGCTGGAGCTAGTTCCTAACTGGAGAACAGCACATGGTAGTAACTTCATGGGGTTTCTTTGCTCTTGAGACGTTTTTAAACAGTATGTTTGTGTGGAATCAGAACTCTAGTTCTTAAAAAAAAACCCTTCACTTTTGCTTCCTATTTACATCATGGCCTATTAGTTAGAGCACTGGCACAGGCAGCGCCAGGATTTTGGCTGCAAAGCCCTCCTTCTCCAAAGGTGATTTAGATCAAGTTGCCAGGAGAGTGCCTTGACCTCCACTTCCCAGGCTAACTGAAGTGGCAGGGTTGGGAGATCTCCAACCCAAAGAAATGCCAGAGTTGTGAGGCCACACAGAAAGAAAGCAAGAGGAAATCCTGGTGGTTAGGGCTGAGAGGAGGATTTCTGGGTGCCAGGTCACACTTTGTTTATACATTCTACTCACCTCTTTAGGAAAATGGTAATCTTCTGTGGGCCTGGACAAAGCTGTACTTCTGCAGCTGTGTCAACCAACACATGGTCCTGCACTGCATTTTTTAACCTGTAATCTAACGTTGCCAGTCAAAATATCCTGTCTAGTTTCAGGGATACTTAACAGCAGAAACCTGAGGACCTAAACATGAGTTTGCACTCATGAGGTATGAAGTCATCCACCACTGGTGGAGTATCATGGTTTTTGGCTTAGAAGTGGGATGGAAAGCAAGCTGAGAAATCTTGCCTGTGGCATTAGTCAAGTCACCTGCCTGGTCATAAACCTGTTGTCGCTGTCTAGGTCCTCAAGGAGGATTGGGATTCCAAGGAAGCAATTGGGTCAAAGGGATTAGTGTTGAGTAAATGAAAAACTGAATTCAATGTGTGAGTCCTCTTGGAGCAGGTGCTGCAGGTCCTGCAAAATACTCCAATTCCCCTTAAACTTGTTTGTACTAAACGTGGACTTCATATGGGAGATCAACATCAAAACCTGTCTTTTGTCCAGCCTCTGTTCATCTTAAAAATCTATTATTACAAGAGAGAATGGTCAGGCAGGTGGACTAGATGAGTAGTGTAGGTCCCTTCCAAGTGAACTTCTGAAACAACCACGATGGAAGCCCATGTAAACAGCAGAACTTGTGGATGAGAAAGTAAAATGGGATATACTTCTCTTTATTTTTATTAAAGAATTATTATTCATTAATTAATTAATACTGCCTGCAGCCTTTGACTGAAGCTAATAGAATCAACGTACTTAAAAGTCTTTTCCATCCTAAATGATTCTGTGATTCTGTGTGCTGCTCTGTCTCCAGGCAGGAAGTACGTTCAATTGTGTGAGTCCCTCTTCTCATCACACAGACACTATAGATGTAGCTGGCTGCTTTTATGACATTTGGACATCATAGTCAATGAGTTCCAGGCCTCTGAAGATGAATCAAACATCTGTTTAGACCATGTTTTGTTCTTAGTGGGAAGGATTTAATTCAATTGTATTGTGAAAATCAAAACTTAATCTAAATCTAACCTTTTGTGCAGTTGTTTGACTGAGGTGATCTAAACTTTGAGAGTATATTGGTCTTTCAAATCTCCTAAATCATTTCTGGTGGTTACTTACTGCTGTTTGGTTGTGTCTAGATTTGTACAAACACTGTGCAGAAATTCAGTTACGACTCTTTGATCCAGGGTCAGATTTGGCAATGCTCTGAGTAACCTGACAGAGTTGAAGTTGTCCCTGCTCGCTGCAGGAGGGCTGGACTGGATGAGCTTTAACGGTCCCTTCCAACCCAAACCATGCCATGATTCTGTGATTCAGGTAAACAAAGGATGTAAAAAGTAACCTCCGAATTGTCTGGCTGGTTTCATAAATATTTATCCATATGTTCTTTTACCTTTACTAAACCACAGTGCCTTTGCATCACTGGAAATATCTGATTGGTTGGGTACTGATGCACCTTCTCAAGCCTTTAGAGTACTTAAGGTTTAAGTGCAAGCCTTACGGGTTCTGTGTAAACAGACTTGGTCTTCAACCTTCACTCTCCACCAGGTAAGACGATAGTGTGTGTAGACAAAGGTAAACATGGAAGATGTCTTGCAGGAGATGTTGAGCTCTTTTGGTAGCCAAGGGTTTTCTGTAAAATGTATATAATCCACTGTACCACCTCACACCTCCTTTATTTATGGGCGAGTAACATCTACAGTTTGTGTGGTGTGATTGAAGGAAGATTCCTGGAAGGTCAAGCCTGTTGTCAGAACAAGCTAAGGGACATCTGCAGCCAGGGAAGGTGTTGAGGTCTCTGAATGCTTTTCATGTAACAGTGATCTCAGCAGCTCTGTGGTCGACCTCACACAGCCCTCTGATGATAACTTCTAGCTTCCAGAAATCAGTGTGTTCGTGGTGTTCACCCCTTAGGGTAGGATTCCCAGCAGTCTTTCAGTGGAAAAGTAGAAGTATCTAGTGACCCTCAGTTTGGAGAACACCTGGGTCCTGACTTCATTAGGAGGACTAATGAGCATGCTGTAATTAACTGTGGAAGCATTTTAACAAGGTAGAGTAAGTGTAAAATGGCCCAACAGTAGCCAGCTAAATTGAGGTAACGGCTAGCATAGAATCACAGAACATTAGGGATTGGAAGGGACCTCGAAAGATCATCTAGTCCAATCCCCCTGCCACAGCATGACCACCTAGACCAAATAGTACAGGAACACATCCAAGCAGGTTTTAAACACCTCCAGAGAAGGGAACTCCACAACCCCCCTGAACAGCCCCTTCCAGTGCTCTGGCACCCGCACTGGTTCTCTTGTTTATGGAGAACCTCCTGTGTTGTAGCTTACACCCATTGCCCCTTGTCCTGTCATTAGAGGACACCGAGAAGAACCTGGCTCCATCCTCCTGACACCCACCCTTCACATATTTATAGACATTAATGAGGTCACCCCTCCATCTCCTTTTCTCCAAGCTCAAGAGACCCAGCTCCCTCATAAGGGAGATGTTCCTCTCCCTCCATCACCTTTGTGACTCTACGCTGGACTCTCCAGCAGTTCTGTGTCCTTCTGGAACTGAGAGGCCCAGTACTGGACACAACATTGCAGATGCAGTCTCACGGTGCGCAAAGTGAGGAAGAAGGTGCAGGACAGGTGATCTGTGGTGGCTGTTTTCCTTAAACATGCTCCCCATACATGGCAGTCAGATGAAGTGAGTCAGCAGCGTGGCTGGGCTACTGAATTTTCACTGGAAATTATTGCACCGTGAATTGTTGCTGAATTGGCCGTATCCAAGGTATCTGATAACTAGAACTCTCCGCTGTCTCTCCCATTTTTGGCTTTCTTGAAGTGCCCTTTCCCAACGATGTGCCTTTCCACCACCCCCAACACTATAGATAGCTTTGCACTTTGAGAACGTTGGGTTGGTGGTGCATGTGATACCTACTCGACAACTGTGGGGAATTCTTTTTTGGCTTTCAGGTTTGGAACGGAACGTTTTCCTTTTAGATTGATTGTGGCACATAGGACCTTGCCTTGCTTAGAGCACTGAACCCAGGAAAAACCACCATGTCATGCTGGTAGATGGAAATGCTGCCTTACACTGGGAGATCACCCTACGCCGCCTCTTTGTGTCAGTTAAACGGCATCCAGGCGCTTGGATCCAGGAGCATGAACACTGGGTGAATACTGTGCAAGCTTCCTCAGCCTAGACTTGAGTGCGTAGTGACATTTCTGCTTCTCATTGTACATTCAGTGATTATTGAAGAGAGTTTGAGAGATTATTACATTCTCTTTGTAAGGGTGATGAGAAAATATATCAACTCTTTTTATTGCTGCAGTAATTGTAAAATCAATCACATTACGTATTATTGTTATCTCTTCAGCTTTTATATTCATAAGACAGAGCAGTACTACAGAGTTAATCCAGCAAACATTCATCATTGCAAGCTTCTACTCTCACGACAGTTTATTTCCTGGAAATGAGAAGGGGAAAACAAACAGCCCTGGAGGGAAGATCACCCACAAGTTCCACAGCTGTATCAGAAGCTTCTTGTCGTAGTGCTCCTTTTCCCCCCTCTCCTCATGGCCACTCTTTTGGTGGTACTTCTCTCTTACCTTTCCAACTTGATATTTGCACATTGCTCTGTCCTGCTATTCTGAAGTGTCTGGGCTACATATTTTTGGATGCAGAATTGGAAGCAGTGAGATTTCCACCTTGCCAAGTGCTAAAGGTGGAAGACAATGACTCAAAAATACCAAACCAGCAAAAAGATTTCATGGCCGCAGGCCACAGATGCAAGTGGTTGGCATTGACAGAGGTGAACAATTGAATCGAGGCAGCTGCTCACGCCCACCTTTTCCTTCACCTTGGTAGTCAGGGTTTTTTTTGCCTGTGCACCCAAATATCCTTGTGGTGAGGCACTGCTGGCTTGAGTCACACAGCAGGTCCCCAGGCTATGCTGTAGCTCTCTCCTTAGGCACAAGAGCACTCAGTATTTGGTCCTGTCCTGAGGCATTTCAGTCTCCTGGCAGAATGTGCTGGGACACAGCCACGGTGTGGTGAAGCTCCCATGGGATGATGCACACACTCTAATTGTCATGTTTCTTTCCATCAGAGGCCACTGGACCTCATATATGGCTCCTTCTTCGTAAGTTTAAGGTGTAGGAGCTAAACGAGCAAGGCATGTGCTGCAGAAGCTAAGCAAGGTGTACGAGCTATTGGATTCCTGATCTTTTCTGCTGTGGTGATGGTATGAAGTGGATGATGGATACTGGAAGAAGAACTGGGGAGAAGGCTGAGAATTAAAATTACAAGATCCAACTTAGCTGCGGTGCCTCATGGCTATTAGGTGGCAGTGTAGAGGGGGAGAGGCCAGTGGGAAGCTCAGCTATCCTCCAGCTGAAGAAAATGCACTTTTAAGGAATGAGCAGGAGAAAAGAGGGCTTTGTTCTTCTTTAGCCAATGCAGTGTTTGAAAGTTCCATCTTCACTTCAACATGTAAAGCTTTATGCTTAAAGCTTTGCCCAAATGCTGCCTATCTCCTCCTAGGTTTACCGTATAGGTTCTTCCCCTTCTGCAGTGTCCCATCAGCTACATCTGAAGAAATTGTATGCTGTCTCAGCTCCTGGAAGAGGCAGCTACCCTGGAGCTTCCATCTTTGCCTGGTTGGTCTGTGACATTCCCTGGATCAATACCTCTGACTTCTATTTCAGACCCCATGCTTCTTCCCAGCATTTGTGCATTTGAGAACTGACCTCCAACACTGCTTTTACCAACCCACCTCTGTGGGAGCAGATGGCGTGCTCTGAGGGTTCTGCGGTGTCTGTGAACAGACAAACCCATCTGGCACTGGAGGATACTGGCCTGTGTTGTTAACTCAGGCCAATCAGCAAGGGGATTTTCTAAGAGCATCAATGTCAAGTGTTTCATGTTTGCCCTTGTGCTTTGGTTTCTGATGTTCCCAGTGTGTTCAAACTCTGTACAAGTGCGGCGCCGTGTTTAAGTCACGCTCAAAACAAAGTCCTTCCTCAGTGATGCAAGTGTCCCTCCCTCCCCACTGCTGCAGTGGCCCTGGTCTTGGTTCATCAACAGAGAAGTGGGTTCTGATGCTGCAGTAGTAGGGTTCCACCATGAGAAGGACTGTCAGGGGAGGGCTCAAGAAGCAGTGGAGGAGCCATTTGAAATGCGTTTGGGGCCCTCCCCGTTGGCCATGGCCCTGTTCGGGTTTATTGAGCTGCCCCTGGCCTTTAGAGCCTTCAGACAGGGAATAAAGAGAAAAACTTCATTAATTGTGTGTAATGCAGGTTCAGCTCTCAGAGATGAACCCTGTACACAGGTGGCCCAGGGTTTAGTTTCAGTTTTCATCCGTTTTGTTCCTAAATGCTTCACAGTTCCGCATAGATGATGTAGAAGAGGTTTCTAGTATTTGCTTCATAGCTCTGAGTCTTCGGTGTTTTATTTAATTCTCCAAACAAGAGATGCTGTTGACCAGCAGGGCTGTGTCAGCAGACAGACAGATTGAATGTTGGAATTGCAGGGAGGCTTTTTCCATGGAGCCTTATTAACCCTTTCAGAACAATAATGAAGGTGATTGATTGTGGCCCAAAGAAGGGCAATAAGGTTGGGGAAGGCTCTGGAGAACAAACTGTGTGAGAAGCTGCTGAGTGAGCTGGGGCTGGTTAGTCTGGAGAAAAGGAGGGTGGGGGAAGACATTAATGCTGTCTACAAGTACTTGAAATGAGGGTGTAGAGATGTGGGGCTTGGTCTCTTCCCACGAGTAACAAGTGACAGTACAAGAGGAAACAGCCTCAAGTTGTGCCAGAGGAAATTGAGGTTGGAAGTTAGGAAGAACTTCATGGAAAGAGTCATCAGGCCTTGGAACAGACTGCCCAGAGAGGGGGTTGAGTTGCCATCCGTGGACATGTTCAAAAGTCACGTAGATCTGGAGCTCAGGGACAGGGTTTAGTGATGGCCTTGAGACACCTGGGTTAATGGTTGGACTCAATGCTCTCTGTGAAAGGAATGATGCCCTGATGAAAAAGATCAACACTGCAGTAGGGCCCATAGAGGCACAAACCTACAAAGGAAAGCACCCTGGAGCGTAATTTCACAGTGGTTTTGCTCAGAATTCAGAATCTGAAGCACTACCTTAGCACGCTTCATGCTGCTCTCTGCTGGACTGCAAATTACTAACTTTGAGATTTATTAACAGCTGCTGATTCTTTTAGCCTGTGGCTGCTAGGCTGAGGTGAGATACATAATCTGCCTGTGCAGAACCCTGCTCAGAGTGTTAAGACTATTGTTGCTGGTGTCGAACCTGCAATTTTATAATTCTCCTTTTCCTTCCTCACCTGTTATTTAATGTAAATTGTTATGGGGCTGGCTTGCTTTCTGCTTCAATGTTTGGATTCCAGTGTGTCTCTCCTCAGACATTTTTGGGAAAACTGTTCAGAAAGACTTCCTGGGCTGTGTCAGAAGGAGGGTGGTTAGCAGATCGAGAGAGGTTCTCCTCCCCCTGTACTCTGCCTTGACGGGACTGCTTCTGTGATACTGCATCTAGTTCTGGGGCCCTTCGTTCAAGGAGGACACAGAACTGCTGGAGAGAATTCAGCACAGAGCCACAGTGATGATGAAGGGAGTAGAACACCTCCCTGATGAGGAAAGGCTCAGAGAGCTGGGTCTCTTTAGCTTAGAGGAGACAGAGAGGTGACCTCATTAATGCTGATAAATATGTCAGGGGTGGTTGTCAGGAGGATGGAGCCAGGCTCTGCTCTGTGGCACCCAACGATAGGACAAGGGGCATCAGGTGTGAGCTGGAATGTAGGAGGTTCCACATCAGTAGAGGAAGGAACTTCTTCATGATGAAGGTGACAGAGCACTGGAATGGCCTGCCCATGAGGGTTGTGGAGTCTCCTTCTCTGGAGACATTTCAAACCTGCCAGGATATGTTCTTGTGCGACTGAACCTAGGTGATCCTGCTCTGGCAGGGGGATTGGACTGGATGATCTTTCCAAGTCCCACTAGGGCACATTGCTGGCTCATCATCATCCTCTTGTCCACCATGATCCTCAGATACCTTTTCCCTACACTGCTCTCCAACAGGTCAGTCCCCAACCTATACTGGTGCCTCAATCCTGTATGTTGGCCATTTATTTTCATGCAGAATGCACAAATGTAATGGTTTTAGAAAACTCTCTGACATCATTTGAAATGGATAGTTTAACTGGTCTCTGGAGATGGACAGACAGATTGAATCAGCCTCATTTTCCTAAGCAGCTACTACACATAGTCTGAAACGAACCCTGTTTTGCTTGCTTGTTACTCTTCCCTCAAAAGTCCTTTGGTTGTTTTGTGAATGTTAGTCAGAATTGCTGTCTCAAAGGGAAATTCAAGAAGAATGTTTATTTTGGATTCTTTTAGGTCCAGTCAACTCCAAACAGGAATAAACTTGCTTGTTAAGGTTAAGGGATTTTGAACAGGCTCTCCAGGGAGAGGGCTGATTCGCCATCCCTGGAGCTGTCTTGTAGATCTGGAGCTCAGGGACATGGGTTTGCAGTGGCCTTGAGACAGTTGGGTCAATGATTGGACTCGATGATCTTGAAGGACTTTTTCAACTTAAACAATTCTATGATTCTGTGATTCTAAACCCACTGGGAAGCATGAGGATTTTCATACCTCAGATCTGTAAATTCTTCTTGCTCTTATCAGAGACCAACATCTCCTGACTGTATTGCCACAGTCTAGAACCCAGCTGTGAACTTAGGGTAAAACACCTTTATAGGTGTTTCCCTGCTTGCCATTCCAGGTTCAAAAGGCATCTTTAATTTCTTAAAACTGAAGTTTTAACTTTTCTTGAGGTTTTTTCTTCACATCTTAGAGTAGTTCTTCACTTGCAGTGATTTGTGCCAGTATCACTTTGTTTAACTGGTGCTAAACTATTTCATCCTCCCTAACATAAACAGCAGCTTACTTATGGTGTCTTGTGTTCTGGTTTGCCACACATGTAGATGAAATACTTCCAGCACTCACTGTTACTTTGGGTGAGTTTGTTGTGTAAAACAAGGAAGGACAGACTCTGCATAGCTTGAGTTCTGTCCTTTTTTTAGGTGCTTTACACTGGAGCAGAGTTTGTAAACATCACTGCAAATGCGTGTGGTATGGTGGGGGAGGTTGGGATGATGAACAACAGGAGCAGAAATTGGATGAAAGTGGGGAAAGGCAGGCTTCCAAAAGTTTTGGTCTGTTAGGTGAAGATTAAAATGTTGTTTGATGATTCAGTAACTTGTACAAAATCCTTATTCACAGAATGACTGGGGTTGGAAGGGACCTTAAAGATCATCTTGATCCAAACCCCCTGCACAAGCAGGGACACCTTCACTAAATCAAGTTGCTCAGGGCCCCATCCAGCCTGGCCTTGAACACTTGGACACTTCAGTTCCTGATACACAGCCCTTTCCCTCACCTTTAGCTTTGCCATTTGACACAGTGTTTGTGAAGCTCTCCCTCTTCACTGTCCAGAAGGTCCTCAGAAGCTTTTTAGCTAGTGAGCACCTCTCAGCATATGTGTCCTGGCCACCTAAGTGCAAAATAAAAGAGCTTTGTACCACTTCGCTATCCGTCCCACTTTGCATTATTGATGTTGTTGTGCAATCCTAATGACATAATAATGCGTTAATGGGCCTCAGGAAGGTCACATGAAGCAAGTCACTAAGACGCCGCTGGTGACATTTCAGCTGCTCTTGGTGGAGCTGAAATTGAGGATGTGAGATAGGAAGGAAAGGGAAGGATAGACAGAAACGAGATAGTACTGGTGCCAGGACCTTGAACTGATCCATAGCTATTGTGCCTGTGCAGTGATATCTGAGGAATGAACATTTATGTAAAAAAATATGAAAACATTTGTCTCCAAAAGGATCGTTTGGGAGTTAACACTTCCTTCAGCCAGAGCCTGTGGCTGTTTGAGCACTGCAACAGTGGGCACAGCTGAAGTGTTCAGTACCTCTACGGCAGGGCAGTGATGCTGACTGGTCTGCAGATAGCTGCAGCCCAAGGACAGACCTGCATGGGGCAGGGAATCCAACAGTGCTCGCGTGGTACGGAGGTGGGACACCTACACGCTTGTCGACACAATAGTCTACGTACAAAGTTTATTTGAGTACATGGTTGTAGTAAGATTTCTGTTCTTTGCTGCATCTTTTCCTCATCAGCACTCTCCAAAGGTGTTTTTAGAATCATGGAACCATAAAATCATTGTGGCTGGGAAAGACCTCCAGGATCATCAAGTCCAGCCCTCATCCCAATATCTCCCTAACCCTTTGACCATGACCTCTAGTGCTCTAGGCTACTCAGTTTTCAAACCCCTCCAAGTATGGGGACTCCACTACCTCCCTGGGCAGCCCGTTCAAGTGCCCAACCACTCTCTTAGTAAACAGCTTCTTCCTAAGATCCAGCCTAAACCTCCCCTGACACAACTTGAGGCCATTTCCCTCATTTGGGAGAACAGACCGGCACCAGACTCACTACGACCTCCTTGTAGGTAGCTGTAGAGAGCAATAAGGTGTCCTCTCAGCCTCCTCTTCTCTAGGCTAAACAACCCCAGTTCTCTCAGCCACAGGGCCTGTTTTCAGTGCTGCTCTTCTTTCTAACCTTGGGTTACTGAGGGGTGACCTCATTAATGTTGATAAATATGTGAAGGGTGGGTGTCAGGAGGATGGAGCCAGGCTCTGCTCAGTGTCATCTAGTGATAGGACAAGGGACAATGGGTGTGAACTGGAACACAGGAGGTTCCACATCAGTATGAGAACAAACTTCTTCCCAGTGAAGGTGACAGAGCACTGGAAGGGGCTGCCCAGGGGGGTTGTGGAGTCTCCTCCTCTGGAGACATTTAAAAACCATCTGGACATGTTCCTGTGCAACCTGATCTACACGATCCTTGCTGTGGCAGGGGGATTGGACTACACGATCTTTCAAGGTCCTTCCTAATGTTCTGTGATTCTGTTACTTGAAATGAATGTTCCTGAAGTGCTTTGTGTGTGTTCGCTGAGTGCAGGCAGGAATTCTCAAGCAATTGTTTTTCCATGAACAACCATGAATGAGAAGTATTTACCACAACTAACCTGTCTGTCAGCAGCACACAAGGATTTTTTGCACACTTCATAGTGCAAAGTGCACTACTTCATGTCTAGCTGCTCATCTCTCTCGTAGCACAATGAACGAGCCATTGATTTCTTTTCCCATGTCAGGTCAGTCATTTCCCATTGCACTTTTGACCCATCAGTTTGCTAAATATGTCTCTCATGGGATCTTGAAGGTTTTCGATCACATTCGCAGCTGGTAATGTGAACCAGCTGTTCTCCCTCCTTTTTTTTATGGCTTGATAAAGGAGAAGTGAGCTATTCCTCTTAAAACAAGGAGGTCAGAGTGCACCAAGCAGAAGTCCATTTTCTGTTCCTAGGTATTTATTGGAAGGGTGAATTATCTGTGGAGGCAATGCCTACTGAGTATCTGAGTATCTGTGAAACACACGTGCCAGTATGACCAGAGAAGTGTGGTGAACCCCTGAACTTCTGGAGTCATTCCTTCAGGCTACGAGAAGTGCAGAGCAGAACTTTAATAGGGTGAAAAGTAAAATGTTAGTACTGGTTCAGCTCATTTTTCTGATTTTCAGAGCAGAAAAATCAGGTGCATAAATAATGCTAATCCTTATAACGTTCCTGCTATGTTGTCCTGAATGGAAATTCAGGGATGTGAGAATCCCCATCTTAAATGTGGCTACAAACCTCAATACCCAGACGTCCAAAATTACCAAGGGGGACTACAAGCCTTTAAAAGTAAAGGAAGCAGTTGAAGATGTTAACGTGAAGTCTGAGTATTTGCTATTTATTTGTAGAATAAAACAGAATCTGAAATGTTCCATCAATGAGTTAACTCTGGTCACAGCACAAGTTCAAGTCAGCAGCTGTGTAAACTTATTGTTGATGAGAAAATGCTTTACAAATCCAGATTTAGATATAGCACAAACTCTTGGGCTCGTGTGAGCTGGCCTGTCTCTAGCAGGGTCAGTGATGGTGACTGCAGGAACATGCGACTGCCTTAGGGACTTACAGAAACTCAGAGGCCCATTTGAACAAACAGAAGCTTGCTAAACCAAAATGCAGCAAAGAGCATCGGGGTCATGTGGGAATCTGCCACTATTGATCTGTGCCTTTTGCTGCCAGGACACCAGTGAGATGTCTGGGTCTTGGGAAGTGCTGGCGGCTGAAAGGTGGTCTGAAAGGAAGCAGACTGGGTACAACTTCTGCCTTTGCTAGTGGGCATTTTTGAGGACCAGGCAGTGAGATGTCCCTGTCTGCACTTCACTCTCCGTGTGGTCTCTGATGCGCACTTGCCTAACTGCCCTGTGGGTTCCTGAAAGCGGCTCTGGAATGTAACTGGTTTTGGCCACTGAAAAGAATGAGGCAATTGCAGACATTCTGCCCATGGATATTTCAGTGACAGCAGATGGGGGAGGACTAAGGTTACAATGAAATGTTTTGAATTTATCTATTGAACTCCTCCCTGATCTCTGCAGAGCTAAGTAAAGAGTGAGCATGGAGCTCTGACATTCAGATCTGCACAAAGCAATCTGCTGGCATCATTTGGAAGAGTGACCTTGTTCAAGGACCCAGAAATGTGATAATTGTGGTTTCAAAGAAAATGATTCCATCTGTAGGAAACAAAGGGGAATGCGTCACTGGATGCGTTGCACTAAGCCAACACTGTGGGTTAGTTGCCTCAAATGCAAATGCAGACCGTTCACTTCAGGTACCTGTTTGTAAAGATGCAAACGTATAGATTTGTGGCTGATGTGTCACAGCTGAGGGCGGTTGTTATAAGAGCCACCCAGTGATTTGGAAACACTTCATTCCAGAAGACTTCATTTTGTTGTTTTTGCATCTCCTTTTCAACCAATTCAGTGGTCCTGCAGTTTTCCCAAAGAAACTGATTCCTGCTAGCATCCCCAAAAGAACTAGCCCACCAAAAGGAAAGCTTACTTTGGGAAACACCAGTCAGGAGGTGTGGAAACAGAAAGCAGCCACCTCCTTTCTTGCTCTCTGAAACGTACCCTTGTTCAGCTCTCAGTTTTTCCAGTGGATGGAGTTCTCTCATCTCAGCTGTCTGAAACCTAAGCTCATGTTTTAGCTCACTTCTGTCATTAGGAGAGGAAGGAAGGCACATCAGGCAGGCAGCTTTTCTGAGGATGTATGTGATGCAGCTTTCAAAGGTGCTTCATGCTGGCTGGCCAGTCTAGATAAGGTGGTTGACTTGAATGAAATAAGATCCATGACAAAGACTTCTCATGACTCCTTCGTTGAAGACATCGAAATTTGTCCCACAGTAAGGGCTTTTACTCCTGATATTTTCTGGCTCAGTTCTCAAAGTTCAGCACTTGATAATGGGGAAGGTGTTTGCAGCTGAGAAGAAAGCACACCCTTCCACTCCTGCAGTAGCAGGGGATGAAGACAAGGCTAGTTCAAAGAACTTGATGCTGAGGAATTGCCTTTGGGTGCAGGACTTGCCTTCCTGTAGGTGTGGAGGGATGTGTGACTGTAAAGTGAAAATATAAACTCCACATGATTTCATTTATAGTTGGCTAATGTGGCCAAAGGCTAATCTGACTTAAGGTGAGTTGAGACAAGCCAGTCACCGCTGTGCAAAGGCCGCTGAACTTAGCATTGCTGCATTTTCATGCTTCTAAAAAATGAAAACTTAATTGAGTCCCTCAAGCTTTAGGGTTTTTTTTTTAATTATACAAACTAAGAAGATATTTCAGGAAACACAAGGAAGGCAAAACAATTATGCAGGAAATTGCTTGTAATTTCTTTTGATGAAAAATGCCAGGGTGGCAACACATCGTGTTCCAGTGATGACTCCTTGCAAACACGGGGCTTGTCTCTTCTTTGGATGTTGTCACTTGTATTTTTCTATACAAAAGCAGTGACTACAGAGGGCTGCCCAGCCTAATACAAATGCTTTTGTGGACAGGCCACCAGTTACTGTCTTTTCAGTTGTGTTTTGAAGATTATTGCTCGAGCTGGCTTCTGAGGTCTCCTCCTCAGAGGTTCAGACATGCTGTGTGTACAGAGCCTCACCCCGCGATGTGGCAGACTGCGGAATGAACCAGCAGCTCTGTAACCCTGGGATGCCCCCAGGGTATCAGATTGATGGGGTTTGTACCTTGTAGTGAGATAGCGGGTGCACACCGATTGCAGAGAGAAATAGAGTTCCTGCACAGTGGGCATCTGTTTCTCAAACTTGCTCATCAATTTCCTTCCAGTAATTGCGGTGGTTTTCCAGAGAGGGGTGAGGAATGTGTGGTAGCTCAGAAGGTAGACCTTTGTCTTTGCAGCTTGTAGGACCAACCCTTAGTGTGTTTCTGTATGGAAACTCTAGGTTTCATGTGGTCACTACCCCTTTTTATTATTATTTTGTTAATTTCTGAAGCTTTGTGCTGGATTTAATTTGTTTATTTATTTTTCTAAACTATTCAAACTGGCTATCAGAAGAATGCTAACACAACCGAGTTGCTTTTGAAATCCTTCTCTCTGGTTTTGTTTACCTAAGGGTTATTTGGCTAACAAAATCCACATAAACACAGACTGACAGCAGATGGTGCCTCTTATTCACCCCCCACCTCAGAGTCAGAGTGACAGGGATGTGCTCAAGCTCAAAGTGTTCTTCCTTAGTCTCTGATTGTAATGACTTTCTTTTTGTCTGCAGCAAACTCATGAGTGACCTCCTTGTAAATGGGATCAATCTCACTGTATGACAGTCTTCGTTTGTGAACCTCTGTGATGAGCAGAACTGTGAACAGAGTGCCCCGTGCTAGAACTGATGCTGACAGTGTTTTGGGCAAATGCCAAGGTTATTAAAAACTGGTTCTTATATGGATGTAGCAGCTCTCTTGTATCTGTAGCACACTCTTACCCTGTGTGCACCTGCAATACCTTTGGCATCACTTCTTTTGAAGGCCGGTGACATTTGAGACTGAATGGCACAAAGTTTCTTCACCAGAACAGGGAGAGGTCGTGGCAGCAAACTGATTCCTTACAGAATGTGTTACAGGATCCTTTATATTTACAGGGAACTCCCAAACTGTTTGCCCACGGTGTGCGGTGTCAGAATATATTGGTGGGATATTGTCTGCTTAAAGAGACCTTGGTTTATGTTTTGATTTCAAAGCTTTGAGGCACAGAATCATGAAATCAATAAGGTTGGAAGAGACCTCCAAGAAACATCAAGTCCAACCACCAACCCAATGGCACCATAGCCACTAAACCATGTTTCCAAGGGAGGTTGTAGTCAGGTGGGGATCAGACTCTTCTCTCAAGCAGCTAGTGACAGTTCCTTGGCCAACTGTGACTGCTTCTTTTGATGCAGCCCAGGACACGCTTGGCTTTCTGGGCTGCCAGTGCACACTGACGGCTCCTGTTCAACTTCTGCACCACCACCAACCCCAAGTCCTTCTCCTCAGAGCTGTCCTCAGTCTTTTCTCCTCCCAATCTGTATTCGTGCATGGGTTTGTCTCTACCCAGGTGCAGAACCTTGCATTGGCCCTTGTTGAACTTCATGGCAACTTGCACAAGCCCATCTCTCGAGCCTGGCACAGAATCACAGAACATTAGAGATGGGAAGAGACCTCGAAAGATCATCTAGTCCAATCCCCCCGCCACAGCAGGATCACCTAGATGTCCTCCCTGCCCTCCACTATGTTGACTTCACCACACAGTTTGGTGTCATCACCAAACTGACTGAAGGGCCACTCAATTCCACTGTCCATGTCTCCACCAAAGATGTTGAACAGCACCTGAAGGTCTTTTCCAACCTAAACAATTCTGTGATTCTATTCCATTAGAATGTGTTTATTATAAATGTTTAATATTTTAAGGTGCTCTCAGAGTGTTTTTCGTCTCAGCCAAGCCAATGGTTTGAGAATGATTCTCAGAGGACAGTATCGAGTTGCGCTGTCGAGAACGTGCGGTGACTCACAGTCATAAAGCTTCGGAAACAAATGCGCACAGGCTGTCCACGCAGCTTTGCAGGCTGTCCACCAGTTGAAGGAAGTTGCCCCAAGTAGTCAGACAACACGGCTGCGTTGCATGTTAATGGCAGCTGACTGGCGTCCAGACTGCAGTGGTGTTAATCTTCCCCGCAGTGATATGTAATGCTGTTTGGGAAAAAAATAAATCAATAACATAAAAGGAAGCCCTCTGGCTAAGGAGAGAAATATTTGTACACAGATACGTTTTGTTTAGAACAGAGAGGAGACTGCTTGGAGCAGTTGCTGAGAAATGGTACGTTTCAAGACTGTGCTGAAAACAGCTTCACTCGTTCCTGATCTATTCCTTCGCTTTTTCAGCCTGGATCTGCAGTGGCTTTGGATCTCTGAGCCGCCTGACTGAGCTCAGCTCCCAGTTTCTAGGTGTTTACCTTCTATCTCTCAGAACCCTACAATAGCTATTACTTCAGGGAAGCACTGGAAGGAGCGAGAGCATGGCTGTGGAGCAGCTTTGGATAACCCAACCTCTTGGCTGAGCAACCCACCCAGCCTGCTTTCCACACGTGTACCACGCTGCTGAATCCTCTGCGATTCTTTGCAGGGATTTTTACGGTGCTTGCGCACGGAGATTTTCTCTGTGAAGGGCAGTGCAGTTATTCTGCAGCTGGCCCTCTTCCAAGGGCTTCCTTGAGCTCCCCGTGGGGTCAGAGGAAGTGAAAATGCATTGCTCAGGAAGAGGCTTTTTCTTTGGGCGGTTAAGGAATTAATCCAAGGACTCCAGTGTGAAATAACTGTGCACAGACCAAAGGTTCTCCGACTTTTTCCAGAATACCTGGCACACGTTCACAGAGAATTTGCAAACGGGAGGAATAGCTTCCCTTGAAAATCTCATTATGGAAGGCATTAGCTGTGTTTTAATGTAATTAAACAACTAGACTTAGAGCTAATACTGATTGACTGGCCAGTTCTTTATCGCTGCTGTGCTGGTGAAGATAATCTCGGAAACTTTTGGCTGACCTACAGCATGGCTTGCTTGTGGCGTGTGCCACAGCAGTGTTCCCAGGTGGCCTGGAAGGCTAGTGGCATCCTGGCTTGTGTCAGGAATAGTGTGGCCAACAGGACTAGGGACATAATTCTGCCCCTGTACTGGGCACTGGGGAGGCCTTCCCTTGAATACTGCGGGAAGTCCTGGGCTCCTCACTTCAAGAAAGGGATTGAGGGGCTGGAGCAGGTCCAGGGGAGCAACAGGCTGGGGAAGGGACTGGAGGGAAGGTCTGATGAGGAGAGGCTGAGGGAGCTGGGGATGTTTACCCTGGAAAAGAGGAGACAAGGGAGGACCTTCTTCCTCTCTACAACTTCATGAAGGGAGTTGGATGTTAGGAAGCCCTTCCTCATGGAAAGGGTGATCAGACCCAGGAATGGGCTGCCCAGGGCAATGGTGGAGTCTCCATCCTTGGAGGTGTTGAAGGACAGACTGGCTGTGGCCCTTCGTACTGGAATAGAGGTCTGTTCCAGCCTCAATAATAACAACAATAATAGTAATAACAATGGCCTTAATACAGCTGAACATTAGAAATGCTTAACACTTCTCTTCTGGCCTGGGATCTCTTCATGCACAGGAACTGGCTGCTCCTCATAGAACCAGCTGCATGGGCTTCAGTGGAACGAGGTAGATCTGTGCAGTCTGTAATGAACTTTCTGAAACATGACAGAACAAAACATGCTGTGCCTGAAAAACACCCCTATTTTGTTCATACAAAACAGACACAATAAAAGCAAAGTGAACGGTGAGCTGGATTCCTTAAATGATGATGAGAATGATCTCAGTAGGTTTCTTTTAGTCTGTGGCCTGACAGGCTCACCGTTTTGCATGGAACCAGATGTGTAATAGAACCCTATTCATCTGCTGCAAAGACACTGAGGAGCTGGAGAGGGTCCAAAAAGGGCAACAAGATTCCTGAATGGTTTGGAGAACAAGCCTTCTGAGGAGCAGCTCAGGGAGCTGGGGCTAGTTTTTTGAAAGTCGTGTAGGTCTGGAGCTTAAGAACAAGGTTTAGCAGTGGCCTTTGGACAGTTGGGTTAATGGTTGGACTTGATGATCTTGAAGGTCTTTTCCAACCCAAATGATTGTATGATTCTGTGACTAATCATTGGGATAAAGGAAGGAAGTCAGCATCTTGCCCTCTGCTTCCATTGCTTTAGTACAAGCTCCTAAAAATAGAACTTGTTAAATGTTTGCATTAATGTTTTATTGCAGTCGTAATGGTTTGGCGAATCTGATTGAATTCTGGAATTACTGCAGCTACCCTGAAACAGAATTCATCAGCTAATAAGTTTGCCTAGATGCCCTTCAGTGGGAGGAGCCCACTCTTAAATTCATCATTTTATTTAGAAGTATTTTAAAAAGAACTAGAGCTAAATGAAATGCACTGAAGACAAACTATCAGCAGGCTCTTATTTAGTAGAGGTGACTGGCAGCAGTTACTGTGACTCGTTGAATCAGAAACAGTTAGAGCTAATGGATGATGAGACGACGACGATGTCATTTCTTTTAACATGAGAGTGGCTGATGGTGTGACAAGGTTTTATTGTAACAACTGCACCTCTGCTTTTCCAAATGATTGATGCACGTGGTACTCTGCATAATCTTCCCTGATGATGAATGTCGGTGCCACAAAGCAACCGTTACTCACTGTGCTATTATTAAACATGAATTTTGAATGACTTGTGGCATAGAGCTGCCGGGTGCTTAAATCAATGGAATAAAGCTCAGGAAGAGGTAATGTTTCTCCTATGATGCTGTCTCCTGTGGCTTGTGTGCAAACAGTGTTTCTGGTAACTAGTTAAGGGGTCGCAGCTCTGGGCTCCAATGTATGGGGTAAAGGAAGGAGGAGGCGTGTGAACAAGCTGATGTTTGAGAAGTTATTTTTGTTCATTTGTTGTATATGGCTTGAAGAACTGTGTAGACTTCAAAATGTCAATTGGACTAGATGATCTTTCGAGGTCCCTTCCAATCCCTAATGTACTGTGATACTGTGAGTCATGTATGGCAGGCTTCGTGCTGGATCCCCTTTTGAGCTGACATTCACTCTTAAACCAGTTTCTTTGTGTAGAGTCAGGTTTCTGTTTTCTTTTTGTCTAGGTTACGGTCTTTGGTGAAGCAGTTAGAGAGAGGAGAAGCTTCAGTTGTAGACCTAAAGAAGAATCTGGAATATGCTGCGACTGTTCTTGAGTCGGTGTACATCGACGAAACGAGGTGAGTTAACTACAGACATCATCTTATATCAAGTACCAGTGACACCGAGTTGTCATTTACACAGCAGTGGGGATAGTTGTTTTAGCCAAGATAATGTTAGTCACAGACAATATGGTTTTAATAATTAAATACTCTTTTCCGTGTAGAGCAGATCTTCAGTCCTTGGTCTAAAAGCTTCTTTGTTTCCTGGGGCAGGGGAGGAGATCAAAAGCAATCACAAATTTAATATAGACTCTTGGAGAAATGTTTTCACAATTGTGTCCCACTTTGTCTGAAAGTTCCTACATTCAGACTCCTTTATTCTTTCTGAATAGTGTTAAATCTTGCATCAAGACTTTGAAATGAAAATATCTCACTCCAGATCATGATAGAGACAGATTGGCGAGGTGTTGCTCTCGCCATTTCCTCAGTCCCCAGAGGGCTGCATGAGTCTCAGACAGACATGACCACAAATGAGCTCTGAAGGGCAGAAAGGTTAGGAATATTGACGAGCCAAAGATGCACCGTCAGTGGCCGATGGTGTATTTCTTCTCCAGACAGCTGATACTTCTCATTTGTGAGGCTAGCACTCAGTGTCACCATCTGACATTTAACTGTGCAAGAGAATGAGCAACCTGAAGGCTTGTACAGTTGTGTTCCACTAGGGCCGAGAAGCCAACAAAGACTTTTAACAGCTGCTTTAATTAGAAGTTACGTGGGGTTGTTTCTCATTAACAATGTGGTGGTTTCTCATTAACAATGTAGTGATGCTCTCCAAGGGAATCTGTTAACCCATCTTTTTTCTGCCCCTTCTAGGCGTTTGCTGGACACAGAAGATGAGCTCAGTGACATCCAGTCTGACTCTGTGCCCTCGGAGGTCCGGGACTGGTTGGCTTCTACCTTCACGCGGCAAATGGGGATGATGCTCAAAAGGACAGAGGAAAAACCCCGTTTTAGGAGTATTGTTCACGCAGTACAAGCTGGGATATTTGTGGAAAGGTAAAGGAGCTTGTGATTACTTTGTTCTAGCAGCTGCCCAGGTCTCACAGATTGTACCTGTGGTTGAACCAGTAACAAGAGGTGAAGGAGAACACCTTAGTCCAAAAGTCCTCAGAAAACTAGGAGTTTCTTCTATTTAATAAATAATGTTTTAATATTTTAAATAATTTTGACAGAGGTTATGCACCTCTACAGTGCCCTAGGTCAAGAGTGATGGCTTTTAACATTTGGCCAGCCCAGACCTTACCTCTGCTTACTTCTGTGGTCTAGTATTCTTATAAAGGAGAACTTTGATGAAATAGAAGAAAATCCTCTATCACATTATTACTTGAATGATGTACAGACTGGGACTGATGTGGAAACTGGATCTCAGGGAGACATTCAAAATCCTATTTGGCTTGCATCAGAACCTACCACTAAAACTGATTTTGCTTTCTGAACCCTTGACATTGAGTCATTCCTATTTGGACTTGCCCTTTGCTGTTGAGTAGCCACTCTTCACTGACAGTCTTCGTTCAAGCTAGAAGGAGGGCTGGTGCATGTGCAACTGACATCAGACTACTCTGTGAGAGACAGCAGGTCTCAAGCCAGGAATGGAACAGCAGAGGACCTTTCACTGTTGGTCATTCGTTCTGTAACGTGGGGAGTGGGTGTATTTAACTCTCAAAGGGGGCTGACTTTTTCAGGTCTGAGAGCAGATCATGACAAAGAGAAAGGGGTCTGAAGGAAGACTTCACAAAGGATCGCTTCAGACGGGAGAAGATAGCTTTTCATCATCCTATTTTAGTTCTTCATTACCCAAGTGCAAAAACTAGTGACCTTCAGGGAGGCATTTTAGCTATGAGTGTGTCTCTGCATTCACCAATCCCTTTAAACACAATGTGGCCTGAAAAAAGTGTTCAAAATCTGGTACATGCCTTCTTTAGTGTGGCTCCAGACGCTGATTATTACTGCCTTCTTCCTTCTCTCTGTCTCCCTCAAAGACACACAAATGGAGAACACCCAAAAGATTTTCTGTCAATGATAAAACAATATAGACAGCAGTAACAGCTGCACCAAACTGGAGCTGATTCACTGCAGACAACAATTGACTTCTCAAGTACATTGGGTGCTATCTTGCATGTGGGCCAGCAAGGAGTAAGGGAACTGAAAGAGCAGTGCGGTCATCTGTTGTGGAAAACAGGGAACATCTTGTTATTCGAGCACAGCCTTTCCCTCTGATGAAGACCTGCTATTGGCAGAGTCTCTGTGATGTCCTGCCAGGTAACCAAGCTGTGAGATACTGAGGAGTGAAGTAAGGAGCAAGAAGGAAATGAAAAACCAAAATGCAGTTAGGTTGGGCTAAATAAGATCTCTTGTAGTGGTCTGTTGCCTTTTGATTTTTGTTTGGTGTGTTTAATTCTCTCTCTGTATGTTGCCTTCTCTGTTTTCTCTTGCTAGAATGTACAGAAGGACTTCAAATATGGTCGGTTTGAGCTACCCGCCAGCTGTAATTGGAGTTCTAAAGGTAATCCCAATAAAGAGGTGTTTGGAGGTGGGGGGAAGGTGTTCTGCAGAGCCACCAAGATAACCCTGCAGTATCTGACTTGCTAAGGGAGTCTTAGCTCTCACCCTTTTCGTCCCTCTGACATTTAGTTTAGTTCACATACATTAATCATTTGCTGATGTAAGGGAATATCCTGTCAATAAATCGAGTTCAAGACTGGCCCTTTTCAGATTGTGAAGGTTACAGCTCTGTTCTAGATTAGGATGTTTAAGCAGAGGACTTGGTAACATGCTGGAATCAGTCACAGCCTGCCAGAGCAAAGAAACAAAACGTGGAGAGAGATGGAGAAGGAAGAAGATCCGTTTGTGTGAGAGAAGGGAATTTCCTTCATTGCTCAACTTCAGGTCTTCAAGGTCACAGCCAGTTTGGGAACCATGACCTTTTTATGAGTTTTGGAGGTTCCAGAGGAAAAAACTGTTTAGTCAGAAGTAGTCTGAACTTAAAATAAAGTTTCAGTCCATAAAACAATTGTAAGATGCTTGACTTAGGAATACTACAAACACCTTAGCAACCAAGTGCCTGCACAGCAGCTTCCAACACATGTTGTCTGTGTTTCAGCCATGCCATGCAGTCATGAAAAAGAGAAGGGCAATGCACAGGGGTGTCACATGTAGAGCTCACAAGGGAATTCTGCTGCTCTGCTCCACACTGGAAAGATCTAGTTAGGTAACAGAATCACTTTTGTTTCAGATAGTACATGAGAAGATGTGGAGGGGTTACACAGGGTCTGTTGAATGGAAGAAGAATAATCAAATACACCTTTCTTGTCCATCCATCCATCCATCTATATTTTCAAATGTTGTTCCAAAAATGCTTTGTGAACACATTTCCCAGGATGGCCTTGTGTTTGGTAGTGGATATGGCTGAAATGGAAGCTCCTTGATTTGAAGAAGTCTTCTGTCTTTGCAATAAAACTTCATCTTCACTTTCTGAGTGCCATCTCCCTAATGGGAAATGATACAATTGTTTGTTTATTTCAGTCCAGTAAAGCCAAGTAACAGAAAATTCCCTTGACAGTCATGCTAATAAGGACAAGGATTGAGATGAAACGGAGTTCTGGGCCCCTCAGTCCAAGGAGGACACAGAGCTGCTGGAGAGAGTCGAGCGCAGAGCCACAAAGATGATGAAGGGAGTGGAGCATCTCCCTAATGAGGAAAGGCTGAGGGAGCTGGGTCTCTTGAGCTTGGAGAAAAGGAGACTGAGGGGTGACTTCATTAATGTTGATAAATATGTGAAGGGTGGGTGTCAGGAGGATGGAGCCAGGCTCTGCTCAGTGTCATCTAGTGATAGGACAGGGGGCAATGGGTGTGAGCTGAAACATAGGAGGTTCCACATTGATATGAGAAGGAACTTCTTCACAGTGAGGGTGACAGAGCACTGGAACGGGCTGCCCAGGGGGGTTGTGGAGTCTCCTTAGCTGAAGATGTTTAAAACTCACCTGGATGTGTTCTTGTGCAACTGAATCTAGGTGATCCTGCTGTGGCAGGGGGATTGGACTGGCTGATCTTTCAAGGTCCCTTCCAATCCCTAATGTTCTGTGATTCTATGATTGAGACAAACCTCATGTATTTCTGAGCTGCATGCTCTCCCTTTTCTCTGCAATGGCCAACAGGATGTCTTGCACTGAGTAACACAAACTTGCCGTGTCAGCTTGGCAAAATGAGGTTGCCTTTAATAACAAGATACTGCAAAAAAAGTGCAGACAGGTGGCAGCAGTGCAAATCTCCCACTTTTTTGGAGGATGAGAACTTAGGTAATGTTTTTAATTGATTGCATAGCATCTCTCTCTGTATATTGGATATTAATTTTTCTACTGCAGTAACCTGTTGCCTTCGCGTGTGATGGGTGCGGTGGTGTAAGACCTGTTACCTCTAAAAGGATGGTCAGCCTTGTCTCTCATTGGAACAGTCACCACACACTCCTTTCATACAGGCCTGCCTGAGGAAGGTTTGCAGGTTTACAGTTCAGTGCTGTAGTGCTGGAGACAGAGCTTCTCATTAAGTAGCTGCTGAAGTCGTTACTGGCTTTAGAAGTGAGTTTTTCATCCTTTTCTAGTGGCAGTACTTTGTGGGCTGGCTTTGGACATTACTTTTCTTAACCATTTTCTAAGTTAGTTCAAGGGCCTTTAAAACGTATTTTCTTGGTGGAACTTTTTCCTCTCCTGGTTGTTTTTCCTCTCCAACACCTAAGCTTTGAAAAAGCTGCAATTTATGATTGCTCTTCCAAAACTTCGACCACAAATCACCTCTGGAGAAAGCTGACCCTGCTTTTAATGCGTGGGCTCCATGCAGCTTGTCCTATCAACTTCTCACCAAGCAGATGATTTACTGGGACAGGTGAAAGCCAAGCTGGATCTTCAGCATTCTTGATAGTCACTCTTTAACTAGCCTCTCTGTGGACTGTACATCCCCACTCAGCCTTGTGCAATCAACACTATGCATGGAGCAAGGTTGTCAGGATCAGCCCAAGCTGGAGAGAGCTGATACCAAAAGACACTGGGCTCTTCCAGAGCAGAAGAAGCCCCTGTAGTTAGGCTGGTGTATACGTGATTAACCACGAGGCAGTTTAAGCTCAGTGTCCTTTACCTGCAGGCAGGTCCTTAGCTGGAACACGACTCTGACTCCAAACAACAAAGGTGACTCAGCCTTTAGGGGTTCTGTGGCCACTAATTCTTCACAGTGCTCAACGTTACGTGTAGCCAGCTTCCATGGCCTTCCCCAAGACTTGAGATTTGAACTCAGCCTTCTGCAAGAAGGTTTAAAACTGATGCTTTAGCATCATGGACTGGGAAATGAACTTTCCTTCCTCAGTCTCTGTTATATTGTCTACATCTGGCTGGAACTTTCCCAGCTGGGGTTAGATATTTACTCCTCTGTTATAAAGGCTGTTTTCTATATCATTGTTAGCACTTAGTGTAACATTACCACCATTTTCTTGCTCTGTAGTTTTCTGAAGGCCTCAGTGGACACATCTTTACTAAAAAATAAGGAAAATTAAGGTCATGCTGTCTTTGGGCAATTTAAGCTGCAATAATCATAATTCAGGCTTAATGTCAATACTACAATCAGATTAATTAAGATTACTATTAACATCAGAATGAACTGACTCATGCTTTTTGGGTCTTAGCAAAACAGTTCTTCTAGTTGATTGACAGTAATTGGGAAAAATATGACCACAGGTGCCTGGATTATTTTTATTGTGCTGCAAAACCCTATCACTTTATTCTGTTTTAAGAATGGAGGAAGCATTGGAGTGCTTTGCTCACAACACAAAGTCATAAACCCACTGCTTGGACAGGAATACCCAGAGGCTTTAATATCACTAAAAATCATAACTTTGTTATTTCTTTTTCTTTCAAAGTTATTCTTTTTCATAGAGGAGGGTAAAATCAGCCACAGTTGGGCCATCCCAATGTTTCAGGTACTAAAAGAGATTCTTACCTTGTGGGGTTCAGTCTTGGCTGATTGAATTTTGGAGCGAAGAACTGCCATGTTTAGAATAAACAAAGAGCTTACATGTTCTTAACAGAAGCTTCTCCAACACAAGTCCTACAGTACTGATGAATAAATTAGATTCTGCTTTGACAAATGGAACTGAAGAAGTTGAAAAATCCTGTCCATATACTCACATTCCCACTCTTAGTTCTCCGTTTGCAGATGTAAAGGGAAAGGAATGGAACTGCCATTGTGAAAGGGATGGCTGTATTAACTGTCTTCTTCTCTGCCCACTCTTGCAGAATGTAGACAAGTGGTCCTTTGATGTATTTGCACTAAACGACGCCAGTGGGGATCACGCACTGAAATTCATTTTCTATGAACTTCTCACACGCTACGATCTGATCAACCGCTTCAAGGTCTTTCAAGGTCCCATGGGTCTGTTCTTCCATGGGTCTGTTCTTCCATGTCCCCTGTCATTCTGCCTTGTTCTGTTCAAAGTGCAATTTCAGCACCATTTGAAGGCTTCATAGACACTAGGCTTTGTCAGTAAGAAGACCAAGTGCTGTTTAAGTAGCTGTTTTGATTGCAGTGGGATGCCTGTAAGTAGATGGGGTTCTGAACAGGCTTCCCCATGAAATCAGTGGGAAACACTACATCTTATCCTGTGGCGGTGATGATATCGTTCTCCTGAGATTTGTAGGACTCTCAAGCTTGCAGCAAACAAGGAGAACTTGGATACAAATCCATTGCAAGCAGCATGGGCAGCGGGTGAAGGGAGGGGATTCTGCCCCTCTGCTCTGCCCTGGTGAGATCCCACCGATACTGCTAGCTCCATCTCTGGGGTCCTTGGCACGGGAAGGACATGGTCCTGTTGGAACAAGGCCACAAAAATTATCTGAAGATTGGAACCCCTAAGCTGTGAGAACAGGCTGAGAGTGTTGGGGGTATTCAGCTTGGAGAAGAGAAGGCTACAGGGAGACCTTATTGAGGCCTTTCAATGCCTAAAGATGGGGACAGATGTTTTAGCAAGGCCTGTTGTGACAGGACAAGAGGGTGATGGTTTTAAACTAAAAGAGGGGAGACTTAGGCTAGATATAACAGAAAAAAAATTCACAATGAGGGTGGAAAACCACTGTTACAGGTTGCCCTGAGATGGTAGATACAGTCATTTTGGGCTGGAAAAGACCTTAAAGATCCTCAAGTCCAACCATTAAAGCGACTGTCCCAAGCCCATTGCTAACCCTAAGCTACACGACTTTTAAACATCTCCAGGAGTGGCAGCTGAACCCTTTCCCTGGACAGCCTGTTCCAAGGCCTGATGACCCTTCCCAAGTCGTTTTTCCTAATGTCTAACCTCAACTTGACCCATCCTTGAAAAATTCCAGGTCAGGGTGGATGGGCCTCTGAGCATCCTGATCCAGCTAAAGATGTCCTGGATGGTGGTTGGATTAGATGACCTTGAAAAGTCCCTTCCAACCCAGAGTGCTCTTCTAACTAGAGAAATATGAGTGTTTAGGGTGTTTGCTGTTTGAGCAGATGAAACTGGGGAACCCACACTGCCAGCAGCATATGTTGCAGCTGACACCACTTGCACAGTCTCCTCTCTAGAAATTCCCTGAACTGCGTTTTCATGAGTGTGTACAGTTCTGCTTGTCGAGCTAGAAAAGCATGGCAAGCCCAAGGGGTGGATGGCTAGTCAGACTGGATTTTAGCATGAAAAGCCAGAGCTGTGATCAAACACGCTTCTCTTAGGAGAGTATCCAGAAACCTTGAAATCTCAAAGGTTTATTCCAGTGGGTTGTGAGGGGAACAGACAGATGCTTGTGGCCTCATCGTTCAATCATCAGTCAAGTGTTTTCTGTTACTTTTCGTACTGCCTGGGTCTTCCAGATGGAATTTTGTACTTATGTGTGTTTGTGGGTGGGAATCACTCATGCACAGTGCAGGTAAGGATGGGAAAGCCCGTTTGAGAAAGTGACCTGGATTCACTGCCAGCCTCGTGCCTATTTCAGATGGTTTAGATGGTTATTTATATGCAAAGTACAAGCTGCTCCTCGAGACCCCTTCTTAAAGTGCTCTCCTCTGAAGCCTGCCCACTACAGGGACTTATTTTTTGTTGATTTCTCTGCTGTTCTCCCTCAGATCCCCATTTCTGCCCTGGTGTCTTTTGTGGAAGCTCTGGAGGTTGGCTACAGCAAACACAAAAACCCTTATCACAACCTAATGCACGCGGCAGATGTGACACAGACGGTTCATTACCTCCTTTTCAAGACAGGCATAGTGGTGAGTACAGGACTTGGCATCCTGAATAAATAATGAGATTACAACAGTTTTTGCTCAGTGAGGAGATTATGATTATCCACAGTAGAACCCGTTTGCACTGGAGACAAACTTCGTTGAGCTGTGCTAATGAAAGTGGACACTTAGGGTTATTCAGAAGCAGAAGGCAGGTGAAGGTGGAGGATGAATAAGAAGCACAAGCCCAGTCTTTTGCTCTGTTATAGATCTTGCAGGTGATTCAGCTGACATCTTTTTGTTAGAATTAATTGATACCAAGTCCTTGAGGTGCAGCCAGATCATCAGTTCAGCATATTCCCAGTAACCTGTACTGGGATGTGTTCCTGTGTGACTTGGTCTAGATGATCCTGCTGTCGCAGGGGGATTGGACTAGATGATCTTTCAAGGTCCCTTCCAATCCCTAATGTTCTGTGATTCTGTCCCATCTGTTTGGAGCCCAAAGGAAAGCCAGATCCTTCTCTTCTTTGAACTATTGTGATTGATAAGCAGATCATCATGAGCTCTGAAATTGATAGCTGCTTTGGCATCAAATACTGTAAACCCTGGGGAAGGAAACAGCCTAATTTTGCAGTGTGCTCTTGGAAAGGCATCCTTTGGTTTTGTTAGATTTGGAAACACTGAGCCTTCCCCTTCCTTTTGCCTTTTCTGTGCAATGATCCTTTTGTTTACATGCTGGTGATTTAGCTAATTTTTCATATTTATTGGAGGTTTATGAAAGACAATCATGTCTCATTACTCGTTTTGTGTTTCCACTCTGGAAACCAATACTTGTTTTTTCATGCCTTCTCCCCTGAACCCAGAAAACTTGAAGAGGCTTTTTTCTGGATTATTTTTGTCGGCCCCTCAGAATTGAAAAGCTTCCACATTTCCTCACTCTTCTCACCTGCAACAGTGCCCTGCTGCTTTCTCACTAGCTCTTGATGGCTTTGTTCTTTAAAACTAGCTCTGTGTTGCTAGATGAAGTCCATCACAGACTGGTGAGACTATCAGGGCTTGGATGGAGATTGTGTCCATTCTCTGCAGGCTTTCTTCCATCTTCTTTGCTTTTTCTTGCAAGCAGAAAAAAGAAGACTGAAATGTTCCAATTACTTACCTGCTCTTTCTCCCCTGTTACTCACATTTTTTTACTTTCTGCTGCTTAGATTGATTTATTTAGTACTCACAACTCACAACTGTAACCCCAGTCTGTGCTCCACTTGGACTTCCCCAAGTGCTGTGATTCGATACCTCTCTCCAAGTGTTTTACACCCTGTCTGAAAACCTGCAGCAACTGTGCTTTGAGAACACATGGAAGTTAGCAGTTCCTGCCTGTGTCTTAGAGATGAGGTAGGAGACCTCAAGCACAGAGCTTGTTGCCGTAGTGTTGTTTTGAAAGTTGGGTCAACAGGTCTCATTGCAGTGGGACTTGTCAGATGGCCCAGAAAGTCTGCAGTGGGTGTGTTAGTAGCTGGCCATGTCTGCCTGCATGATGTGGGTTTGCTCTGCCTCTTGCTGAGTGCTGATCCCAGATTTTTTCCTATCATCTGCACTTGGAGTTTCCACAAGTTGTTGCTTCAAAGTTGGAAGCATGTTTTTCATCAGCTCTAAAGCCTTCCTTACTCACAGGTCAACCTGGAAACAGCAGCATCACATACTTCTCCGCTGCTGGTGCTGTCCACTCCTGTCCTAGTCCAGAGAAATGAGAAAATCATTCCGTTTTTGTGGCTCATTTCTTGATCTCTTCACTCTCTCAAGAAAAAAGAAAACAATAAAGAGCTGCCTTGGTTGTGGGCAGCAGCCTTGTGTGAAGTGGCTCCAGACAGTATTTTCAAACTGTCTAGGAGGTCAGGGAGGTCCTTAATGTGGAGTCTTGCTTCTTTCTTCATTGGTCTCTGTGTGCAGAGCCCCAGCTACCTGTGCTTGCCCTGCACATGATTAACAGGCCCGTGGTGGCCCCTGGGCTAAAGTAGATGTTTGGAACAGATTTATAAAACCTTCCTGTCTTTCCTGGGCTTTGAATTAAGAGGCAGTTCCTACGTGCAGGGGGATTGGACTAGATGATCTTTCGAGGTCCCTTCCAATCCCTAATGGTTCTATGATTCTATGAACGTCTGTCAGAGCTTTTGCATGTTGACAGTGGGATGTTAAGAAAATATTTTGCAAGCACTGTGGTAAAGATTTTGTCTAAATGTGATGTATTCAAGCATTCCTACAAATATTTACAGCATCTACAGCATCTAGAGCCTTTGTCTGTGTGTCTTTGATGTTAACAGCACTCCCCCTGTGCCTCCATTGCAAAAGCAGATGTGAAATGACTGATTGACTCAGAGAAAAATGTTTAGAGGCATCTGAGTCATTTAGAAATCTAAGTCAGGAGTGACTTGTGCTTTGAAAAATAGGACTTTGAGAAGGCAATTAGTAAAAAACACCCAAGTCCTCGGGGCTTGCTCAAACATTTCTATAAATGATAAGTAAACAACAAGACATACATCTCGTGAGAAGTTGTGCCCCCTGTCTCCTCATGATTCAGAAGATTTTTAGTGACGTTCTTCTGCATTTGAGGCTCTGTGACCCAGGTGATACCTGGTGGTATGTATGTACCTGCACAGGTAGCATCAAATCCCTCTTGAAGAACCTTGATTTTTCTTTCAAGGTTTCTCTCTCTCTTCCTCACACATTGCTCTTTAAGAGGATACATGCTTCCCCTTGCTCTGCCTGTAAAGCCTTATTAGCTCCTGAAACCATTTAGCTGAAGTTCCATCTATTCAGATGAAGCTTTGGGAAAAGCACTGCTTTGTCTCCGGTGCATCAGCCGGAGAAGTCTGCTTTAAAACAGCTGGCAGGCTGCAGGGGAAAAGCAATGATGTGCAGCACTGACTGTCAGCAGGGGATAACTTCCCTCAGAAGACAAAAAAGCCTTAATGTCTGGGAAAATGACAGCTTATCTGATTGCTCTGTAATCTCTTTTCAGCACTGGCTGACAGAGCTGGAGATCTTCGCCATGATCTTCGCAGCTGCCATCCATGACTACGAGCACACTGGAACCACCAACAACTTTCACATCCAGACACGGTGAGGTTCCTGTAAATCCTAATGAAGGGCTGGGAAATGGAGGGGGGGAAGCGTGGAGAGTAACAGCACAACCACCTGGAGAGGTGCAGGAAGGAAAAGGGAAGGTCCCAAAATATTTCTGTCCTGTTGCCGGTGACAAATTGTTGTGTGGAGTGATGTGTTTGGAGGAAGGTATGGTTTTGGAGGAGATACTATAATTTAACCATTTTTATCTCGTGGAGTTTGAAGTATCAAGCATTAACTGCATAAATCAATATCTCAGCAATATTAATTGGTGAACACCAGCATTACACACACTGTTACTTGAGTGGACAGCATCTGCAGCAAGGTTAGCATTACTCATTCAGAGATACAATTTTTAAACCTTAGAAAATATCTAGGCAGTGATTAGTTGATCAAAAACTATACTGGGCTGGTGTATTTTTTAAACTCAGAATCTCTTAGAGGCCTTTGGTCTGGCTGACTCAGTGACCCTGGAGGTCCTTTCCAGCCATGATGATTCTATGATTCTAAGATGAGATGGTGGCAAAATTCAGAGGTGTGCAAAGCCTGTGAAAGCTCTAGTTGCAGTGGTAACTGAGCACCTAGTGTCTGTGTATTATGTTCACAATGGAAAGGCTGCTGGTAGCAAGGACAAAAGGTCTGGATGTCCATGACTGGCCCTGCACACTTGGATGTTTCTGAGATGCTCCTTACCCTGAATGAGGTGTCTGGAGTATGTCATTGGAATCGTGTTGTGTCTCATAGAAGGTTGCTAGGATAAATCACACACACACTCAGGATTGCTTGGGAACACTGGAAGAAGTTTCTGTCTCTGTTCTGGATTAAGCCACACTCCACTTCTTAAAGCTTCATGCATGTGAGAACTGGAGAACTGATGTCTTTTCCATGTGTTTTATATAGAAACATAAACCAGTGTGTTCACAAAATGCTGTTATATTTAGATGTATTTACTTATGGAAGAATTCAAAGCAGGACAGTTGTGATTTGATTTCTGTAATGCTGAACATCAGAGGGTGTAAAGTGTCAGGGAGATAATACACACTGCTCTCTGTGAAGCAGAACTGAGCTGAGACTGTAACCAACCATACGCATCCCCTGTTGCTGTTATCTGCCAGACAAACCTTTGCCTTCAGACCAGTTTAGCCATTCATTGATGTCAGATGTACAACCTGGAGCTTAAAAGAAGATGTGAAGTACCATTGGCCTTACTCTGTCCCAGTGACAGACAGCACAGTCTAGTGCACAGGTGACAGAAGGCAGTTCTGTTATATATTGCCTGTGGCCAGTTTGCTCTTCTGGAAACAGTCGTAGAATCATTAGGGATTGGAAGGGACCTTGAAAGATCATCTAGTCCAGTCCCCCCCACCACAGCAGGATCACCTAGACCAAGTTGCACAGGAACACATCCAGGTGGGTTTTAAGTGTCTCCAGAGAAGGAGACTCCACAACCCCCCTGGGCCATAGTGGGACACACCTTGCATTTTCTTAACTGAGTACAGTCAGGCTTTAATGTGAGAGCAACACAGAGAAGAGCTGGAGAAGAGACTCGTGACTCAACTCTAAATGCACGTGTCTCTTGCAGCTCAGTGTTTAGTTTCTCTGTTACTTTTCTTTGTCTGTAACAAAGCAACTAGGTGAATGACTCTCAGCTGATGAAATAGATTTAGTTTTACTGAATGACAGCAATGAATGAAGCTGGGTCTCTTTAGCTCAGAGAAGAGGAGACTGAGTGTGACCTCACTAATGTTGATAAATATGTGAAGGGTGGGTGTCAGGAGGATGGAGCCAGGCTCTGCTCAGTGTCATCCAATGACAGGACAAGGGGCAGTGGGTGTGAGCTGGAACAGAGGAGGTTCCACATAAATACGAGAAGGAACTTCTTCATAGTGGGGGTAACAGAGCCTTGGAAGGGGCTGCCCTGGGGGATTGTGGAGTCTCCTTCTCTGGAAACACATAAAACCTGCCTGGTTATGTTTCTGTGTGACTTGATCTAGGTGATCCTGCTCCGGCAGGGAGATTGACCTAGGTGATTGTTCGCCGTCCCTTCCAATCCCTAATGTTCAGTGTTTATAAGTGCTCTTAACAAGCTCGTGCCTGCGCTGTAGAGCTAATCTCTCTAGCTTTGTAGAGGAAAACCTCTGAATGTGAGACACTCTAGACAGGGAAGAAACCTCATGCCCAGTGTGTTTTCTTTTAAATGCCAGGTCAGACTCAGCTATTCTGTATAATGACCGGTCCGTGCTTGAAAATCACCACGTGAGTGCGGCGTATCGCCTCCTGCAAGACGACGAAGAGATGAATATTTTATCTAACCTCTCCAAGGAGGACTGGAGGTAAAAATTCAAACTGTGGCTGCCTACAAGCATCACACTGTTATTACTTAGTTCGAGTGACAACACACAGGCTTGTGTATTGCCTATTAGTGTTTCTAGTGCTGCAAGAGCAAGAGCTTTTAAAGGTGTTCGTCTTCTTTCTGCTTTTGGTTTTCGCCTCTGATGGTGAGACGAGCCTTCATGATGATGGATGCAGATTCCCATGTGTGTCAAGGTGATGTGAGGAGCTGTGATTTAAAATAAGCCTCATGCAGCATATGATTTCTACGCCAAAATCAGTTCGTGATTTGCTTTCTAAGAGCAGACAGGTCAAATTATTGAGGGCTTTCTGGTTTTTATGGGGGTTTTCGAATTGCAGGAGGTGGTACTTTAAAAATAGCCTCATGTGCTAGACAGGAAGAATCCTGCTCCATGGTCTCTCTTATGGGAGGGGAAGTAGCTTGTGGGATCTTGTGACGCACAGTCCCTCCTGCATGCGCTTACATGTGATACAGTTCATCCTACTTTAATATAAACATGGGGAAATGAGCCCTTCTTTAGGGCCTGGCTTCTAGCAAGCTGGCCAGTGAAGGTCCATCTTGTTAATCTACTTACCTTGAGTTTCCTATTCATTTTAACTTGTGGACAGTGGTGTGATCCTGTAGCTGAACACCAGGAATAAAACTCGGGAACTTAGCGTGCCTGATTTCAGCCAGTGTGAGTGTTGTGAAGGAGTGGCTCGAGAAAGCCTCTTTCCCGATATAGAAAACAGCCTCCTGGTGGGCAGCAAGCAGGAACATTAAAAAAAAAAATGCAATAAATCTGCACTGAGGTGTTAAAAATCTAATTTATTTTTTAGCTGCAGCTGGTGGTGCCTTGTCAAACATTGGCAGCAAGTTACTGCTTCCTTTTATGTTGTCGAGGGAAACGCGGGGAGCTAACTGACTGGAAACAGCAGCCTCAGAGCCACGGTCTGCAAGGAGCAGCTAGCTGAGTGTGGTCTCTGCTTTGTTGCTTTAAAGTGTCTTGGCTTGGATCAAAACTAGCCTCTGATACCCATAGCTGATTCTGTAGTGCCAGTGTGTTTGCTGAAACCCAAAGTTTCAGCAATTCACCCTTCTCTTGGAACTTCCTCAGCAAAAACCTTGAGTGGTTTGCATTACTTGAACTTGATTGTTCTCTCTCAAGTAGGGCTTCTTATTTTGTATCTGCTGATCAAGCAGCAGCTGCAGAAGAAAGGCCATTATCTGGATGTGCTCTAATTCTAAATCACTGTGATTCTTTTTGAGCTTTTCTTTTGGCTGCCAGTTTGAAAACCCATGGGCAACTGCTTGGGAAACACTGGAAGCATCCCTTGACTTCTGCAGGATCTAAGGTGTTGAGAAAACTCTCAAGAACCCGGTGTTTCCTGGACTGGCACTCAAAATTAGGACCCTCAGTACTGGTTGATTCTTTGGAAAAGTATAAAGGGCCAAATGTGACTTTATTTTGGCAACTCTACCTGATGAATGTCTTCTCAGCAGACAGCCTGAGTGATGGTTTTCAGAAAGGAAATTCTTAGATGCCTCTCTCAGCTGAGCTCTCGCTCCCTTCTTCACGTGACTAGTAAGAGAAAATCCTGTGGCCAGTGGATTTTGCAAACCTAGATGGATTTTACCACTTTTGTGGCACTCAGTCATCTAGTTAGGGAGGACATTTTTGGGAAAGATATGTAGACAATTACAGCTGTATTTTCCTTAGAAATTAATGGGCACAGGTGCTGAAAGGAAACCAGACAAGAGAGTGAAAGGGATCTTTTGGGCTACAGTCAAGGAGAAAGGAGCTAAATGCTTACCAGTCATCAACAAGTAAATGAAGGAACTATAACAAAAACAGCTCACTGAACAATAAGAGTGTCAACTGCAATGTGAACAGGTGCTTTCCAAGATACTGCTAGAGATGGTTTTTTCCCTAGCACTGTTATTTCGTTGTCAATAACTTCAGTGCAGTTTATTGAACCCGAGCATATTCAGCACGAGCCCTTTACTGCCAAGTACAGGTTTAAAAAGGCAACTGGAAAACATTTAGCTCCCTAACTCTGTGTTGGGGTCCAGCTTGGGAAGTAAACTGCAGTAAAGCTGCCAGGGGTTTTGTCCCATGAGTAATTCTGAGCATTTCTCATCATAGAATCATAGAATCATTAGGGATTGGAAGGGACCTCGGAAGATCATCCAGTCCAATCCCCCTGCCACAGCAGGATCACCCAGACCAAGTCATATGGTCAGTCAGGGTTAGAAGGGATCACAGGATCCTCCAGTTCCAACTCCCCTACCATGGGTGGGGACACCCCATCCTAGATCAGTCCTTGCTATTCCTTTCAAGACTGGTCAGAAAGCTTGAGAGTTTTTGTGACTGAAGAGAACTTTGTTGAGAGCCTCCTTTTGTACAGAATAACTTGTGTGTTGTTGCATAATCACTCCCTTTTCTTGTACAAGTTTGTTTCTGCACATCCAGAATGGGCACTGGCATGTTGGGAGTGTTAGTAAGAATCAGCCAGTGAAAATGTTCCCTTCAGTGTAGTGCTTGTCCTACCAGTTCCCCTAATAATGAAGTACTGAAACTTCAGCTGGACAAAATGAGCAAAATAGCTCCTGTGAGGAGGTGTTACTGTTGGTTCCAAGCACAGGGACTTGCTATGTCCCTTCCTCACAAGGGCAAGCATAGCTATCAACTACTTTTAGTAAGCTGGAAAGAGACTCGGGTTCAAGAGTTCACCTGATTCATGCCAAGGCATTAAACAGTCTTTTTACCTCGTTCCAAGAATTCCCTATGAATTAAATCAACTTAAAGATTTTGTGCTTAGTTGATGAAAGAATACGAATACTGATGTGCTCCTCAAAAACCACTTTGGGTTTTTCTTAGCAAGGATTAGCTAGGTGGCTTAATTTGCTGCCTTCCACTCCTGTGTTAGTGTGGTAAATCATTCATGCTCTTCCTGGTGCCTGAGTTACAACAGGAAGGCTGAAGTACCATCAACGATTTGCAGGTAGACAACAAAAGAAACCAGAATGTGTCTAATGCTGGCTTTTGTGTTTCTCTTTCCTCATCCAAAAGGGAATTCAGAGCTCTAGTGATCGAGATGGTGTTGGCCACCGACATGTCCTGTCACTTCCAGCAAATCAAAGCCATGAAGAATGCTTTGCAGCAGCCAGAAGGGTGAGTCACTTCACAACACCGTGCAGTGAGGAGCTGCATTTCAGCTGGTGCTTTGCCACTGTGTTTGACTTCAAAAGCACCTCTCCTGAGGTCCTTGCTCTCTTTCGTGCCTGCATCAATTATCTGTCTGCTGCTGAATTTTGAATGAGTTCACTTAGGAGTGGGTTGGCAGCCCCTCTGCACAAACACCTCCGCTCCCTCCTGCTGGACCAAAGATTGCAAAGGTCACTCTGTTGGGAGAAGCCTCCCCAAGGGCAACATCAAGGACATGATTTAGCTGAGTGACCGCTACAGCCTGAGCATGAGTCAAGGTTATCAGATCTGCAGAATGCAACTGAAGGTTGTCCTCCTGCAGATGATGTCAGCTGCTGCCCCTGTCAGGGGCCTGCTGTGTAACCAGAGGGCAGATGAAAGCAACTTGAGATCCACCGAGGGGAGCACTGGGAAATGACAGATGGAGCAATATGGTGCAGGTCTATTCTTCTTCCCAGTGTGTCACTGGCAGTTGTAATATTTTTGTCCACAACTCTTCCCCATAAAATTCCTTTTATACTGCAGATGGTAATTTTTCACCCTGGACATGAATCTGACCAAAACCTTCCAGGTTTATACCTGGAGCAGCCACTCAGTCCTGTGAAAAGCTACAACTCTCCTAGCTGTTCCACATAGTCAAAAGCCAAAGCTGAGAAACGAGACTACCCATTCCATTTGTTACTGGTTTCTTGGGCTGGCTTTTTGGTTATGTTTTTAAGAGATTGCCAGCCTTTTTTGTTGTGTGACACCAGATGCAAGAACCCCCTTCTGCCCTGATGCAAGTTTTCTAGCAGTGCAGCCTGTGGCAGTTCCTGTACAGACTCAGCAGTGCCCCTGAGATCAGATCCTGCTGTTTACTGCAGTGAGATGGCAGAGACCAGCTTCTCCTCTGAGCTGTGTAAAAAGGCAGCCCAGCTGAAGCAGGGAGAACAGCAGTTCTTCAAGTCTGCTCATGCAGACAAATAAACCTGGAGAGTAGCTCAGCAAGACAGAGCAACGTTTCTATCTGCGCTTCTTACGGTCTCCTTTACAACAGCGTTGGTGCAAGTCAGAGAAATTAGACAGCCCTTCATAGCTGCCTGGTTTTATGAACTCAGAAATCACTCTGTTAATATCCTGGCCAAAGACTCTGATGGCCTCATTTCCCTGCATAGATGAAGGTTTTCTCATTCTCCGCTACAAAAGGAGACAATTAATGTGTTTGATCCTTTGGGTTTTCAGAATTGACAAGCCAAAAGCCTTATCGCTGTTGTTGCATACAGCAGATATCAGTCATCCAGCCAAGGCCTGGGACCTCCATCATCGCTGGACCATGTCCCTGCTGGAGGAGTTCTTCAGACAGGTAAAGCTAGGGAAGTTCCTCTCTTTCTGCACCTCAGAAGGAGTGTGTATGACTAGGCAAGGAAACAGGAAAATATGCACACAGATCTTTTCCTTTTTCTCTGATTTACACAAGAACCTCCTAAATGATCTGGAACTGATAACCTGGCACCAGTAGCACTGGCTTTTTTGCCTCCTGGGAAGTTAGCACCTGATATGATTCTATCATACACCTCCTGTAGGCACAGACATTACCTACACTGCAGAAATTCTACTTTGGGAGGTAATACGTGTTTCACTTCAGCAAAATATAGTCTGTGACATTCTACTCAGCTTCAGGACCACAGAAAACAGATGTAGGCAGCTGTATTTTACAGAACTGTATTTAAATTGTTGGGGTGGCTGCGTAAAATGCATCACTCTAACTTTAGATGAAGTGAACTGATCTAGTTTATAGCTCACAGTGGACTTCCTATTGACAGACCCACCAATCTAGACAAATCATTAAGCTCTCTGTGATAGCTATAAGCTCCCCAAGTGACTAATTAGAAGCATTTAAAGAGCTGCCTTAAAAAAAGCCCCGTATAGAGAGCACTTAGGAGTGTTTAGGATACTTTTCACCAACATGAATTACTAAGGAAGCAGAAAACTAAGTGCTTGATTTCCCTCCAAAGAACAATAACTTCATGTTTTATAGTCAATCCCAATGCAAAAAAGAGAAAGATATGTGACAGGTTGTTTTTAAAGTTCCAACAACATTTTCAAATGGCATCTGGTTTTAAAGACGTTGTGGGAAACCTTTCTTAATGAGAATATTGCATCAGTTTGCTTTGAAATAAGTTCTTTAATTTGTTTTTCAAGCTACGTGGAAGCAGGTAGATTGTACCTGGCAGCTGTCTCTGTGTTGCCACGGAGCAGGCTCCTGTATCACAGAGTCACAGAAAATTATGGATTGGTGGGGACCTCGAAAGATCATCTAGTCCAATCCCCCTGCCACAGCAGGACCCCTTAGACCAAGTCACACAGGAACACATCCAGGCAGGTTTTCAGTGGCTCTAGAGAAGGAGCATCTGGCCAGACATGGCCTATGAGTTCTTTATCTGAAAGACTGGAAAAAGACAGGCAAAGAAGTGCAAACCCTGAGAAATCAGTCCTGACATCGATGTTTTCTTTTGAAAGGTTTGCTGTGAGAATTGAGGTCCCTTGGGTCTCAGGGGAATTGCAGTGAGAAGTGTTCTTGTGCTCAAGTGGGTTTTTTAGAAGTACCGGGCAGGCAGGAAAAGCTCTGAGGAAAGATTCACAGGAATCACAGAATGTTAGAGGTTGGAAGGGACCTCAAGAGATCATCTAAGTCCAACCCCCACTGCTGGAGCAGGGTCAGCCTACAGTACTGTCTCAAGATGTCCTACATGGGGCTTGAACCTATGACCCCAGGAATTCAGAGTCCCATGCTCTACCAGCTGAGCCAGCCAGGTGCCAATCAAGAGGCTTAACTCACCAGCTTCTCCTTGGACTAGAACATTCCCAGCCAGACTCAAGTTCTCCACAATTTATGTTAAAAGACCCCCAACCCAACAACAAACCAAAGTCAAAACATAGAAAACGTTAAGTGAGAGGCTTTTGCAGCCCTGACCTAAGATACCCAAGTTCAGTGCTTACTGTCTTTTGCTAATTTGTTCTCAATTTTGTTTCTCCAGGGTGACAAAGAAGCAGAACTAGGGCTTCCCTTCTCTCCACTGTGTGATCGCAAGTCTACTATGGTTGCTCAGTCTCAAATAGGTACGTCCCTCTTGCTGTGTGCAACGTAGTGTTGTAAAGCAAAGCTCTCTCCTTCCTGTAGCACTAAGGTCTGGGTGATCTCTCATCATTTGGGACTGTGTTAAAGAGAGGAAGTTTGATTTTTCCCAGATCAACAATTCAAAGCTGAGGAGCCATTAAATTCATTGTGATTCCATGCAGTAACCGAGTTGCTTCTGATGTGCCTGCAGAGATGACTGCAGTGCCTGCTCATGACACTGCTTTTCTAGTGAACACATTGCAACAAGAGTCAGTACTGGATCAGAAAATGTGTTGTCAGACCTTCTGCTGACCTGGGAAAAACCCACTGTGTGTTTCTGCCTTTTATTCCTCCCAGTGCTTCAATCCACACAGATCCTTGCGCTGAAGCCAAGCAATGAGCAAACCATGTTGTGATGAGCCCGATCACAACAGCCTCACCTGCCATGCTTTCCCTACCTCTCCTCCAGTTCTAGCAACAAAGCAGAAGGATGAGGTAACGAGCCTGGAATTTGGTGAGAAGACATGAGGGACTAAGTGAAGTGAAACTTCAGGAGGATGGAAGCAAAAAAAAGGCTATAGAGAAGGATTGTGGGTGTCAGTTTACACCTAGAAAGCAGCTGAAGGAAAGCAGAGAGGAAAACATTAACTGGAGAATAGGGAGCCAAATGGAATAACAAAGATAATACGAACCCTAAAAACAAGGAAACAAAAGTGAAAGAGAGAAAGTGTATTAACAAATGGAAGTATGCAGTTTCTCTCAAAGACAGAGATCTCTGAACCTGCAGAAGTCTAGATTTTATCTGTGGCTAAGAGTTATTTCTGTTTAAAATTATTTCCAGCTTCCCATTGGGTCCCTCAACATAGGGTTGTCTGTGCTTGGAAACCAGTTTTCCTTGCCTTCTTTTGTGCTCCTTTGCTCAGGAGAGCCAAGAAACTTCTGCACTGATGCTTCTTGTGTCCAGACCCTTACAACATTCATGATGGATCAAACCATCACCCACAAGATTGAGTTACTATTTGGGTCACAGAATCACAGGATGACACTGGTTGGAAAAGACCCCTGGGATCATTGAGTCCAACCATCTACCCTACCCTACAAGTTCAGCCCTAAACCAGATCCCTCAACACCTCATCCAAACGATCTTTAAACATCTGATGTGTTTATCAGGGATGTGTGTTGCATCACAGCAGATGCCACAGCAGTGGACAAGCATTTTCCTCAAGAAGAGATGTTCACAAATGCAGAGAGAAGGTTTTTCAGTAGAGATTGTTTCCACAGAAATGAATCGACCTAACAGCAAAAACTTCCTCCAAAGAAAGAATGTCTCTCCTGTTGCTTCAGTTTGTTGAAGAAATTGTTCAGGGTTGAAGCTGATAATTGAAAAAAAACCCCAAATGAACCCAAGGTTTAAAACATACAAATGTTAATGCAAATTAATCATAGTTTCTCTTCTTTGATGGAATGAGCATGGTAAATATTGCTGTACCACAGTCAGGTAGAGGAACCAGGAGAGAAACATGTCCACAAGTCAGGATGCTTATCACACACACAGAGAACATGAGGGATTGGAATGGACCTTGAAAGAGCATCTAGTCCAGTCCCCCCTGCCAGAGCAGGATTACCTAGACCAAGTCACACAGGAACATGTCCAGGTGGTTTTTAAACATCTCCAGTGAAGGAAACTCCACAGCCCCCCTGGGAGTCCCATTCCAGTGCTCTGTCACCCTCACTGGGAAGAAGTTCCTTCCAGTATTTGTGCAGAACCTCCTATGTTCCAGCTCACACCCACTGCCCCTTGTTGTATCATTAGATGACACTGAGAAGAGCCTGACTCCATCCTCCTCACACTCACCCTTCACATATTTATAACAGTAATGAGTCTCTTTCTCCAAGCTAAAGAGACTTAGCTCCCTCAGCCTTTTATCAGGGTGGGAGACACAAACCACAAGGAAAACCAGGTTGAAGATGTGTACTTCCCAGCAAGAATATCATGAGTTAAAGTCTCAAACCACAGGAAACTTCTCTGAATGGAGATCAGTCTTTGTTGTCATTGTGTTTTGCAGCTGAGGTGTAGCAGCACCCTCTTATTTCTGTCCCTGCTCTGGCCAGAAAGAAAATTACAGCTTCAGAAAACACTGCATAATGAGTGCACACTGATGATTCTTTTACTCTTTTTGGGGATGGGCTTTAGGGATACTGTCCTCCAGGCAGTGTTTGCCCTGGTGGCCTTCTCAGGTGGCATGAATGAACACGAGGCGTGTGCCTGGAATCCACACTTGTGTTGATTGGTAAAATCATCTTAGTCACTGGGCTAGAGAAATATTTACTGTGCTCATTCTGTGGAAGAAGGAAAAGGTTGATAAAATGGTCGTTAGCATTAATAGGTTTTGAAACCTATTAATTTGACATTCAAGGGTTTTAATTAGCAAAGTAAATCACCGGTATTTAAATCACGGTGTCTTCAGATAAGGAGGGAAAACGAGGTGGGGGGAAGCACTTGGGAAGATAACATACATTATATAATGATTAATACAGTCCTCATTTTTGGTTCTACAGCAGCAGGTTGTGTTTCCCAACTTCATTATAACCCCCTTTTGAAGCTGGCAGAGGTGAACGACTTCTTATGAGGAACAAAGGAAAAACATACTGCTTGTCAAAGTTCTCCTGGGTCTTTCAGTGTGTTCACCTGTGGTTCCTCATTTGTTGAGGAGGTGCAAGACTTCTCCCAGGGAAACCTTGGCTCTGAGGCTCTTACAACTAGACCTCGTGTGTTTGTGCAAAACACCACGTGTTTCAGGAGGCAGATCCCAGCACCTCACTGCTGAAGTTAGCGACCAGTCGTGCATCAGAGGCTTGTTTGTCTCGAGGTTGTCAGTGGTGATGGAGCAAATGCCAAGGAAAAGCTACACGGTTTCATGGTTGGGCTTTCTGTGATCATTATGAGGCAAAACACTGTGTTGAGTGAAGTGGAATAGGAGAGACATGAGGAGCAGCAGACAGCTAGATAGACACATGTAAATCAGTTCCTCTGACCGTCAGGATTCCTGTGGCACATATAGCACTGTTCTCAATCAGTACAATTTACAGTGTTTCCAAAATCCACATGAAGTTTGCTGGGATTATCTGGATTGTTAGCACAGTGTCCTGTTGTGGCTAAATACTACATTTCTGGTTAACACCTCGAGGAAGGGAATACTTTTTTCCATAAGGTTGAGTAGATAAGGCTGTCTCAGAGCAGCACATCACAGAATCACAGAACATTAGGAACTGGAAGGGACCTTGAAAGATCATCCAGCCCAATCCCCCTGTTTTTTCTCCAGGTTTACAGATTGTTAATATGAAATTCTAAGGACTTGCAAGAAATGTTTGTCATTTGTTTAAGCATGAAATTACACTTAATGACCCATTCTTTTAGAAATTGACCAAAAACCAGGGGAGCAAGATGGAGCCGAAAGGTGCTCAGCTGTTTTGCACTTGAGATGTGGCTCAAAGCGTCTCTGGATTCAGCTCATGTGGTCTCTTATCCTTTTGCTGTTCTGTTATCACCAAGAACACCACAGGTCTGTCATTGAAACGTTTGACTTGGGCAGAGAAACGATAATACTGTGAATGTTTTAAGTAATGGTTGATATTTACCAAATCTTTAACAGTTGTAAGAGTATGGAGAGACCTGAATGCGTCTTAGGAAGGATTAAGGACATCATTTCTTTCTTGGCTACCTGTGGCACAAAGAAACTTGCTAAGTGAAGTGCTAGAATGAACACAGGAAAGAGCCCTTGTCCCAGGGGAGGTATTATAAGCTACTTGCTCTCCCATTTTTAATATGCAGCTTGGATTTTCCTTCATCTCATGAGCTTACGACCATAAGCCTCTTCAGCGTGCCTTTCCCAAAGTTCAGATCACAGACATACTCATGTCTGCCAAACTGTGAGCTGAAATAGAAATTATTTTGCCTTTATTTTTCTTTCCTTTATTAAAAGTTCTTGGGAAAACCATCTAAATCTCTCCTACTATCAAGAAGAACAAGCTGGCTGAGCACTGAGGAGAGAACATGCGCAGGAACGCAGGGATGTGCAGTGAGGCAGGCTTGCGTGTCGGGCACACCACAAATTACTGTCATGTGCCCTCTCTGCTTTTAAAGGGTTCATCTCTGAGCCTGGGTTTTCTCCAGATGTACCTGGAGCTTGGCTTGGATACTTCAGTCCTTGTACAAAACGAGTCCTGGTGCATCCAGTTGTGTTCCATTTGCCACCGTTTCTTTGCAGATACCACTTGCAGGCTAGATCCAGGCTCCGGGGTCAGCGATTGCGAGAACTCGGTTTTCCCTTTCTAGGGTTTGCCTGTCCCTCTTCCAGGGTCAGTGTTTTCACTCCATCTCGTTCAGCGTGGCTGGCTGCGAGCACCCAGGCAGTGACTCCACAGAAATCCTCCCCTTGCCTGCTTGACTCTGCTTGTGTCTCCGCTCAGGTTTCATCGATTTCATCGTGGAACCCACTTTTACTGTGCTGACTGACATGACCGAGAAGATTGTGACTCCGCTCATCGATGAAGCTTCCCGCTCTGGCTTGTCGGGGTTCAGGCGTTCCAGGTGGATAATCTCGTGTCCTCTCCTATTACTCCTCCACATGCTGCCATTGTGGCCAGTTTCCTCCCCCCAACACAGCTTCTGTCTTCCCTGTGACTTGAAGCCCCACACCCACACTGCCAACAGCACAGTTCACCTGGTGTTGGGACTGTTGCAGGGAAACTCCAGCGCAGAGGAGGACAAAGAAGGATGCTGGTGTGCACCTGAGCCATGCCACCAAAGGCAGTGAGCACAAATGATTGTAGCCATGCAGTCAGGTGAACTTTAGTTCTGTTGGTCACCAATGGGAACAAGGTAGAGGGAGTTGACAGGAGGAGCTAATTTCTTCACGTCTGCAAGCACAAACGGGCCTGAAATAGAAAAGAGGTCTGGGAAGTGTAAGCACACTTTACTGACAGTATTTGGGTTGTGCAGATGTGTGGAGTACCACCAGACCTCACCTGGAGCTAGAGTGTAAGGAGTCTTGGCTCATTCAGCCTGCCCTGCTCTTCTAGAGAGTTTACTCTTTTAGTAGTTTCATGGATGGAGCATGTCTTGGGGTTCAAGTGCTGTGTGGCTACTACTCCCTAGAGTAGGGGTACCCCAAATTAGGACCCCTTTGGTGACTTCTTTACTCCTGGGCTGTTAAACAAAGAGCAAGCACTACTATCTTTCTATGCCAGTTCTGTTGCTGCCTTTGTTAAAATGTGCACAGTGGAGTCTCCATCCTTGAAAGACATATTACAGTAGTGTAACGTAAACAATTCCAGCCTTGGCTGAAGTCACCAAAGCCTGGACAGAGGTTGGCCTCCTGTTCCAATGGCTTTTATTGGTGACACTTAGGAGGCACTTCCTTTGACACACTTGATCTCTAAAGTTATTTGACTCCCCAATGAATACTTGGCAAGTGGAGATGCACAGCAAAGCTAATGGCAACACGACAAGTGATTCTATGTATTGGGTACTGTGGAACCCCCAAAATAAGGAGGGAAAACCTGACTTTCATTTGTAATGCTGCCTCAGGTTTGGAAGGTTGAAAGGGGAGGTGAGAGAGAGGGAAGGAGGGAGGGAGGGAGGGAGACTCAAGCTTAGTTTTCTTGTTTTCCTGGGTGTTTTCCTTTCTAGACTTGCAGTCATTATTTCTTCTTGGCTGTATTTGGGGGTGTGGGATGCTGATGTCCTCTGTGCTTTGTGATCTCTTGTCCCAGTCTGAATAGCATTAGTCCCTCCGAAGTTAAAAGATCAAGTGTCAAGAACACTGGGTCCGAAGGAAGTGCCTCACTCAACTGCTCCATACTCACTGTGGACTTCAAATGTTTCAAAGCCACCTGGACTGAGGTGGTGCAGCAGAACCGGGAGAAATGGAAAGCGCAAGCCACCAAAGGTAACAGCCAGGCTTCTTAGGGCAAGAGTTCTGTCGGCCTCTTCCTCTTCAAGCTCTTCCTCAATCAGATAATTCTCCAAGTAAGCACCGTTAGTTTGGAAGAACCTGCTTTTCCAGGTCACCAACCTACGCCGAACTCGGAAAGATTGGAGTTGTTGTAGGTAACAATCTTAAAAGGGACCAGCAGTAGGACTTTGTGGTCAAGAAGGCCAGTAGGATGTTGGAATGGATCAAGAGGAGAATGTCTAGCACATCAAGGGAGGTTCTTCTGCCATTTATTCAAGAGGGATAGAGAATTAATTGAGAGAGTTCAGCACAGAGCTACGAGGATGATTGGGGGTCTGGAACAAGAGCCTTATGAAGAGAGCTTGAGAGCACTGGGACTTTTTAGCTTGGATCAGAACCCCAGTTTGTAGGTTAAGGATTCAGAAATGAGCCTCAGTTTCCCTCATATAATTCCTCTGTGCATAGAGCAATTCCAGGCATCTTTTTATGTGTTTACAGAAGTTACTCAGCACACCGTGATATGGGCTGGGGACTAGAGAACTGTTCTTGGATGCAGAAGGGCAGGAAGCCCACCTTATATTCATTATTATTAATGAAATAAGAACAACTCATTTGTAGAATAGTGTCATTTGGCAATGACATTGTCCCTAGAGGTATCAGCGAGCTGGTTTTTTTGAGTGTAGTATATATAGAAAATTTCACAGTCTGTGTAGACAAAGTCAGTGGGTTTCTTACTAATTTCTTTTTACTGAAAGTATCGTCATTAATTAGCTACAAATTTAAAAAGTGAATAAATAAACACCCTGATGAGCAAAGCACCATGTAGATAAAGTCTTTTTCTGACACTAATTTGAACAAGAGGCACTGGTCCTGCTTGTTCAGCCTCGTGAGCTGAATTCCTCTCCTGTGGTTCCGATGCAAAACGCCTCATTTTTTTTCCAAGGGATCCTTCTATAGACCAGGAGACTCCAGGGAAAACACCAACATGCATTGCTGAGTTCTCCAGGGAAGCCACCATAGATTTCAGGATTGTTTAATGAAATTAGGAAGGCTCCTATCTAATGTAATTATATTTCCATGTGAGCCATAATGTATTAATTTAAAAAGTAATTAACTTTAGTTTGCTGCTGGCAAGGAAATACAGATTGTGGCATTTCCTATGACGATGGCCTCTCCCTTGCTCTCTTGTATCCCGTTGGTGTGTGTTGTGTTTCACTCGTGAGAACTATCTGACAAGACACTGAATGGCTGACAAGTATCTTTTGAACCTAGAACAAGAGGGAAAAAAATGTAGATATCAAAGAACTAAGAAGTTAAAAAGTTTCAAGTTACCAAGACTTCTACAGACTGATTTCGATTGTACAGGATGAAATAAACTGAATGTTGTTTGGCTGGTTGTTGTGTGTGAAACTGACCTTGGCACCCTCAGAGCCTCCAATGGCTAATACCTCTTGAATTTGCCTCTTAAGAACTTTGAGGAACCACATTTTCAAGGGCAACCTTTATGTGGTGAAAAAGGACATGCAGATAACATATAGTTAGGCTGATGCAGGGTGTTTGTTCCCAGTCCTTTCACTTCCCAGCCCTCCTGTGTTCTGCTTCCCTCACGAAGCCAATAACTACATTTATCTAAGTAAAACTGCTTGTGTGTGGAAAGTTGAAGTAGATTTAGATGTGTAAGTTATTTATGTTTTGTCAAATTGACCAATAATTGTGATTTCTGTCCTTGTTTCGCCTCTGTCTTTGCTGAGGATGCAGAAGAAAAAGCTAAGAAAGAAGCAGAGGAAAACGCTCATCAGGGAACAGATGAAAAGAAATCAGATGAAAAGGATGAGAAAAAGCCAGCTGAAGATGCTGCAGCAGCAATGACAGAGAACAGCAAAGAACCAAATCCTGGGGAAAACAAAACTGCAGATTCCAATAAGAATCATGTAAATGGGACTCAGCAAACTGGGGGGAACAAATATGAAGCCTCTCAAGGGAAAAACACACCTCGGACAGATAAGGAAACGGACTGTCATCACACAGTGGGAGAACAGAAAGAGCACGTCCACAATGGTGAGTGTTGTCTTTCTGCTGGTGTGTAAACCCAACCCTAAAACCAGTAATGGGGCAACCTGATGTCCTGACAAAGGATGCCCTGGGCCCAGGGGCTCTTCCTGGTCATGGGCTTAGTCACCTGCTTATGGGAAGTGCAAAGTAACTCCTGACTAGAGTTCCTCTGTTGAGGATGGAGTTTGTCATATGTGATTGGACACTTTGGGGCCAGAGGAAAAGACTACTTTTCTCAAGGTATTAGCCTTGGTCTTCATCTTCCCATCCTGTCTCCAGGGGCCTCTGCAGGACAGGATGAGGGTCAGGGGTCCCTTTCTCCTGCCTGGGCAGGCACAGGCTGTGGGTCCTCTCCTCACCCCTACATTCTGATTTCCCTGGTTTCTCTCATCTCCATCGCCCTGGCACGGCATGACCCATGTCTGCCCACCATGGCACTGCTCTGTGGAAAGACTGGGTTGCCACCTCCCACCCCTGACATTTGTTCCCAGGACGAGGCATGGCCCTGCGGCCATCGCCGTTTGCTGGTTCCATCTTGGTTCAGTGTTTCAAGAATGTTCCACAGAGGATGTGGTGCAGCAGGTGGAGTTGGGTTCTGGGCACTGCCTGGAGAACCAGCATGATCCTGGTGGCAGCAGTGCCTGGTGAGCAGCTGCCCCTACCATGCCAGTGGTGGAGATGCCACTCTCCCTTCCTCTGGCCCACTCCTTGGCTGGGATTAGGCGCAGAACAGGGCTGTTTTTAACAAGGGCAGTGAAAACCCCAAAGGTGCAGCAGTGATGAGTAACACAAGAAGGTAGTGGTAAGTAACTCATCTCGACATTCCCAGTCATGGCATCCTCTGGATTTGGCAGCAGATGCCAGGCCTCTCCAGGGCTCCTAACCTCAGAGCTTGAGACTTGCCCTCTCTGTCCCACATCAGCCTGAGTTCTCCCCCATCATACCGTTGCCTGTGTAACAACGTCTTTCCTTCTGGAGTATCATTCGCTCTGTGGAGCTCGTGTCATGTCTGAAGCAAAATATTTTTCTCAAGAAAATGCCTTAAAATGAAGGAAACAAAAAACCTGGAGGGAGGTCCAACGCCAGTCAGACTACTTCAGGCTGTTCTTCTGAAATCCTTCGTGTCACGTGCTTCTGACAGCGTGGGGGTTAACCGTGCTCCAGCGATTTCGACAGTTCCCTTTGCTGCAGTGGCTCTCTGCTGCAGGTGTCAGAAACACTGTGAAAGGAATGATGATGTTTCTGAAAATCACTGTTTTCCACAGGAAAAGAAATTCTGCTCCTTTATTTATGGGAGAAGGCATTTATGAGATACAACCACTGCGGAATGTTTGGAGACTGCTGAACTCCTAACGTTCATTTCTCTGGGTTCACCGGGTTCCCTTTTGCCTTCGTGTTAATACCTCATCGTAAAGTTTTGCCTGATTACTTCTCTGCCTTTGTACTTCCTTTAAAAAAAGAGATCATTATGGCCATCGTTCTGCTGTGCTGCTGGCCCATGGCAGGCTGGCTATTGCAGCCCTCAGAAGTCCCCTATTCCTAATAACTTACGTCCGCTGAAAGCTCGGCAATGGTGTTGTCGAGCGAGCGTAACGTCTCTCTCAGTCACTTGCTGCCTGTCAGAGAGATCCAGCTGTGAAATAACAGCTGTGCAGATGTTCATCATCTTTCCCTGCTCGCTGAAGGTCGCGCGTCTCCTCTGTGCAGTGGTCACGTAAAGCGTTACTAGCTCATCATCACCATCAGCCATGTGATGGCAGAGGGAGCACGGGAAGAGTTTTGTTCTTTGCTAGGTGCATTCTCGTTTCATTTCCTGAGACAGTGTCCTTTTAGAGGCCACCTTCATCAAGCAGACACCTCAGCCCTGCTTGTGGCTGCTTATAGCTCTGTTCAAGGAGCCCAAGTCAGGGCAGCACGACCACTTGAGGAGCCTGTTGCTTGTGCTGTGTGATCTTGCTTCATTTTTCTCTCACCCCCACGGTGAGCTTAGGAAGAACAACATGATGTCCCTAGTCCTGCTGGCCACACTAGTCCTGTGGGTTGGGCTGGAATCCATTGCCCCTCAGCCTGTCCCAGGGCACAGGTCAAAAGAGGTTGTTCCTTGCCTTCTTGGCACCCAGCCCACCTGTACTGACATCAATGAGATCCCCTCTCAGTCTCCTCCTCTCCAGACTAAAAAGCCCCAGACCTCTCAGCCCTCCCTCATAAGGCAGGTGCTCCAGTCCCTTCACCATCCTCATCGCCCTCCGTTAGACTGTCTCCAGTAGATCTGTGTCCCTCTTGAACTGGGGACAGAAGGTGAGAATGACTCTGCTTAACCTTCTTGGCTCCATAAGATACACCCCAGCTCAAGCTGCTGTATTCATTCTGCATTAACCCTTGCTGTGCCAAAGCCTGGCTTTCATGGGTTGCCACAGAGACTCTAAGGCCAGAGATGAATGCTAGAGTGGTGATTTCTTTCCCTGATACTGTCACCAAAGGACCAACCCAAAGGAGTCTGTGAATGAAGGAAACTGGTAAGAGAAAGTGGAAGAAGAGAAACTGGTAAAAATTAAAATTGGACTACGTGAGGTGGTTCTTTAACACAGAGACTTATTGTGAAGTTTTGCAGGGTCTTAGTCCTTTAAGAGCATAAATGTCTCCAGCTTCTGACTTGAGGGTTGTGCTAGTGTTGTTAATGGCCAGAGGAAGCACGAGCCTGCTTGTGCCCTTAAAGTCCTCTAGCAATTAGAATGAATCTTAAAGTATATTACAACTTTTCTGCTAGGACTTGGATAAATTTTGTCTGGTGCTTTATTGTGTGAAAACATGTTCATCCAGGTCCTTGTGAACTCTGAGCGTTTCTCCTGAGGAACATCTCCCGTGGATGTTGCAATGTGGTTGAGTTATGGGCATTAATAAGGTTGCAGTCTGAATTGAAATGCTCACAGTGTTTCTTACTGCTGCTTTCCAGGTGAGTTCAAGGAAGACAGTAAGTTGGACGACACAGATCAGTCTGGCGTGGGAGATGAATCGAAGAGAGCAGATGGTAAGGACAGCGTGTTGTTCCGTGTTGTCACCCATTTGGATGTGCAGTCAGTTGTTTCCTGAGCATCTGCAGTTTGTTCTAAAACCAAAAAATGGTGTGATAACCAGAAACAGAAGCCATTGGGGCATTCTGAAGGCAAAGCACCCCTTTCACACAATAACCACCTAGCTGTTCTGTTGTTAAGCCTTACCCACCATTTTTTGGGCAGTGCCTGCAAGAAAAATCCTGCATTTTTAGAGCTGCTTACTAGGAAATGGGAGTTCATGAGATTCTACCCTTCTGACTTTCTTTGGGCCGTGTTCTGCTCTGTTAGGACAGATGCAAAAAAACCAGAGCTAAGAAAGAGACCTCCTCAGGGTGTCCCTGTTTTTCATGTCTCCATGTTGCACTGCACCAGCACAAACACAAAGCTTTCTGTGCTTACCTGGAGGGGGAATAAGCACATCAGTGTAGAGGTCCTGTTAAGGGGGCTGTAGAAAAGGGGTGTTGTAGGAACAGCGTTGAATGGAGCAATTCCAAGACATTGGACTGTTTCTTGGGCATCTAAGATTAACTCCAAAGGAGTCTGAGCCTGGTGTAGGCATGTACAGGCGTTTTAATAGCCTCAACAGCATCCATCCAGCTGTAAGGTTTCTGGCATATTGACTCTTGTGTGCCTCCTCAGCTTTGTAGCACGAGGCTCTGAGCATTGTCATCAGCTGTGCCTAAATATGCAGGGTTCTTCTCCCAGGCAACTAGCACCAGGACGAGAGGGCAAGGCCTGAGGCTGCACCAGGGGAGGGTTACGTTGGATGTCAGGAAGCCCTTCCTCTCAAAAAGGCTGATCAGACCCTGGACTGGACTGCCCAGGGCAGTGGTGGAGTCCCCATCCCTGGAGGTGTTGAAGGACAGCCTGGCTGTGGCCCTTAGTGCCCTGGTCTGGCCACTGTGGTGATGTTAGGTCCTGGGCTGGGCAGGATGAGCTCTGAGGGCTTTTCCAGTCTCAATAACAATAATAACAGCATATTGTTTTGATGAGATAGATGACAAAGACTACGTTGGTGTAAGGACAGCTTAGAGTGACACGTCTTGTTGCTTCCTTGTAAGAAATTACTTTGAATTTATATTGCTCTAGCAAAGGGATAAAAAAGAAGGAAAAGTAATACCTCAACTAAAAATGTAGGAAAAATCCTCTAGAAGCAGATAAGTATTTCAGACATGTGACAATGTACGTTTCTTTAAAGAGGGCCCTTAGCAACAATTGTCTACTAGGAAAATGGAATTAGTTTGCTAAGAGGTTGCGTTATTTACACACTTGAGTTAGGTGTCAGTCAGGAAAGCTGACTGACACCATTCCCAGCTCTTTCCATGTTCATGCAGAAATGAAACACATGCTCAAATAACATGCAGCTCTGGAGATGTTCATGAGCACGTGCAGTAGCCCAGAAGAGTTAATGAGCAGAATGGGTGCTCTCCCCTCTGTGGCAGGTGATGGCTGGGCATTTGGCTGTGATGGAAGGCTGCAACCTGGCAGGATGAGGTGGATGCAGAAACACTGGGGCTCCTTTAGGAGGACTCAGGAGCATCAGCCCAGCCAGGATGATGTTCTGCTCGTAGGTAGGGAAAGGCCGCTATCATGGGACCAGTTAAGATTGCAGTGAATAAGCAGCTGCAAGCAGGCAATTTGTAGGCTCAATGTTTTTCATTCCCATGCTGTAGAGACAAACTGCAGTCAACAATCTCTCATTGATAGAAATCAAGAGAAAGATTCTGAATGATGCACCTCAGAAAGGGAAGCTCCAGGATGACACTCGTGTTTTGACAGCTACCGCACAACCTGTTCTCTGGCTCCCTCTGGTAGCCATGTGGCTCCTTACCAGCCATGTGAGGGATGTGAGGGAAGGAACGTTATCCACGGGTAACACAGAACTGTTTGCAGGCTGCTGAAATGTTTACCCGACCCGAGTTTTATGTGTCTTTCTCATGCAAGAAAAGCAGATTAAGTGAGAGAACCCCCATCCCTGGAACCATCCCAGGTGTCTTTCTCATGCAAGAAAAGCAGATTAAGTGAGGGAGATAGAAAGGCTGAGATTACAGCTGTAATGCACACACCACGTGTAGTTTGCTGGTGGCTGAAGCTCAGCCTGGACTTTCACAGGGTTTAGGGAACTTGGGTTTTACAGCCTCAGTTGGGTCTGCAGCTGGGAGGTGCCCATTTGTGTGTGGGAGGGTGCACTACAAGGTCTTCAGATGTCTCACCACCATCCGTCGGCATCAGCTAAAGTCCCACACCTGCCCAGGGTCATTCTGCTGCCCCAACCTTCTGCCCTTGGAGATGAAAGCTGCAGAGTATATGCTGCGTTTTCAGGATGTGTGTCCAGGTTGCTTTTGGAGCAGATATAAAGGTGGTGATGCATCTGGTTACAGGAGTCCTCAACACAACAAAGTGTTCCTGATGCGTGAGGAACTAAGTGACCTTGACATCCAGAGTGACTGTTCCATTCCTCCTCATTTCAGACTGGATATAAAGAAGAAATTATTTTACAGGAAGGGGGATGAGACCCTGGCTCAGGTTGTCCAGGGATGTGGGAGAACCCCCATCCCTGGAACAATCCCAGGCCAGCTTGGCCCTGCCCTTCCCCTTCACAGTGCAGGGAGGGTTGGACTAGGTGAGCTTTGAAGGCCCCTTCCAAGCCAAACCATGATTCTATCACTTTTCACAGGCTGTCTCTACCACCTTCTGATTTTCTTTCTACTGGGAAAAGGTTCTGCAACATCAATACAAAGTTTTCAGTGCAACTCTGTTCTGGGGACCAAAATGCAGTTTATATTCCTGGTCACCTCACAACTGCATACAATTAAAGGGTTCTTCTCCCGTGGTTGTCCTGGGAACTTACTGTTCTAGTGGTAGCAGGTTATAGCACAGAGCCAGAGCCTCCAACAGCTGGCACAGAGAGAGAAAACCCGTGTGTGTGTGTGTGAGCTGAGCAATGCTCCCACCACCTGGTCACATCCTAGCTCTGCATCACAAACCCATGGTGTGGATTGGCTTGGAAGGACCCTCTAAAGTCCAACACCCCCTACAATAGCTCGACCTGGCCTACACCAGTCCAGCCTACCTACAACAATCTTGACAGGTCATAGTTTCATTACAACCCTCCTCTATGAACTGACCCAAAGTAGAGCAGAACACAGTCAAGATAATGTAATATATAAAAAACCCCTAATATATTAAATACAGGCTTTAGCTGTTTTAAAGTTTGATTCTGTTCAGCTATACTGCTGCTCACACCATAGTTAAAAGCCTTTCCTACGTGCTGTCTACATTGTCCAGGCCAGCGTGCAAAGGAGCCTTAATTTTTCTTGACAGTCATTCCTTGAGCAACTGATGGAAAACTCCCTGATTAGCAAAGTAAAGTGCAGGGGCTTTGTTTCTTTCTACCCCCATTGCGCCCAAAAGCAGCAGAGTGTTGTTGTCTGAGGATGCACATGGGGCTGTGAAGGAGCTCTGAGGATGGCTCCCCAGTTACCCCACACAGAGCTGAATTCACAAGATTCTTCTCTGTTTGCTTTGAGGAGAATGTGGGTTTTCTGCAAAGCTGTTCCACCATTCAGTACTTGGTTGTCACTGCACGCAGCGTTGGTTTTACATGTGTTAGAGTCATGGAACAGTTTCAGCTGGAAGAGACCTTCAAGATCACTGAGTCCAACCTTTTCCCAGCCCTATCTTCACCACTAAACTGTCCCCCAACAAAACATCTACCCTTCTCTTCAACACCTCCCGGGATGGGGACTGAACCCCCTCCCTGGGCAGCTGTTCCAGTGCCTGACAGCCCTTTCAGGAAAGAAGTTCCTCCTGACATCCAACCTGAACCTCCCCCCTGCACAGCTCGAGGCCATTTCCCACTGTCCTGGTTGTAGAGAGCAGTAAGGTCCCCGCTCAGTGTCCTCTTCTCCAGGCTAAACAGTCCCAGCTCCCTCAGCTGTTCCTCATACGACACCTCTTCCAAACCCTTTTCCCAGCTTGGTAGCCACCTCTGTCCCTGCTCCAGCCCTCCAGCGTCCCTCTTGTATGAGAGTCCCAGAACTGGGCACAGGACTTGAGGTGTGGCCTCACCAAAGCTGAGTAGAGGGGACTGATCACCTCCCTGCTCCTGCTGACCTGCTGATACAGGCCAGGATGCCGTTTGCCTTCTTGGCCACCTGGGCACACTGCTGCCTCATGTTCAGCCGGCCCTCTGCTAACACCTCCAGGTCCTGGTTTCTTGGGCAGCTCTCCAGCCACTCCTCGTCGGAAGTTCTAGTCGAGACCACTAGGTGACAGTGAGCGCTCAGGAGATGGGTGACAGAACCCTGCCGGTGTGCCCCGCATCGTGCTGATGCTGTTTGTGAGGAGGCCACTCGGGCTCAGCTATGAGCAGTGTCTCCATCTTCTTGAGAGAGGCAAGAGGGTGACTTCCAGGTCACTCAAGTGACGGTGCCATTCCCATTTCTGTTGCAGAAGACAGGCTGATTTCTCCGTTGCTCTCAGGAGCAAGAAGCCCCTTTCGTGTTGTAAGGCAGACTTGTTGGGTTCCTCCTTGCTGCCCCATAGTGCTCTTGAAATCATCTGTCAGAATCCAGCAGCAGTGGCAAATTGGAACTGCAGTAGTCTCAGACTACTTTTAAAGACACTTTCCTTCCCTTTCTGTGTGATCTTTGATGCTTGGTCTGGGTGACCCTGCTGTGGCAGGGGGATTGGATGATCTTTCGGGGTCCCTTCCAATCCCTAAGGATTCCATGATTCACCTTCCCTTCAAGTGCAGCGCTTTTCACAGAATGACAGTACGTTAGGGATTGGAAGGGACCCCGAAAGAACATAGAATCACTAGGGATTGGAAGGGACCCCAAAAGATCATCTAGTCCAATCCCCTAGCAGAGCAGGACTGCCTTTTAGAGATCTGCTCTTTGCATTAGTCCCTAATGCTGACAGTCTGTGTTACACACACAGTTACTGGGGGGTGACAGAAAGATCTTGATTTTAATATAAACGAGAAAACCTGTAGGATTCCCTTAGCCCACCTCTCAGGTTTTCAAGAACAAAATCTAAATTGTATATCCAAATAAATATGTGTACACCCAAGGATAAATGAGCAAGAACACTCATGTTAATATAAACATGCTGATTGTTGTAATGAATATGTTTATGATACTCAGTCATAAAAGCACAAAAGAACACCCCAGGAAAAGAGTCTGGAAAAGAGGAGGCTCAGGGGTGACCTTATCGCTGTCTATAACTATCTGAGGGGTGGTTGTAGTCAGGCAGGGGTCGGTCTTTTCTCCCTGGCCACTGGAGACAAGACAAGGGGTCATAGTCTTAAGCTCCATCAGGGGAGGATTAGACTTGACATTAGGAAAAGATTTTTCACTGAAAGAGTTTTGGAATGGGCTGCCCACAGAGGTGGTGGAGTCACCATCCCTGGAGGTGTTCAAGGTTAGGCTGGATGAGGTGCTGAGTGGCATGAACTAGATGCTAGACGTTAGGGTTACTGGGTTTATTTGGATTTAGGTTGGACTGGATGATCTTTGAGGTCTTTTCCAACCTTATCATTACTGTGGTACTGTGAAACACGGTGGGATCCCTGGATCTCAGCATGCTGGATTCTGGTACGTGACCCCATTGATGCCAAATGTCAAATTAGCCAGCGAGCAGTGGATTTCACTTTGTGTGGGACAGAGTCTTTCCAGCTGAGCTGACAGGAGGCACTGCTTTGGTCTGCCTCACTTTGCAGCAGCTCAGCAAAGCTGTGCTGTCAGGAGGACGTGAGGCTGCCTGCTCTGATGCCCTTCTTCTTCTTTCCCAGATTGCTCCTTGGACAGAGGGTCGAAGGCAGCATTTGACACTTTTCTTTTGTCTTGTTTTTTTTTTCAGATACGGAAGAGTAAAAACCTATTAAAAAAAGAGACTGCACATTTCTCTCATCATTTTAGCTGAGCTTCTTCATTCCTGTCCTCCTCCTCCTTCCGCAAAGACCGGTTTCTGGGGAAGGCGTTAAAGCAACTTTCAAAACACTCCTCCTCCCACTGGCCTCTTCACAGCTACTGACTCTGGGTTCTAGGGTGGGGGCCTTGGCTTTTCTGGGTCAGCTTGGTTCTCGCTCCTTTGTTTGTTTGTTTGTTCATATACCCGTGCATTTTTGTTGTCGTCGTTGTCATTGTTTGGGGAGTTGTTTTTTCTGTTTGAAAGATCAGAACAACCAACAAAAGGGTGATTTCCTGATGCAAACGGTTCCGTGTTTCTGGACAGGTCAAGCGAGTCGATGAGAGTTACCATCAGCAGCTGGTGTTGCCTGTTGCTGTGCCTCAGCTTGTGAGGCCAGCATCAGGATGATGCAGAACTTTTGAAAAGAGAAGAAAAACTTGATGACACTTAACTTCTACTCTTTCTCTCTGCCCCGAGAGTCTTTTCCAAATGCTGGTGGGCAGAATGTGACACCAGTTTTACCCTCAGCATAGAAGATCTTATGAATAAGGCTGGTGAATCAGTAGAGGTGTTTGGCCAGTTGTTAGGATTAGCTCTCTTTCCCAGATGCTGCAGTGGCAGCAAAGTACTTTTGTTCCTACACAGCAGCCAGACCCACTCAACCGATTTTATCCAGGTTTTGTGGTTAGTAGTAGGAAAGGAATAATCAGTGGAGGCTCTTGGGGCAAGTTTTGTTGTCGGACTCGGAGAGCACGTACTGATGAACTGCTAGAGCATGGCTGCCCTAACTGCAGCTAACAGATCATGAGCTGTTTTCCTCTGCTGGTGGCTGCTCTCGGTCTGACCACAAGACCTAAGAGAAGAAGGGCAGCAGGGAATCACACAGATCAGTTTGTACTTTCATCTCAGTGTGGTCTGTCTTTCATCACTGACTGAAGGGACAGCCCAAAGAACAGCAGAGTTGCTGGAGGAGTACGGACAGACCACATGGAAAATCCGCTGCTGGCGTCGGTGGGTAAAACCAGCTCGTCCAGTGGAGTTAGGGCACATGAGAAGTAGCCATCCCTTTGGCCTGTTTCGAAGAGGGAACTTGCGTGGGCCTTGATTTGGAAAGGTCTCTTGTGTGAGAAGCATCAAATGTGTCTGGAAGTTCTTGTCTGGCATTGGGCTCTTGGGAGGGGTCTGGCTGATTGTAGGAGATTTTCCTCATCCGAGTGGAAATCGAGACACGTCCGTACATGCACACGTACACGTACAGCTGTTCTTGCCTAACTCCCTTCTGTCTAGGGCCGGGTCGGGCTGTGTTAGGCCTGTGTGTGTTGCACATATGAAAAATATGCAAAACATTGGCCTGGGAAGGGAAGTCTTCGGTGTTTCCTTTGCACGTTCCAAAGCACAGGACGGTACCACCAGCCTGGGTCTCCGTTCCGGCTTCCACTGTGCGCGCACAGGGGTGAGCTTCCCACGACACGAGCAAAGATCACAGCGGTGAGCTCAGCCTAAATTTACATTTAAACATGGAAGCCTTCTTACTCAGGAGTGTTTCTGTCTAGGATTTTAGTTGTTGAGGCATCTCAAGTTCAATTTTTTGGTTGCTTTGGACACCAGAGTTTGAGGTTGTCGAAGCCGGAGCTTTAGGTTAGGTTCCTTCTGTGAAAAGGCTGCACTTGAGTCACGTTTTCGGAAGGAGAAAGTACCAAAATAATTCTTGCAGTTCTTAGAACTCACAGTTAGCATCACAGAATCAGCTTGTTTAAACAAATGAAATGTAAGGGCGTGTAGTGTTGCTCTTTGTGAGCTGCTGGTTCAGCGGTGGCTCTGGGGAAGAGCTGCTGAAGAAAGCAGGGTGCTGCGAGGACAGCGGCCCCACAGTCAGCACCGAACACTCTTCTCCTTATGTGACAGATGGGGAGGGCTGTCACCACACAGCGCTTTCCCACCTTCCATCAGCATTCAGCCCTGATAGGAGTGGCAGAATGGGACTGCCAGCCGTGGCCAGGAGCTCTGAAGGTGCCCTGGTGGGCTATCAGTGGTGACTCAGTCCCGGCTTAGCCACCCTTCTCCCCGAAGTCAGGGTGAACATCCCGTCGCCGAGTGTCTGGTCGGGGGGCAGGTTGATTTACACGACGTTTTTAAATGTACAGTGACTAAAGATGCCTTAGATTCTGCACAGTAGAATAATGTTGATTTTAAGAACCACATTTTTCTTCATGTGTTTTTGATCTTTATCTTCTTTCTTTCTGGGAGTGACTTCTTTCAGCCAGACTGCTGAGTTCACCAGGCTCAGGTCTCCATTGTCATGCACTGGCACAAAGGTGTGAAATCAGCCTGGGTAGGGTTGTTCACCACAAGCAGGAGCTAACAAAGGAAGTGGTGGATTTGCTGTCTCTTGAAGACTGTAAATCACAGCTGCCAGTTCTAGGGCAAGTGCTACAGCCAGAGTTGCTGATCTCAGCAAACAGGGCTGCAGCAAAATGTTCTGATAGACAGAGGCAGTCAGAGCCAGGTCAGATGCTCTCCTGCTCTTCTAAAGTCATTTGAGTGAGCTGTGGTCACTAGTCAGCATTTATGAGAATATTTTGCTGTTAAGAAGGAAATCCCCATGAAATCCATTAGCTTGGAAATGTATCAACAGACACAGAGATATCTAGACACTGAAATCCTACAAAGCCACCAGGTCAGGCGAAAAGATCTATCATGGGGTCCCCACACCTACATTCCTTTCCTCTGCCCCCTGACCTCCCCACCACCTCCCTGGCAGTGTGCTAGTGCAGTATGAGCCAAGGAATGGTATGTTTAGAGACCTCCCAATTCAACTAGAGATCAGCCACTGTGCAATTGTGTAAAAAACAAATAAAAACGACAATAAAAGACAAAGCTTTGCAGAACTGCTTCCTCTTATTTTATTCCTCCAGAGTAAACAACCACAAAAGGGTGGAAAAGGACTAGGTGTTCAGCAGCTGATGCTCTGTGTTTATGGAGAGGATTTCTGGGTGCACGGTCCTTACCTGACTTTCCCCAGATGTGTAAAAAATGGTGGTTTTGGGAGCTTTCCTTTCCCACCCTCAGTTAGACTGGACAAGGAAGGACTAAGCGGAGATGTTGCCGTGCTGGAAGAGCACCAGGCACCTCCTGCTCTCCGTGACCTCTTGTGTAACTTGAGAGGGAGAATCCCAGCACTTCCCCTGCTTAAAACAGGGAAGGAAACTGCTGCAAGTATCCCCGCCAGGGACTTTGTTCCTTTAGCTGGGACTGGTGTTCAGGTTGTTAGCAGACCTTTGACTCATGGTAGTGCTTGGGCTCCTGAACACCCCGTGATCAGACAAACACAGAGAGGACAGCGAGCAGTATGTGTTTGTAGTGTCATGTAACGGGTTGGGTTGGAAGGGACCTTTAAAGCTCATCCAGCCCAACCCCCTGAAGTGAGCAGAGACGTCTTCAACTAGAGCAGGATGCTCAGAGCCCCATCCAAGGGGGCTGACCTGGAATGGTTCCAGGGGTGTCGCTTCTACCACTTCTCTGGGCAGCCAGTGACAGGGTTTCACCACCTTCGTTCGATCGTATCCGTTATTTAAACGTCTCAAAGGGCGACAGGTCTGTGGCTGCCCCGTGCGATTCGGGCTGTGCGCTGCTGTGACCTCATGCGGGTCCACGAGTGTGAGAGAAGGGGTGTGTTTCTCTTTGAGGTCAGTTTTTCCTTGGTGAAGGAGCTCCCTCTGAACGTGCTCACCCCAACCAGCTTTCCCTACAATCTGCACCACTTTTTTTCCAGAGTTCTATCACACAGATGTCTGTGTTTAATTATAACAAGATGATGGACATCACTAATGTTTTCTGCACTGGAGAAAAAAGATAGATTGAGGAAGCCAACTTCTTGTTTTGCCTTATTATCGAGGAGGTGATAGATTTAAAAAATAGATTAGTTAGTTGGTTTTGACTTAAACCATATTCAGGGGTGGTCAGCCCCGACAGCTTGTCTGAAAGTGAAGCCTCCCATATAGCTGCAGCTGGTGCAAATGCACTGTGTATGGCTACAGCAGGACCATTGGCATCAGAATGGCTCTGGAATCTGGGAAATCTGTTGCCTGATAGGTGAATGAAGGGGGCAGGTGCTTTCATGCTTCTTTTTGTGGTAGGGAAGCTTTACAAGATGCAGTTGGGTGTATCAGAGAGGAGCAGTGCATGGTGCTGCTTCTGCACAGCATCCTTAGAGTCCTCGCAAGCTCTGGAAGCAGAGCTTTTGGGAAAGCAGGAGCTGGCAGCACTGTGCTACTTGGTGAAGGTCCGTGAGCCCACCTAGCTAAAGGCAGATCCTGCCCCTGCTAGTCCTTGCAGATTCCACAGCAGGTCTGCGTGTGGCTTGGATGGAACAGCACCGTGATCTATCCAAATCAGAAATTAGGGAGCTTGGCAAGGACAAGGCTTTTTTGGTTCCACTACAGTGAACTAGTGTGTCTCCAGGAGTGCGTGAGGCAGTCTCAAACACTCCTTGTTGACTCCCTTCTTCTCACATTTCATTTAATAGCAGTGAAACGCTTGGTCCTCCGATGACCCGTGCTAAACCATTTATCTCAGCAAATGACAACGTGATCAAATCATTTTCTCTTACCCTCTTTTTAATCCATGACCCAGTAATTGAAAGCAACAGGCTGCTCCTGTGCTTCCACGTGTGTTGAACGGTCTGGAGAACAGACCTTATGAGGAGTGGCTGAGGGAGCTGGTCTGACTTGGTCTAGGTGATCCTGCTGTGGCAGGGGGATTGGACTAGATGATCTTTCGAGGTCCCTTCCAATCCCTAATGATTCTATGAACGAAAAGAGACTGAGGTGAGACCTTATTGCTGTCTACAGCTACCTGAAAGGAAGGTGTGGAGAGGTGGGGGTTAATCTCATAAGACAGAATGGCCTCAGGTTGCACCAGGGGAGGTTTAGGTTAAATATAGTTTCTTAATGGAAAGGGAGGCCCTGGAACAGGCTGCCCAGGGAGAGGGTTGAATCACCGTCCCTGGACGTTGTTTCAGAGTCGTGGAGATGTGGAGCTCAGGGACAGGGTTTGGTGCTGGCCTTGGCAGGATGATGTTATTGGTTGGACTCAGTGATGCTAAATATCTTTCCCAGTCTAAATGATTCCATGATTCCATGATCTCTGAGCTGTGCTGTCACAGTGTCTGAGCATCAGCGCTCAGGAGCAGACAGAGCCCCGCAGCACTGACTCTATGCAGACCCGGGGAGTGGGCATCAGTGCTGGCAGGGTAGGAATGAAGGAAAACAAACTCGTGTTCACATTCTAATCAGCTTCCTCCAAAGATGGTCCAGATGTTTTTCCCAGTTGTGTTACCACAACATGAGAAGGTCTTCCCCAGTGTCGGTGTAGTGTCAGGTGTGCATCCAAATGTGGGGCTCTCTCTGCTTCCACAGGTTTTGTGATCCCAGACAGCCCCTTCCATGTCTGATGTCTGTGAGCAGAGCAGCAGCACTGGGGTGGATGACCACTGCCAAAGCCATTGTTCTCTGTTAGAACCAAACTCAAGCGCAGAAGTTTGTGATCTGCACCCAGGCAGGACCGGGCCGTGCGTCTGAGGCATCAGCTGTCCCTGCTCTGGCGACTTGACCAGCAGGTGGAAGAAGAGGAGCTGCCTGAGGAAGCTCAGTGTGAGCAGGTTTATTTGCTCTGGTACCCAAGCACAGGGCAGCTGTTGCTCACAAGCCTCGCTCCTGCTGTTGTGTGCTCTTTCTGTTTCTCCCCGGTGTGTCTGTGTCGACTGCTGTGTACTCGCCACACCCTGGGCTCAGAAGCTCCCCAGTGGTAGGAGGACTCTGTGTAAATCTGTTGTCTCTGCTGGAGGTTGTGGAAGTGTTAACTACCAAACACAATTACCTGTGGGCATCGGGGTTTTCTCTAGCGGTGAAACCTACAGCAGAACGACAGAAGGAGCAGTTTCCTTTTCTTCTCGCTTGGATGATATTTTTATACACTTTTATATGCAATTTTTTTAACTCTTTGCTATTTTTATTGTAGGGTTCTGGTTGGGTTTTTGCCAGACCTTCTGGTTGTCTGCAGGCCCAGATTCTCACAGGATTAGTTCCCTTCCCTGTTCTCCTCCCTCTTGTTCCCTGGTAGACAAAAGCCATTGCGTTTGCAACATCAGCTTGGAGCAAAACAGCACTTAGGGCCTGACCCCTCCTTTCCTTGCGCCGAAATCCAAGGACGTTGCATGCAAAGCCCTGCTGGCCCCACCGCAGTGTCTGGGGCCAAAGACTAACTAACTGAAACCACGTCCAGGGTGGTCTGTGTAAAGCCAACGCATGGGTGTAGCACCGTCTTCCTTTGCTGTGGTAGGAGCAGCTGCCGCCACTACGTGCTTAACTAAGACTACATAAACCTCTCTCTGCTCTGATGCTACTTCTTGTAGGCACTTCAGTCCAAGTTGTACCCAAGGGCGCTGACTGTCCTTGGCAGGGAGGAAGGGTGGACGTTGTGGCTTCTCCACGACAGTCGATGACACTGCTCTTGTGGTTCACCCTAAGTAACGTTGACAAACTTTAAACCTGTTGGTAGGAAGGATGAGGAGAAAAGCAAATTCAAGGGTCTTGGTCTTGGAACATACCCTTGTCTTCGCTGGCATCCCGCAGGGAGCTCTCTGTGTGAACTGGAGCAGCCAGTATGTTTCTGTTAGCAGAACTGTTACTGGAGATGTTTTCCTTCACCTGAACTAAAATAAGCAGGAGACACCTGTCTGTCTTTTTTCAAAGAAAAAAGAGGCAGCTCCTGATGCTATTTTGCACCAAGGGACAGGAAGCGGGTTAAAATCCATTCTGAAAGCAACGCTCAGCACAGGTTTGCTCCTGGGACAGGGTGGGCAGGGTGATGAGTAGAAAGCCGACGGTCTGGGCTCTCACAAGGGAAAAAACCAAAACAGAACACTCGGAATGAACGATGAGTATTCTCAACTCTTCTGAGAATGATTTTAAACAATATGTATTTATTGTTAGTTCCTTATACGAAAGAAGAGGCTTGTGGTCTCTAAATGTACAAAACACTTTTCAACATTCCAGTTTTTTCTGTAACTGAGTCCGTGTGTGTCCATCCTGTTACCAAATAAAACCAGTGAGGTCTTTGCTCCATCTGCGTTCCAGTTGCAGAAGGGTCCGTTTCGTTCTGGTGCCTTTTGCTTTCCAGCATCCAGCTTCCCACACGCTGCTAGTAATCAGGGAATCTTCCCTTTTTTCAAGCTGACAAGGAGCATTGCTCGGCCAGCGGTTGTGGATCACCACTTGCCCCTGTGACGTGGCAGCTTGTCTCCTTCGACTGAAATCACAGCCCACTGGAGCATCCACACCAGCAACAGCCTGCCACGCTCACGCCCACTGGGACACTTGCTCCTTTGGAGGATGGGCGTTGATCCCACAGGGTTGCTGTCACAGAGTGACAGAATCACAGAACATTGGGGGTTGGAAGGGACCTCCAAAGATCATCCAGTCCAATCCCCCTGCCAGAGCAGGATCCCCTAGACCAAGTGGCACAGGAACACATCCAGGTGGGTTTTAAAGGTCTTCAGTGAAGAAGACTCCACAACTCCCCTGGGCAGCCCTTTCCAATGCTCTGTCACCCTCACTGGGAAGAATTTCCTTCTCAGACTTCTTTTTAAGCTGGAATATAGGAGGTTCCACATAAATATGAGAAGGAACTTCTTCCCAGTGAGGGTGACGGAGCACTGGAACAAGCTGCCCAGGGGTGTTCTGGAGTGTCTTCTGGAGACGTTTAAAACACCTGCATGTGTTCCTGTGCGACTTGGTCTGCCCTGGGAGGGGGTTGTATCATCATCCCCTGGGCGTGTTTCCAAGTCGTGGAGATCTGGAACTTAGGGGCAGAGTTTAGCAGTGGGATGGGACAGCTGGGTTCAGCGTTGGACTTGATGATCTCAAAGGTCTTTTCCAACCTGAACCTGATTTTAAAGCTAGTACTGTCTATGCCAATAGCTCTCTCTGAGGAGGGTGTACGCTTCAGAGATACTCAGTTCACGTGAAAAGCTTTGTGCTCTCCATCTTGCCTGAAGTGCCAGCTTCAGTTCACTCCTTTTCTCTCTCGGGGGGTTCCCTGGTGTTGACTTCCTGAACGTTCTCACCGCTGTACCCGCTCATGTGCTTACACCTCGCTGGCCTGGCTTTGATCTGCGTTCTGCAGCCCCGTGCAAGTAGCCGTGAAGCCAAGCCGCCGGTGTCTGGTAGAGGCTGAGGTGTTGGTGTAGTTGGCTGTGATCTCCACATCCAAAATGCCACCTGCCACGTAAGCAAGAAGGGAGAATAAACGGTTTGGAAAAAGCATCCAGTGGTTTGGGTGACCTGGCTCGTCTTGCGAACACGGCATCGGAGTCCTTTCTCTGGCACATAGAGCCGGTGATGTAAACGTCCAGCGCCACGAGCAGCCGGTGGGTCCCGGAGTGATGCTGCACGCCACAGATCCAAGGTAAGTGCTGTGTAACTGCCCTCAGAGCCGTGCTGGGCAGTAAAGCTGGCAGGGCCTGTTCTGTGAGGACACGAGGTGGCTGAAAGGAAAGCTGTCTGGCTTCTGGCCACAGCTCGTAGGTCCAAAATTGGAACACCTGAAGCTTCCATAATCAATCACTTGAGTATCTTCACCCAGACATAGAAAATGATGAAAAGTAGGACTGTTGGTTAGATATTGACTCCTTTGGATGGACAGGTCCCCAGAAGTCAGGCTGCATTCCCGCTTCACCTCACCTGAAGCTGTGGATAAAGAAGAGGACAAACACCTTGCAGTAGTGGCAGCTCTACGAAAAGCCTTTGCATGGCTGGTGGGACTCCTGTTCATCCACGTCTGCTGAAATCAGTCTTTCTTTTTTAAGGTCCCGTGCGACGTTCATCCGATTTACCGCGTTCCTCAGCAAGCCACCTAACCCTGCCAGGTCAGTAGGCACCACGTCGCTCCAGTTTGCCCTAAGTGTAGCTGTAGAAGCGGGCACCTGCAGTGCCTCCTCTCTATGGGTGTGATGGAGTGTGAGGAGACTCCTTCTTCTCCAGGTATGGCACAACTTCTGCACCTCCATTTAAAAAGTTAAACCCACGTCCTAGGGTTCAACAAGTGAACTGTTGTCCTGACTGGTATTTACTGCAAACGAGATACCTGGTGTTTTGTGGCTTCCCATTCACAGACTGTTTTAATTCAGCTGGCAAGTTAATTTTTGCCCCTGTGGGTGGAATGTGAGGGAGTTCAAAGCCCTGTATTCCACCAGTAAAACACTGTGCCCCATGGATTAGCATCCTGTTCCAGAACGAGGATGGACAATCACTGAATGTGACACTGAAACCTGTGAGCAGTGTGCTCACGTGAGGACTCCCGGGTGTCTAACACGAGGTGTTGTTTAGATAGAAAACACAGAGCAGGAAGTAGCATAACCAGGTCCTCTTAACAAGGGCTCAAGTTGCTCATTGCTGGCAGTGACAGTATGACCCATGTCTGTTGGTCATTTCTCATCGGGTCACAGAACTGCAGAATCATAGAATCATTAGGGATTGGAAGGGACCCCGAAAGATCATCCAGTCCAATCCCCCTGCCACAGCAGGACCACCTAGACCCAAGTCATAGAATCAGTCAGGGTTAGAAGGGACCACAGGATCACCCAGCTCTGAGTTGGAACGACAGTAAATAACAGTTGGGTCCAGTTTGTAGTCCCTTGTGACTTCCACAACAGCCTGTAGTTAACTGGAAACCCTTCAGACCCACCTGTCACTGAGTCCTGGGGAATGTGATCGCAATCCAAACGCGTTGCCTTGCAATCCCCTTGGGCAATGCTATTTTGAAATCGGTGAGGTGTTTAGCTGTGCACGTGTAGATGGGTGAGTGTGAATTACTTCTTCATTCAGGCTTTCAGTTCTTCTCATCTTCTGTCTAAACTGCTCATTCCAAATGTTGAGAGCCTTCCTTGGGATTCTCCTGTGTTGGAGAGGTCTTCTGGGATGTCCAAACAGGGGCATGACTTTGAGGTCATTGATTCCAAAGTGCTTTGTTGCTCACATCTGTGTTTTGGAGGTGTCTGTGTTCTGTTCTAGAGCTGTGTGTCTGTATTTGTGACTTCTATTTCCACTAGATTTTCCTTACCCAAACTCTCCCTGACCCTCTCCAGCTGCCGTGAACTCAGAAGCGTCCTGCCTCTCAAATCCCCCTCCTTTGCACAGACCGGCTGTGCTCAGTGGGGTGGTAACCATGGTTGTTCTTCCTTTGTCACCACCAGCCATCAAACCTCAGCTGTGCCACCTCAGGAGGCCCGCTCACAGCACAGGAGATTATTTTCCAGCCTTCCACAAGAAATCAGAGGAACATCTGATGAGATTTAAGCTGCTTGACCGGAGGGGAAGGATGAACAAGATCCAACATATTTCCCAGAGCTGGAACAGGAAATAGCAGGAGCGATAAAGAGACATCTTCTGGAATGACTCTCCTCACGGGTGGGTGGAGGATGTTGTCTAACACTTGCACAGGCACCCTGAAGGGTGAATTATGCTTGATGAAGGGGCTGGAGGGAACGTCTGGTGAGGAGAGGCTGAGGGAGCTGGGGGTGTTTAGCCTGGAGAAGAGGAGACTCAAGGGGGACCTTCTCCCTCTCACCAACTCCCTGAAGGGAGTAGTCAGGTGGGGGTCTGGCTCTTCTCCCAGGCAACCAGCGCTAGGACAAGAGGGCAGGGTCTGAAGCTGGAAGGTTTTAGCCCTTTTCTCTTTTCCATTTCCTTCCATTTCTGCTGTTGTGGCCACGGGAGACCTTCAGGGACTCTGGGTGCAGGAGCCTTTCTGCCCTAGAAGACACCAGTTGCAGCCATCACCCGAGGAAAGCAGCCTGTGTAGTTTTCATGCAGTTTGGGAGAGTTCAGAGTCGGAACGACAATAAATAACCCCACTTCAGCTGCTCAGGTTGTTCCTGGGTGGAAAACCAGTAGCTGCTGATTTAGAAGGCCATGAATATGCAATCTTGAACAAACTGCAGCAAATGATGGGTGTTGTGGCAGTTTTACAGCTGGGCTTCCATTTGATCTACAGGGGGATGGTAAATCAGGGCTGCTGAGCTGTCACAGGTGCCACTGGGACCATAACTCCTCCTGGGCAAAGAACACATGGGCTTCAAGAGTGCCCTTCCTAACAAAACTAATCCTTTTAAGCTGTGTCAGCATTCCCCAAGCTCGGAAACGAGTCCTCCTCGGCGCAGGGGAGTCAGTCACATGCTGCTTGTGCTCATTCCCCGTGTTGCTGATGTGCAAGCACGAGTGTTTTTGTGGCTAATCCACTGCTGATGTTCATCTGAGGACTCTGCTGAAAATGTTCACCACCTCCACAGGTGGAGTGAGGCTCGAATCACCTGGATTTCCTGCCACATGCTGGCTGTGATGTCCTTTGCTGTGTAACTCACACGCCCGTGGGTCATAGTATCTTAAAACCATTCAGGTTGGACAAGACCCTTGGGGTCATCGAGTCCAACCATCCTCCTCAGTAAGGTCACCCCTAAACCAGATCGCCCAGCACCACATCTAAGCATCTTTTAAACTCATCTAGGGATGGTGACCCAACCACCACCCTGGGCAGCCCATTTCGGTGCCTGACCACTCTCTCCATGAAGAGTTTTCTCCCAATGGCCAGTCTAACCCTCCCCTGTTGGAGCTTGAAGCCCTTCCCTCTGGTTCTGTCACTAATGACCAGTGAGAAGAGCCCAGCACCAACATCTCTACAATGTCCTTTCAGATAGTTGTAGAGAGCGATGAGGTCTCTCCTCAGCCTCCTCTTCCTCAAACTAAACAGCCCCAATGGTCTTCTCAAGACTCTGCTGAAAATGTTCTCCACCTTCACGGGTGGAGCGAGGCTCAGATCACCTGGGTGTGCCGCCACGCGCTGCCTGTGACGTCCTTTGCTGCGTGACTCGCTGGTGTTGTGGCTGGATGCGTGTACAACCCCGTGTGTGGGGGGGGGTTATATTGTTGTGTGTGTCTGGCTGTAGTTTACAAGTGGTATCACCGCACTGACAGACTGCCAGGACAAAAACGAGCCCGCCTCCTGGGTACCGGGCATCCCGCGAGCCATGCAGCCGCGCTCTTGTCCGCGTCAGCACAGGGTTATTTATTTATTTGAAGCTGGTTGGTTACATCTGGAAGCTGAGTATCTGCAAATAGCAGGTGCTGGGCCAGTCACTGTGGCAAACGAAGTCCAGGCTAGTGCGTTCCTCGGCTGTCTGCCAAAGGGTCTTAAAGAGGTGCCTACATTGAGTCTGCCGGGGTAGACAGTCGTCACCCTCAGGGCCCAGCTGGCAGCGCTGCCGCAGAGCTGTCCGGGCGAGCACGCAGCTGCCTGCTTCTGTGTCACATCTGCAGGTGCCCTTCTCTGTGCAAGTGCTGGAGGCTGAGGCTGTAGCTGGCTGTGAAAACAGTTGCTGATGGAACCCACAAGGTGAACTGTTGGAACCCCAAGTGTGATGCTGGTCCACTCTGCCTGTGCCCTTGAGTCACTTTCCCACTCCACATTTACTCTCCTGCTGTGATTTTTAACCCTCCTAGCTCTTCTGCAACACCTAAGGGCTTTGTTTTGGGGCAAGAGGCAGAGATTCTCTCTGTTGAAACAAACTTCTCAATTGAAGAAACATCTTCTTCCCAGGTAAAGGAACTTTTAGCACCTTCACCTAGAGCCAGGCAGGTGAAAGCTGAGAATCAAATCACTGCTCTCCTTCCTCTGAACAAACAAACAGCTCCTTTGTACTTAACTGATCACTTCAGCTGCTTGGGTTGCTCCTGGGTGGAAACCAGCAGCTGCTGACTGTCCAACAGTCCAACCTAGGACTCCATGAGAAAAATAAATAGAGTACAAGCATCAGCTGGCCAACCCAGGAACAAGATCTCAGAAAGGAAAGAAAACCAGCTCCTAGTCTGCACTGGGGTGACAGGCGGACGCTGCACTTCCCACAGGTTGCTGCCCACCCTCCCTCTCCATCTCCATCCAGCAAATGGGGGTTTTCACTGCGGTCAGGGCTGTTCCAGCAGAGAAGAACTGGGTGGATGAAGAGAGAAGTCAGGAGGACACTGCAGCTTGAGTCACTAGTCGCTGTTTTAACTGCTGTGTGCTGCCAGCTGCTCTGCTACACGGGGCTGGAGATGTCCTTCGCGTTAGCCCTCACCACCGCGCTGCACAAAGCTAGATCTGATCTGAGGTGTCTTCCCCACTGAAAGCTGCTTTTGCTAAACCCAAAGAGTCCTTCCCACCCCACGTGTGAGTGAAACTTTGTGTAGTCTCCTACGATGCTTGCCGGGGTTTCATGCGATGGGGCTAAGCACTTGAAGATCAAGTCAATTCAAGTGCAAGCTGGAGAAAACTATTGCTTGTAGGAATGAAAGGACTTGGCTGGTTTGTTGGTTTGCTCCCGTGTGCTGCCACTCGGAATGACCCAGAATCATTTACACCACCTGGCTGGGAGCATCTTAACTGGGGACCGGGTCTCCATCCTTCTCTTCATCTTCCATAATCACAGTTTGCTTTTCCTCTGTAAGCATCTGAGTGCCTTAGAAACACAAGGACACAAAACAAAAGCAAACCAAACAAAAAGAGAGAGAGAAACAAGGAGATGATTTAAAATACAGCTGCTTTAGACTGTTTCAAGGTAAGAATTTATCAGTCTTCTCTAATTTCTCAATCTCAATGTAGTTTTGCAGCACCATCAGAGTTAGCTTCGTGTCTGTTTCTCCCACATCAGTCTCCTGATGCTTAGGGAACTAGAGCTGGACCACTGAGTCTTCAGCTGAAGTGAGCAGGGTCTCTTAAATCCAGTGTCTTTCTGCTGTCCCTGATAAGAGATGCTGCGGTTTCACCCAGGAGCCTACTTGCTGGAAGGGTTTGGGATGGTGAAAAAGGGGAGGAGTGTGCCTGGTGAGATAAACACTGTGTTAACCTCTGTGGCTGAGCCAGCTGTGCGAGCGTGCGCGTGTTCTCTATGCAGAGTGCAGACGTGGGTGCCCGGCGGCGCGCTGGGGTGCCCACACGTCCCCCCTCAAGTGACACGGGTTCAATAAATCACAAAGGCAGCGAAATGAAGATCAACGTGAGCTGAGGTCGGGTTGTGGATCCAGCCTGCCCCAAATCACTGTCTCTTCTCCTCTCTCTTGTTACTCCCTTTAACCAGCAAGTCCACCTCTGGTGGCTCTTGAGGCTTTCCAAGGCATCGCACTGACTGTAACTGCTGTCTTCATTGGGAATGACTTTAGTGGAGTGAGGAGTGGACATGACATTAGGTAGAAAATGCTCTTGGTCTCTACTTTAACAGATTGTGTTGGGTTTGCCTCTTCCCAGAAGCAAACAAGTGGCCTGTTAGGTGCCTTTTACACCCACGTTCCTGGGGGTGGGGGTTCATGCAGTCTGTAAACAGGATGAGGGTTACCATTGTGTTGAGACTAGTGAATGCCCCCCTAGTTCACTCTCCCACTGTTTGCTCTCAGTCTCTGCTGACCAGCTGAGTTGTTCTGTCAGACCAGCCTCTTTGGCCTCTTTCCGAGTCAGAAGCCCTCTCACAGAGGAGGCTTTCAGTCCCCACAGGTCTGAAAATAGAGCAGTACCACACAGGAGGGTTTTCTTCAGCCTTGGAGTCTTTTCAAGAGGGGATGGAGTCATGAAGATATTAACCCTTTCTCTACGTGAGCTGCTGCCTCATTCACCTGCAGCTCTTGCAAACTACCTGCTTTCAGTGGGACCATGAGATGGACTGAATGTCACGAGGGAACAGTGTGTTGAGACACAAAGGACTTCACTTCTTCTAGCAGCAGCTGAGTAACCACCAGAGCAAACTGCAAAGAGTTGTGCTGGTTTATGGACGTGGATAAAATGTCCCCCACCCAAACATCCCTTCATACAGACAACGCAGGCAAACATCTCCCTGATTTGAAAGGCTGAGGGAGCTGGGTCTCTTGAGCTTGGAGAAGAGGTGACTGAGGGGTGACCTCATTAATGTTGAGAAATAGGTGGAGGGTGGGTGTCAGGAGGATGGAGCCAGGCTCAGTGTCATCCAGTGATGAGGGAAGGGGTAATGGGTGTCATTTGGAACATAGGAGGTTCCACATCAATGTGAGAAGGAACTTCTTCCCAGTGAGGGTGACGGAGCTCTGGAAGGGGCTGCCCAGGGGGGTTGTGGAATATCCCCTGGAAACATTTAAAACCCACCTGGACATGTTCCTATGTGGCTAGATCTAGGTGACCCTGCTGTGGCAGGGGGATTGGACTAGATGATCTTTCGAGGTCCCTGATGTTCTGTGATTCTGTGAAATACACTTATTTTGTTTCCCCTGTTGCCTTTGGGGTTTGAGGTGTGGAGGGGGCAAATGTGGGGTCTGTTGTTGGCGATGGGGGTTTTTCTTCACGCAGCAGTTGTGGAGTGAGGGAGGCACAGCTGAAACAAGCTTGTGAGGCTACACCAGTCATTTGGTGAGAGCTAACCCGCTTTAGGCTTAACCCAGGACTAGGAGATGAGGAGTGCAAGCTCAGGAGAGCCATGTCCCCCCCTTACTTAAATTTAAATTTAAATTACAAAGTGATGAAGGAGAAGTATGTTTATGTAGTTGTGATGGCCTGGTTATAGCACATAAAGCAGATCTTTCAGAGCAGATGCCAGAGGCAGCTGGAAGGTAGCAGCCTAGCAGAGGTCCCCAGCTCTCAGCTGAACCCACCTCTGCAGGGTGCCAGGTGCTCACCATCCTCAACAGCAAGATGCATCGTTCTCAGTGAATCATTGTGGTGACTGATGAGCTCCACAGATTTCCACAGAGCTCAGGATTCAAAGCTCAGAGGAGGATGTAGCTGAGAGCTGCAGGCTATTAACTTTCCAGACCATGGACTGCCACACCAGCAGCTTCAAGGACAACTCCGTGTCTTTAAAACCAGCAGACTTTTAATGCAGAGCAGCGGAAAGGGAGGGGTTGGAAATGAGATGAGGAGACCAGAGATATTTCTGTGGTGCTGGGGAACGATGAGGTTTTTTTTCTGTTTGATGCCACGAGTTGGTGGTGGGGGAGGCGTGCTTTGCCCGGCGTGGGCTGGGAATTCTGAGCTTAGAGCAGCGAGCAGGCTGTTGGATCGGGGGGACGATCAACTGCTGTTCAAGGCAGGATTGGACGTGGCACTTGGTGCCATGGTCCAGCCTTGAGCTCTGTGGTAACAGGTTGGACTTGATGATCTATGAGGTCTCTTCCGACCTTGGTAATACTGTGATACTGTGATGTTTGTCAGCCAGCCTGGCTCTGCTTAGTGTTTAAGCAAACTCGGCCTCCCTGCCTCTGTTTTGCCTGCTGCGAGTATGAAGAGACACAGCTCACCCCTCAGGTCCCTGGTCAGGAGTGGAAGGCTGTCCTGTTAACCCCTGTCTTCTGAACGAATCCCTTCAGGACCCCCAGGTGCTGTCTGGGCAAAGGGGAGCTGGCCACTTGAGTAGACCTCTGATGGCCCATTTGTGGAGCAATGTTCTTTGCACCATTTCAGCAGGAGTTTGAAGGTTGAACAGACAGAAGTCTCACCCTTGCAAGGAAGAGTTCTAGGGGGAGAGGCTTAGACATTTGAGCTAGCCAAGAATTGATTTCCTTGGTTTCCTCTGCAGACACAAGTAGCCATGGGCTCCTCCAGACACTGACTTTCAGTTCCTGTGGTAGCAGCTCTCTTTCAGGACCTGCGACTCCCATTCCCACTGGGTGTCTGCAAGGTGCAGAACTGATTCTGCTTCTCACTTCCACTAGAGAAATTGTTTTTGTATCTCTGTACATCCTGCTTGCCTGACTCTGATTTGCCACAGACAACCTTTCTGTGCCACTGAGGAGGAGAGGGACCACTCAAGAGTGCTGGTAGCCAGCTGCTTTAAACAGAGAGAGGTAACAGAGCTGCCATTTGTAGCCACAGTTACACCAGAGCGTAACAACATCATCTGGTCATTAGGTCCTGTCACTGCAAACAGTCAAGTGGAGCTTTGTGAGCTGGCACCTGGAAGTGACATTTGGGAGGGATGAGAAGGGGAGATGTTAGAGATGGGGACCGTCCTCATTAGCAGGTCACCAGGGACACACGCGGCACTGAGCCTGCTGCTCCCCGCAGCAGCACCAGTGACCTGGAGACAGGGACAGAAAGGCCCATCTATATTTACTTGGTGCACGTAGCCCTGCTTCTCAGGGCTTCTCAGGTCTCCAAGTCTATAATTCACGTTCTATTCTACACAGCAGTTTTGCAAGAGCTCAGTTTGTTTGTGCTCTGTCTGCTACCTGTGGGATAACCCTGAAAGTAAACGAGTAGTAAATGCTGGACCAGCCCTAAGCCACAATGAGTTGCTTTTTCCTAGCAAGGCATGGAGCTGGCAAAGTCCAAGCAGCAGAAGCCGGCGTTCTGCCGTGTCTCTTGAAAAGAAAATCTGCAGCCTTCTGAGGTTTTTGATCACCAGCTAATTTGGGGATTATAACAGGTTTCTGTTACCACAGGACTTTTATTAGCTGCTCTTGGCGTGGAAAATTATTCAGTGTTAAAGTCTTCACGAGAGGCAGAGACCCTAATGGTGATTCTGATTTAAGGTGGGCGATGGGCTGTGAAAACCCAAGTCCAGCAGCCACGGAATTAGGCAAAAAGCCTTTTTAATTTAGGACAGATTTGTGAGCCCGAGCTGGCGGGGAGACTTGTGAGAGCACCAGACAGTAAATCTTCCAGAAAAGGGGCCCTTCTGGCCTGTCTCTTCCTGTATAGACTTCCCCTCGAGTAGTGGGGGCACTGCTGGGACCCTCACTTCAAGAAAGAGATTGAGGGGCTGGAGCGGGTCTAGAGGAAGAACAAGACTGAGGAAGGGGCTGGAGGGAAAGTCTGATGAGGAGAGGCTGAGGGAGCTGGAGGTGCTTAGTCTGGAGGAGGCTCGGGGAGGACCTTCTCTCTCTCTCTCCAACTCCCTGAAGGGAGGTTGTAGTCAGGTGGGGGTCAGGCTCTTCTTCCAGGCAACTAGCACCAGGACCAGGGAAGGGTTAGGTTGGACGTTAGGAAGCCCTTCCTCATGGAAAGGCTGATCAGACCCTGGAATGGTCTGCCCAGGGCAGTGGTGGAGTCCCCATCCCTGGAGGTGTTGAGGGACAGTCCTGGTTGGACTCAATGATCTTAAAGGTCCAACCTAAATGATTCTATGACTCTCTGATTTCTCCTATAGGTGCCTCCCTGAAGTAGTTACTGCTAGGCTGGAGACAAGAAGTAAGAAGGGACTGGATGCTAATTCAATCAGAATGTTATTGAGACAAGTTAAGGAAGCAATTCGCCCCGGCAGTACCCTCTTAGCAAGTAGTAGCATTTAAAGTGAGGTCAAGCCTCTCAGCTTCGCTGTCACACCTGTTGTCTTTGAACTCTATCTGTTTCCATCGGGTTCTCCTTTGCTGTGGGCACCCAGAAGCCCAAAGACCATGCAGCATCTTCCAGTTGGCTGAAGACTGCTTTCTTGGGATGGTTTTTAACCTGACCCAGGCAGTGCCTCATCTCTCCTCCAAGGTCCATGGGAAGGGTACAGTCAAGTACAATGCACAGGGCTCGTATTTATTGTAAGTTTGGCTCTGCTTCTGATGTCTTTTCTCCAACCTGATGTATGTGTCCTGTGGAATTCCAGGTCATCTGCTGGCTAATTTCCTCCAGCAGTTCCATGAGCAGTTCGCTATCAGCGTTCTGTGTTGAATATCCCAACACGGAGCATTTGCAGGTGGGCTCAGAACTTGGGTGTGAGATTTCTTTGCCCCCAGCAGACGACTGGACCAGGTTTCCAGTGCCTCACTCGCAGCAGCACTGCTGCCACAAGACTTGAGTTGCAATGAGCAAATCAAATACTGTCTTTTCCTTAGGTAGATCAATAGTCACAGAATCACAGAACATCAGGGATTGGGAGGGACCTCAACAGATCATCTAGTCCAATCCCCCTGCCACAGTAGGATCATCTAGATCCAGTCGCACAGGATCACATCCAGGCAGGTCTTAAATGTCTCCAGAGATGGAGACTCAACACCCCCCTGGGCAGCCTGTTCCAGTGCTCTGTCACCCTCACTTCAAAGTTCCTTCTCATGTTGATGTGGAACCTCCTATGCTCCAGCTTACACCCACTGCCCCTTGTCCTATCATTGGATGACGCTGAGCAGAGCCTGGCTCCATCCTCCTGACACCCACCCTTCACATATTTATAGACATTAACGAGGTCACCCCTCAGTCACCTTTTCTCCAAGTTCAGGAGACCCAGCTCCATCAGCTTTTCCTCATCAGGGAGATCTTCCACTCCCTTCATCATCTTCATGGCTCTGCGCTGGACTCTCTCCAGCAGTTCTGTGTCCTTGAACTCAGAGGCCCAGAACTGGACACAACACTCCAGATGTGGTCTCACCAGTCTGCAGAGCAGAGAGGGAGGAGAACCACTGTTGACCTACTAATCACTCCCCTTCTAATCTACCCCAGGATGGCACTGGCCTTCTTGGGCCCATTGCTGGCTCATGCCCATCCAGCTGCCCAGCAGAACCCCCAGGTCCCTTTCCCCTATGCTACTCTCCAACAGGTCAGTCTCCAACAGGTCCAACCTGTGGTTGTTCTTGCCCAGATGCCAGACTCTACACTGCCCCTTGTTCACTACCTTTCTCCCCTTTTCTGAGGGCACCCACGTTCCCCAGACTTGCTGCCATGATCCTGCAAACCTGGTCGTACTCCCTTCTGCCTTGGGAAGCCTCATGAGCAAAAGGGAAGGGAAGAAACCCTCACAGACATTTGCATCAGTAATGAAGGCTCAGATTCATAAACCTACAGGTGTCTTCAGAGACAGGTGCTCCCTTGGATTGGCTGAGCCATTCACACACCTTATCAGGGGCACAGGAAACTCCACTCAAAGAGTCCCTGAAGCTCAGGAGCTTGGCGAGCTGGTCTCTTGCTTAGTCACTCAGTGCCCAAGTGTTTGTCTCAGGGCCTCTGATCTCAGTGCGTCAGCAGTGCCAGCCGCAGCAGAACTAGTTCTTACAAGAGGGCACCTAAGGGACCAGTGTTTTCCAGCTTTGGCACCAGTTTTCAGTCTGAGGTTGGTTGGTTGGTTAGTTTGTCTGGTTGTCGTTAATTTGTTCGTTAGTTCGTGTGTTACTCGGCCCTGTCTCTGGAGCGGGCTAGCGCGTGGCACACAGCCCTGCACCAGTTCCTGTAGCCTTAGTTAGCACTAACCTTCACACAGTGGTTTCCACCTTCCAGCACCCTCAGAAACACGAGCTGAGGCTCTTCTGTGACAGAGGAGTGTGGGAACTGCCACCAGCTAAGGGTCTCGGGACCAAACCATGGTTGCATGGCTTCACATGAAGCCAACCAGCAGCTGCACTGCCAGAGGGGTGGACCTGTCTTTCAGGTGCTGTTACTGAGGTGTTCACCACTGCTTGATGTCCTCAGTGCACGCCAGGGACCGCGAGGAGGTTAGTCAGGGCTGTCTGAGCAGGGTGAGCTGTGTCAGCTCTGCTGACCTAAACCCTTGTGTGTCCTCAGCTTTGAACAGCGGTACTTCAGCTGTCACAGAAGCAGGGTCATGTTTGCAAGAGAGCATCAACAGGACCTCAGACCTTCTCTTACCTGGCTGCATGAGCAGGGGATGTGGCAAAGACTTTCCATGAGCCACCACTACCTAGTTCAGCCGGACAGGTCCAGTTCAGCAGGATCTGCTGGCCACATTGGCCAGTGCAAACTCCTTGTAGCCCCCTCCCCAGCACACTTGACCCTGGCCACTTTTTGCTGCGTTGACAGAGCTCCTCGACCTAAGTCGGTGTCTTACCTATTATCAGGGGCGGGATGTGTATCGCAGGCGTGTCTTTTCTCCTGGGTTTTCTCTGCTCCAGTTCAGCAACCTGAGAGCCGGGGTTCCCCCTCTCTCTCTGCGGCTTCTCTGGGAACCCGTACCTCTTCAGCAGACCATCAGAGAAGTCTGAGAGGATGCCTGCGGGCAGGGAGAAAAAGGACAACCCAACCTCAGCCCTGTCCACACGGAAGAGACGTGCACCTGTGTCGCTGCCCGGTGCCTACGCGGTGCACGGGCTGCTCTGCACTGGGCACCTGCGCCTCGGGCTGTGCAGCGGGAGGCCATTCCTCCAGCCCAGTTGGATGCCACAGGCTACAGAGAGTGGTGCTGTCAGGCCAGCTGGGCTCTGCTTGGAGCGAGGGACTGAACAGCAGCCCATCAGAATTCCTGCTAAAGGTGAGCGTGATCTTCTGCTCCAGAAGCATCTTAGCAAAGCAGCTCGATGACGTGGCTGCTGAGGGAGAGGGTGGCCACACGAAAAGGCCAGTTTAACCAGTGGAAGAGTGGGATTTCTTACATCAGATACCTCCTGCAGGCACAAAGTGCAGCTCTGCAGCCTCTGAGCTGCTGCTCCCTAAGCAAAAGCTGCTGAGGGGAAGATGCCCCTGAACCCTGAACAGAGTTCAGTGCAATACCCAGGTACCAAGGGGTAGCAGACGTCCTGGCTGCTTGGTTTTTGCTGTGTTGAGTTCTGGTGGGGACACAGGAGACCGCGCCAGGAGTTACTGGCCGCCTCTCCTGTGTGTGGCCGGCGCGAGACGAGGATCTCAGAGGCAGTCGATACCAGAGCGCACAGCACAGCGCACAGCAAGGAGTGCTTGGTCGCAGAGGGAAGTGACAAACAGTCATCCCTGCTGCTGATCTGGGAAGACCATCAGGTCCCAGCAGCAGTCTCCTGCTCACTCCTCCCTTCCTCAGGCTGGAGGCATTTGGCTCTCAAAGGCCAGAGGTTTGTAGGCGACGAGCCGCAGGCGTGTGCTACAAGGAGCCTCTTTGTTACTGCAGCGGCTTCAGGCTCCGGAAAGATCCCCCCCTTTGCCAGGGTCCCCTAAGCACAAGAGCCCTGTGATTTCCAGGAGGAGCAACCTGTAGCTGGCTTGTGCCCTTTTTAGTCTCCTCACAGATTCCCCACAGCCTCCTCCTGAGCACTGGGCTTGGGGTTCACCAGCAAGTGCTGGTGGGGGATCCCTTCTGACTTTGGACTAATCTAATTGGGGCATCTCTTGGCTCAGCAACCAGAGGTAAATACACATCAGCAAGACCAGGAGCTCCAAGAAAGCTTTTCCCAGAGCACACGTCCACTCCCCTTGGTACCACCAGACCCCATGAGAAAACCTTTGGCTAGCAGGGAATGCCTTTCCGAAAGCCACCCTCTCCGTTCTCCTGCCTTCCCAGGTGCAGGTGGCATGGGGCAGCATCCTCGCCCACGTCCAAGGGGTACTAACTGAATGAGGGGGTCTCCAGACCTTTGCCCGGGTTCAGGCTGCTGAACTGGAGTTCCAAAGTCAAGAGGTGGACTTCTCACCTGTGAGAGGCGGCGGGGTGTGCCAAGCCGGTGTGTCCTTTCTCCTCGGCTTTTTTTGCTCCTGGTCAGGGTTCTGGGAAGCTGGGATGGGTTTACCTTTCCTTGGCTTCTTTTTGAGGTCACAGCTCTTGATCAGCTGCTCCGAAAGGTCTTCTGCGGGGGAAAGAAAAACAGTAAATCCAAACAAACAGCCCAAATCCGTGAGTAGAAATGGAAACTGGGGTGTGTGTGGGGGGGGGGGTAATAAACCAGCTGGTGAAAAGAAAAGCTCTAATAATAACTGCTTTCATCCAAGGAAATTAAAATGCCTGTGGAGAAACATCTCTTGAACCAGCAGTCAGCACAAGACGCCTCTGTGCTGTGCCATGTGGGATTCAAGTGGCTTAGGTGGTCCTTCCACATCCTGGGAGGGTGTCCCAAGGGCAGCTTTGTGAAGGGAAGTTCTCCGTGGTGGGGGGTTTGGCAACCGAGCTGGCGTGTTGTTCCCTTTGGGAGAGTCTCCAGAGCCACCCAGAGGCTGGTGTTTGCTGTCCATGACATTACACTGGAGGTTTGGTTTTCTCTTGAGAAAACCCCTGGCTCTGGTAATGGAAGGGTGGGGATCCCTGCAACGGGCTGCCCAGAGAGGTGGTGGAGGCCCCATCCCTGGAGCCACTCAAGGTCAGGCTGGGCTGGGCTCTGGGCAATCTGTTCCAGTTGCAGATGGCCCTACTTGTTGCAGCGGGGCTGGACTAGAGGACCTTTGGAGGTCCCTTCCAACTCAATATGTTCTATGATTCTGTGACTCAGACGTTTGACAGCTGTTCTGCAGGGATCTGCACGTCTGGGTGCTTATGCAAGCCAAAAACACTGGCTTCAGCTGGGTCCCCCTCACCCCCACCAACCCTGGGTGCCATGGGACTTCATTCCAGGCTCTCTCACACTATTTGAGGTCACCCCTCAGTCTCCTTTCTCCAGGCTCAAGAGACCCAGCTCCCTCAGCCTTTCCTCATCGAGGAGATGCTCTTCTCCCTTCATCATCTTTGGGGTTCAGCGCTGGACTCTCCAGCAGCTCTGTGTCTTTCTGGAACTGAGGGGCCCAGAACTGGACACACTATTCCAGAGCAGAAGGTGCCATCTGTCAGGTTCCATAAGGGCTCAGTTACTGCCGTGGCATCATGTGGCAGCACTCACCTACATGGGTGCAGTGTGAGTCCCGTTTGTCCAGTCTGTCTTCAGGGAGGTCCAGTGGCTGAACACATTCCGTCGACATCATTGAAGCCAGCTTTTCTCCCTCTCTGAAGCTGCTACAGCAAGAAAGAAGCACAGAGAAAGCCAGATATAAACCAGACATACCAGTGTCACAGACCCACCTGCTGTCCAGATCATGAGGAGTTCTAGTCTTCCAGCTGCTGTCCACCAGGCAGTCTGCTGACTGGTTTTGCACACACGTGCTACAAGATACGGTCATTCATGGCCTTGGTTACACATGTAGTGTCCCACTTCTGTCCACCTACCCTATGGCAAATACATTGGCCCCACAGGAGAGCTTTAGTGGTGCAGGAGGTGCTGGCACCTACATGGAGTCAATGCCAGGAAACAGGTTGTCTTCTCCCATTTTCTCAGCTGTAAACAGGTCTGATGTTTGTGGAACCATAGAATTGTTCAGGTTGGAAAAGACCTTGATGATCATCCAGTGTCTGAAAGGGGCTGTCAGAAGGCTGGGGAAGACTGTTCGTAAGGGCAGGGAATGGTGGGATCAGGAGTTGTGGTTTGAAGCCGGAAAAGGGCAGACTGAGGCTGGACATGAGGAAAAAGTTCTTCAGTCTGAGGGTGGGGGGATCCCTGGAACAGGCTGCCCAGAGAGGTGGTGGAGGCCCCATCCTTGGAGCCATTCAGGGTCAGGCTGGATGGGGCTCTGGACCTTAACTACAAAAGCTGCCGAGTTAGTCCTACAGTCCTACAGATCCAGCTCCGCTAATAGCCTGAAGACCAACGTGTGAGTGCTGCCTCTGGAAGATGGACAGTGCCCACAGCCTTCAAAGGCACCATGAAGTAGCCTTCCCCATTAACTTGGTGAGAACATGAGGACCTGTTTCACAAAGCTGCTTAAGAACCCGAAAGATCATCCAGTCCAATCTCCCGCCAGAGCAGGACCACCTAGACCAAGTCACACAGGAACACATCCAGGTGGGTTTTAAACATCTCCAGAGAAGGAGACTCTGGCGGTAACTGGGCTAACAAGCCCTCAGGTGGCTAGGTAGGGCTTTTTTTTCTGTTTTGTTCTGCTTTGACAGCCAGTCTGTGAGAACACGGCAGCATTTGGGACTGTCCCATTTCAGGCTGGGCAAGAGGGTGCCGCGTCGTCTGCACCTCTGAGAAGCCGCCGTAGGACTCTGGTCCTGTCGCGCCACAGGATCGCTCTGCTGGAAGAGTTTGTTTGCATTTACAGGAAAAATAAGCTTCCCCTGGGGAAGGCCCTGCACAGAGAAACCTTTGAGAGCCACTACGGCGCGGTGTGGCTGTGCCGCTTGCCCACCGCACAAACCTGGCTGCAGGCGAAGCGTCACCCTTCCACTGAAGACAAAACGTCATTGTCTGGTCGCATGAGGCTTCACGCAGCATCTTGGGGCTGGAGGTTGTGGGTTTTCTTCTTCAGTGCCATTAGATGAGGGCTGCCTAAACATGATGCCTGTGAGGGAAAACAGTGGCTTCTGAAGGGGGCTCTGTGTAGGAAGCTTGCAGCCAAATCAGGGAGACCCTGCCAGCCGCTGCGGACTTCTTCTTCCACAGGTCTTGAGGCAAAAAAGCAGAGGCTGGGCAGTAAAATTTAGATGTAAACCTGGTAGTAAATTATACTGAGTGGAAATGCCTCGTAAACCATCATGGACTTGGGTTTGATTGCACTAGGTTGGTCCACGGAGTCCTTTCACCTAGTAGAAATTAAGCTCCAGAAGGAGGCTTGATGTAGGGCTGGGCTGAGGAGACGTGTCCTTAGCTGTTGTTTCCATCATGCAGAGGTTTGACAAAAACAGCTTCTAGAGTAAATCTCTTGAAGCTGGGGGCACCTGGTTGGCTCAGCTGGTGGAGCAGGGGACTTTGAATTCCTGGGGTCATGGGTTGAGCCCCGTGTAGGACATCTTGAGACAGCACTGTAGGCTGACCCTGCTCCAGCAGGGGGGTTGGACTTGGATGATCTTTCGAGGTCCCTTCCAACCTCTAACATTCTGTGATTCTGTGAGTTGTCTTCGTGTTATCTGTGGCCGTCACCCTCCCTGTTGTTTGTTGCTACCTGTGTGCGCTGCCCACCTGTGTGGAGGTCCTTCCAGCCAGGGCCATTCTGTGAGTCTATGAACACAGCTAGGCTGTACCACCCCCCGCAGAGCTCTGTGCTTACAGGAGTCCTCTCCAGTCTCTTGCTTTTGAATAGCCAGAGCTCATAGGAACTAATTAGCTGCTGCCCTCAAGGCTGAGATGAGTTCTAGCTTTGCCTGGCCTTGCATTGTCTCCTTGTAAGAGCAGGATGGGTGGTGTTTGAGATGAGCAGGGAATGGCAAGGCAGGCTGACAAGGGCAGGTATGACTAGGAGCCTGTCTCCTTGTCTTCTCCTAGGGTTTGCAGGGTAGTAGGTGCTGTGCAGCTACATGCGAAGTAGGTACCTATGGATATTTGTGTCCAGTCTCAAGAGACAATGAAGGTCCCAAAAGAACCATCAGTAGGAGACCATCTTTACCTGTAGCAGGGAGAAATGAGTTTCTGATCTGCAGTCCTTACCCAGGTATGATGAACACACAGGTTTTTTTTTCCAAACTGTGGGTATTTCTCTCTTTTTTTTTTGTTTTTGTTCCCACAGTTAATAGAATCTGCAAGAACAAACATGTCCTGGTTTGCAGGAGATGCAGAACCATTAAAGAAGCAATTGGACCATTGATGAGGCTGCTCCACAACTGGAAGTACTCTTGATACCTCCCTCACTGGGTGGCGAATTGAATAAGCATTTCTGTTGGTAGGTTGGTAACAACATTGTGCAGAAGCCTCTGTCTTTCTTCTTCTGGACCCAGGGCACATCAGAAGAACTTGTTTCTGCTGTGAGCTGAGAGAAGGACAGTGGAAATGAAGGCAACTGGGGCTCTGGGGTGGGAGCTTGTCCTCATTCCCATAGGCAGGGCTTGGCCTGGCTGCCACCAGTGCACTCAAGAGCTGGAAATGGGACCAACTGGGGATATTCTGCAGTGTGCTGCCCTGCTCAGACACAAGGCAGAGGTAGGACTGTACATGGAATCACGATGGAGAACATGATTTCCAACATCAAGCTGGATAATGGTTTGAAGATCATCAAATCTGACCATTAACCAAGCTGTCCCAAGGCCACCACTAAACCCTGTCCCTAAGGTCCAGATCTACATGACTTTTAAACACATCCAGGGATGGCCATTCAACTCCCTCACTGGGCAACCTGCTCCAAGGCCTGAGAACAGACCATCACCAACCTCTCTACAACCTCCTTTTAGGTAGCTGGAGATGGTACCAAGTACAGGATAAGGAATAAGATACTGTCACCTGGATGTAGTCACCTGGCACCCACCTTCCCAACACAGAGGTCATCTGAACCAGCTCAGGGGACTGGGACCACCACAGCCTGCACTCTACAAGCACTGTTGGCTCCTTCAGCAGCAAACAGGCACCTCCACCCACACCCTGCTCCTGTCCTAACTGCTTACAGCTGCTCTCTGGGCAGATCTTGTGACTAAAGCAGGGCGACTCAGCAGCTGTGGCTGGAGCAGAGAACAGATGTCCCACTCTCCTGAGCTCTTCATGGTATGTTGTACCCGTGTTTAACGTAGTTCTGCTGGGGCAGTGCCTTCCTGGGCACTGGAGATGCTCTTGTGCTGCTGCACAGGGCTTCTCCTGTGGTTGCTTGGGCCCTATGCTGCCCTCTCCTGCTGCTCTTGCCGGATTAGTTTGGTTTTTGCTTTTTCTGAAGTGAATTTAAAACTGCTTAGGAAGCACTCAGGTCCTTTGGGTGTTCCCTCTACCCAAAACATTTGCTGCTGGTGGTTGCAGGGCTGTAGAAATCCCCCAGGACTGTCTGGGAGCAGTGTGCTTTTGGGGGTGGCAGCTGGAACCCCGGGGGTGGGCTGTGGCCTGATCCCTACTACCTGCTGTAGACTTGTTTAACAAGTACAAATACCAGCAGTTGATCTTTAATGGAGAAAAAGATGCTCAAATAGGTTTGCACAGGTTCTGGCTATGGAGTTGCTGTCGTTGGAGATGCAATGAATAAGGATCTAGTCTTCCTCAGTTACTGCCCCGAGGTGCAAACTGAGCCTTTCACCCTCCCTGCCTTTATCACAGGATCACAGAACATCGGGGAGTGGAAGGGACCATCCAGACCAGTCCCCCTCCACAGCAGGGTCACCTAGACCAAGTTGCACAGGAACACATCCAGGTGGGTCTTAAACCTCTCCAGTGACAGTGGGATAAGAATCCCTGATCCCAGTCCCACTCTGCTGTCTGCTTGTGGACATTCCCAGCGTTAAAGTCAGTTGAAGCAGTGGTCTGTAAAGCGTTCTCCTCCCCCTAACCCATCCCCCTCCACCTGTGCATTCAGCATCAGTGGGATCCCCACTCCTGTCCCCACAGAGTGGGGACCCCAGGCTTTCCTGCTTGTCCCTGCAGGCAGCACAGGTGGTTTTACAGAACAGAATCCTAGAAATCTTGGACTCATGGGTCTGCCTGCTGCTGGTGGCTGCTACGTGAAAACCAGGGCAGAAACCAAGAGAAAATGACTGAGCAAAGCGAGAGGTCAGCGGGCAGGAGGGGTGTATGTGGAGCAAGTACTCACGAAGCCGTTTGCTGTCCGGGCTCGCTGGAGCAGGACCTGGCTGGGCTGGGCTGTTGATGCTCCTCCTGCCTTATCGTGGGAGCTGCCGCTGTGGCAGCGCCGTGCTCAGGCGTCCTCCGCTGAGCTGGGGACCAGCATCACCGCTCCCCTGTCCCACCAGTGCCTCAGGATCCTGTTCTCGTCTGCTTCCGCGAGCTGAGAGGACGGCAGAGACCAGCAGCGCCTCAGGGCGAAGGCATCTTTCCTGACAGGCTACCGAGAGGTGCAGATGCTGCTGCTCACCCGGGAGGATGCGAAAGCGTCGGCACGGAGAGAGCCCAAAGGCAAGTGGGGGCTGCAGCTGCTCTGGCAAGAGGCGCAAAGAAAATGGCAAGGGGAGGGAGGGAAGCTGATGCTGCCCGAGACCCAGGGGAGAGCTGAGGACAGAAGTGGAGCAAGGAGGCAGAGCACGTGGCTAGGAGCAGCACTGAAAGGGAAGGACACGGCCGCCAGCGCTGAGGTTCAGCAGTGACTGGTGTCTGTGTGCGGCTCCGGCCCCGGCTTGCTCTGCGAGGGTGGGATTTGGAGGGCCAGGCAGGGAGTCTGCTGCGACTGCTGGTTGTTTGCCCACAGAGACCAGCCTCCCCTATTTTAGCCCTCACCTTTGGACGGAGCTGTTATTTCAGCTGAGGGGAAAATACACAAACATGCCTGGTGTTGGAAAAGCTCTGGGAGCAACACCCTGCTCACTGGTGGGACCACCAGCCACCCCTCTCTCAGTATTCGTTGGCAACAGACACCCCTTTGTCCTTGCCCTTTCATCAAACCTCCTTCAGAAGGCACCCGCAGTCTTGGCTGTCATCTCCCCTCTCTCCTTCTGCCCTGCTCGGTGGTTGCAGTCCTGCAGCACCACACACTTCACGCTGCCCAAGGTGTCCTTCATCAGTAACACACTGTACAGAGGGACCCAGGCGACAGAGGGGCTAATTGCCAGCCCTTCGGGTCCTCCACGGTCCAGGTGGGGTTTGCAAAGTCTTTTTGGGTTGTTAATTGTAACTGAAGCCAAATCACACTTTGCTGTTACCCCCCAGATTGCTGGTTAACTAGTTCACTTCAGTAAACAGGGCATTTAATAGCCGTTTGTGGTGGTGTCAGGTCATGAGCTGGATGATCTCAGGGTCTTCTCCAGCCTCAAGAATTCTGCGCTCAAGAAATGACCTAGACTCAAGAGAAGCTGATGAATTCATATGTAGACATCAAGACAGGATTGTAACCATGATGTGCGGAACCACTGCTTCTCTCGCGTGCTCCAGAGGCACCGTGTGGCAGAGCTATGAGCCCTCCCTGCTGGTGAGTAGGAGATGAGCACACCCAGCTCACAGAGGACAAGCTCCTTGTGTGTTCAGGTGCCTCAGAAGACCCATTTTCAAAAGCAAGTTCATAAACTCTTGAACTGCTTTCATCCACAAGCCCCCCCAGGTCCCTCTCCTCAGGGCTACTCTCCAGCCAGTCACTGCCCAACCTGTATTTGTGCTTAGGATTGCCTCGACCCAGATGCAGGACCTTACACTTGGTCTTGTTGAACCCCATCAAGTTGGCTTGTGCCCACCTCTCCAGCCTGTCCAGGTCCCTCTGGATGGCATCCCTGCCCTCCAGCATGTCTCTGCTGCACCACACAGCTTGCTGAGGGTGCACTCAGTGCCTCTGTCCATGTCACCAACAAAGATGTTGAACAAGACTGCTCCCAGGACTGAACCCTGAGGGACTCCGCTTGTCACTGGCCTCTGCTTGGACATGGACCCATGTGTCTTGAGACTCAGCCCCAGGTTGCCCTTCTGTGGTTTCATTGTTCTCACTGGAAAAGTTGGCCAGTAGTTTATAGTGCTGAGAACATTCCAGGAGGATGAGAAAATCGTTCTCTGCTCTCACCACCACTCCCAGGGGTGCTCCGGGAATGACACAGGGTGGATTTACTCACGTGCAGAGTCAGTATCATCACTCGCTGCAAGGTCACACCCCCAACCCTGATGACCTCTTACCTTCATCTGGTAGCCAACGATGCCACGAAGGGCTTTACCGCAGGAGCTGCAGCTTTATCCCAGTCTCGCCAGAGAAGCTGCCACATTACCAGTGTGATGGAGGATTTCCTCCCAAATCTGATCATTTAAACATTTACAGTTGTTGTCCTGCCCGTAAGAGGGTTGGGACTCCTGCCAGCTCTCTAATCCTTCCTGCTCAGCTATTTCACACACACACACGGCGCCTGGAAAGTGGCCTGAGCCTGTAGTAAACCTGCACTTTAACCTCTTCCCTCGCGCGCGGCTGTTCCCATCAGCGCTTGGGGAACAACTCGTGTCATTAAAGATAAGCACATGTCTCAAAGTTTCCACGCTGGTGTTTGAGAAGACAGGGCCTCCAGATGGGAAAAGAAGAGATGCTCTAATACAAACCAGCTAAACACACAAGGCCCTGCTGGCTGTGCCTCTGTACACAGTCGCACGCGTCCGTAGGCAGAGATACGTAGATGGACCCATCCGTTAGCCCCCCAGGCAGCTCTTTCTTACTTTTATATTTGTTTCTGCCTTGGTTTGCAAAGCAAGGGTCGAGCTTTCCAGTGCCCAAAGAGACTTTGACCTCCCTTGGATACCTTTCTCCTGTCAGAAACCTCATTTCTATACTGTAAATGTTTGCTTGTTGGAGGTTTCCAGCACAGCATTTGAAGAGAGGGACTTGGAGGAGAGGCTGAGGGAGCTGGGTCTCTTGAGCTTGGAGGAGACTGAGGGGTGACCCCATTAATGTTTATATGAAGGGTGGGTGTCAGGAGGATGGAGCCGGGCTCTGCTAAGTGTCATCTAATGACAGGACAAGGGGCAGTGGATGTGAACTGGAACAGAGGCGATTCCATATAAATATGAGAAGGAACTTCTTCCCAGTGAGAGTGACAGAGCACTGGAAGGGGCTGCCCAGAGGGGTTGTGGTGTCTCCTTCTCTGCAGATGTTTAAAACCCACCTGGACATGTTCCTGTGTGACTTGGTCTAGTGGTCCTGCTGTGGCAGTGGATGATCTTTCGAGGTCCCTTCCAATCTCTAATGCTCTGTGATTGTGTGATAACACTCCCTCCAGCAAAGCAAGGTCAGGGCTCTCACTATCCTGGTGTGCTTGAGCCTAGCCTGAAAGGAAGCGCAGCAAGTTAGTCCCAGGTCTGAGCGACTGCTTGCCCAGAGGAAACTTAGACACAGGGTATTGAATTGAGAACCCACTTGGTCACCTTATAAATGCAAATGCAGTCATATGTATAAATCAGACCCTGGTTGATTAAGTGAGTTACTGTCCAGTCAAAGCGGTTTGGCCAGTAGGTCAGTGAGGGTACAGAGGGCTAGGTGGTCCTGCTCTGGCAGGGGGATTAGACTAGATGATGTTTTGAGGTCCCTTCCAATCCCTCATGCACTGTGATTCTGTGATACTGTGTTTTATAAGTTGAATCAATTGCTTGGTGTTCAGTCAATGTCTTTGCTGGTTTCCTTTTAGGTTGAGGAGGTTAGACGTGGACGTGCGATAGGTTGAAGCCTGCCCTCGGTGCAGACAAGTGGCTACAAACATTTGTGCTTTGTCTTTGCTGTGAGAGGGACTGCGCGCAGGGGCACAGGCTGCGTGAGCACAGACCCAGACAGGTAGACCGATAGCTCGCGGGTTTTTGTTACACAGAAGGCTTACGCGAGGAAAATCGTCGCCGCATCCTGAAAGGCAGCACAGTTGTTCCAAGAGGGAAACCATCTGTGCTTGTCGTGCTGCTGAGCGAAACCTCTGAGGTCTCTGAGGTCCAGAGGAGCCTCGCAGATGGCTCTCACGCGGCTGTCCTTCCTGCTGCCCCTGTGGAGGGGACGGGGATTACGGAGACCTGAAAGGGTCCCTTGTGAGGACAGGCTGAGGGAGCTGGGTCTCTTGAGCTTGGAGAAGAGGAGGCTGAGGGGTGACCTCATTAATGTCTATCAATATGTGAAGGGTGGGTGTCAGGAGGATGGAGCCAGGCTCTTCTCAATGTCATCTATAGAAGGTTCCACGTCAACCTGAGAAGGAACTTCTTCCCAGTGAGGGTGACAGAGCACTGGAAGGGGCTGCCCAGGGGGATTGTGGAGTCTCCTTCTCTGGAGATGTTCAAGACAATCCTGGATGTGTTCCTGTGTGACTTGGTCTGGGTGGTCCTGCTGTGGCAGGGGGATTGGACTGGATGATCTTTCGAGGTCCCTTCCAGTTCCTAATGATTCTCGTGCGAAGCCAGGGGAAAGGCTTTCACACGAAGTTGATACAAAAATGATCTGAGATCAGGCTGTGGTTTTGTGTTTAGACAGATAACGTAGGAGCTGCTCATGTCTCCAGCCTGTAGCAAAGCCTTTCCACCTGCTGCAGGGGGAATCAGCCAGGAGAGAACACGGAAAGGGGCAAAATGTGTCTTCAGATGAGGGAAACAAGTGTTTGAGTTTGATGCTTGTAAAATCTCTGGTCCACAATTTGTGTGGATCCTTATATTGGGGGGCTCTGAGAGGGTTAATTGTGGTGGCAGATGAACAATCCAGGGACAGCAGATGGTGGTGGAAGACTATAATTCCAGGGAGACGGGGACAAAGCAGTAGCAGATGACCTCTGGCCCATGTAATGTCTGCATCCCATAGCTCTTGCACAGCGTGAGGCAAGATAGGAGCAGGGCTGGGGTGAAAGCTGCCCTTTGTCTCCGTGAGGATTATCTCACCTTCCCTTCCCAGGGACATTTGATCTGTTATATTGCTCCTTTTCCTGGAGCCACCCAGCTGTCCCTCACTCTGTAACTTCTCGCTCTAGACAGGCTGAGAGAGTTGGAGTTGTGCAGCTGAAGAGCAGATGGCTCTAGGGGTACTTCATAGAGACATCTCAACCCCTGAAAGGGGCTGTCAGGAGGCTGGGGAAGACTGTTCACAAGGGCAGGGGTCATGGTTTGAAGCTGGAAAAGGTCAGATTGAGGCTGGACAGGAGGGAAACATTCTTGAATCTGAGGAGGGTGGATCCCTGGAACAGGCTGCCCAGAGAGCTGGTGGAGACTCCATCCCTGGAGCCATTCAAGGTCAGGTTGGATGGGGTCTGGGCAGTCTGTTCTCGTTAGAGATGGCCCTGCTTGGTGTATGGGGCAGGTGGCCTAGATGGCCTTTGGAGGTCACTTCCGACCCAGTACATTCTGTGATTCTGTGCTCAAACAACACACTATGAGCTTCCAGCTGCAAACAAGCATCCATGAGGACCTTGGGGAGCACTAACAGGGTGCCCACTTCCTACAGTCACGAGCCCTCCTATACCTGTAGAGGGAGGACCAGAGATCTCGTGAAAGCAGTGGTGGCTGCACCTCCCTTTCCAAGGACAAAAGGGAAGGACTGTACCTCTATCTCCTCCACAAGCTGCTTTTGACTACTTTCTGTTTTAATGAGCTTCCATCTATCCCAAAGAGGCTCTGTGAGCTGAAAGGTTGTGCTGGCAGAGATGGCCACCAGGTTCTGAGAAGCAAGACCTATAGTTGCCTCTGCAGGCCATCTGTTTGCCAATAGCTGGGCATGGGACCACAGAACTGTAGAATCACTCTGGTTAGAAAAGACCCCTGGGATCATCGAGTCCAGCCCTCTACCCTACCTTAGAAGGTCACCCCTAAACCATGGCACAAAACCGGTTGGAGCATCTTGCTCCACATTAGCCATGTTGACTTCTGCTAATGGAAGCAGAAAAAGCCACCGAAGAAGCCACCGAAGGCGAGAGCCTGTCTGTGCCTCTGCAGGGAGCATTGACAGAGAAGGTCAAGGCTAGTGGGGACCCTCCACGACATAAATGAACACTTCTGCCAATCCATTTATCCCCTTGTAAGTCTTTTCTATTCACACATAGCTCTCCCAGGTTACGCAGTACTGGGCCAGTCCTAGCCATCCCTGATTTTTATATAAAAGAGTCTAATTTTAGCCAGAAGGGGGATGGAGGATTATTTTTGCTAATTAGTTCTGAAAATGATCCACTTTGGACCAGTCGCTGTCTCTTTTGGGAATCAGTGAGCAGTGTGAGGGTGGTGCTTCATCCTGCTTCTCAGGCCTCTGCGGGCTCCAGAAGAGCCCAGATAAGAAAATTCAGCCGGCTGCACCCTTGTCGTGGCCAGCCTGGTTGCAGGCACCTCCTAGCTCTACTTCAGCAAGAGATAAATAAATATGTCAAGATTGAAAACATCAGGGCTTCTTCCATCTCACAGAATTGGGGCGAGGGAATAGTTCTGTATAGTTATTGATTTCCAGCTGCTTAATTAATGTTTGCAATAGCTCTCCTTGAAAATAGCCACGTGCATTCCATTCCCTGCTTGCTTGTTTGATTTAATTTAATTTAATTTAATCAATTGTTACCCACCTGTTCCCACTTACTTAAAACAAGCATTAGCTGCAGCATAACAAATACGCCGCAGCACTGCCAGTAATTAGTCTTGATCCTCAAAATGTTCTTCTTGGAGCTCTACAGTGAAGAACTCAAGCTATAAAAATTGTCAGGTTCCAAGTTTATAGCTGCAAACACCCCCTGGGCTCATCACTGGAAGGGTACAGGCAGGCTTGTGCCTAGGTGCACAGAAAGGAGAGGTAAGGCAGCTCCTGGAGCAGCTGAGTGCAGCAAACACCCTCTTGCTGCAAGGTTGGGCTCCACTGCAGAGGCAGCTGCAGATGCCAGCAAGCAGGTACTTCTGGGGTGATACCAACGAGAGCTGGGTAGGTTCCTCTGTCATTTTACCACGGACCTTGTGACCACAGAATCACAGAACATTAGGCATTGGAAGGCACCTCAAAAGATCATCTAGTCCTGCCACAGCAGGATCACCTAGACCAAGCAGATACCACACCGTGAGCTGCTTTCTTTCATAATGGGATGCAGAGTGATGCATCCAGCTGAGTTCCTAAAGCTCCTGCTGACAGGAAAAAACTGGGCTGATGCTCAAAGCCATAAGGCAATTTAAAAAGTACCAATGCACATTTTTTCTTTGTGTTTCTTTCTTGGTTTCTTTCCCCTGATGTCTGAGGTCTTGTTGGTGCCAAGCGTGCTGTCCAGAAGTCAGGCTGCGCCAAGGCACTGGCCCCAGCCACCATCTGCCTTCTGCTGCCCTGGGCTGTAGCACACTTCTCCCACAGCCCCTGCAGAGGGGATAGGGAGCCCATCCCAGGGCATCTTTACCAAACAGCTTACAGGATCTCCCCTCTGGAAAGCAGAACCACGAACAAACATTTAGAAGCAACGTTAGCCAGACTTTCACGTGAATGTTGTTAGCTGATAAACTACACCAGCAGCATGGGATTAGCACCTGAGAAGCCCTGTCTTAGGCTTTTGGGGTTCTACCTGCCTTCCTCTTGAGACCTTTATCCTCTTTGCTTGAATGACATAAAAAGAGTAATTAGTTTATTGCTTCCAAGGGCTCCAGCAACTTCAGCAGTAGTGAGGGTGACAGAGCTCTGGAACAGGCTGCCCAGGGGGGTTGTGGACTCTCCTCCTCTGGAGATGTTTAAAACCCACCTGGACATGTTCCTGTGTGACTTGGTCTAGGTGGTCCTGCTGTGGCAGGGGGATTGGATTGGATGATCTTTCAAGGTCCCTTCCTACCGCTAATGTTCTGTGATTCACATGGTTTGTATGTGGACCCTGCTAGGTTGCCACTTTCCCCTACGGACCCAGTGAACAATAGGAGAGAGTTCTAAAGACACCACATGAAGGTGAGGACTTCTGTTTTCTTTTAAATTATTTTCCTTCCAAATTTCTTTCGATGCCTGGAGATCCCCAGTGAGTTTGATGTAAGTCCCTAACTCATCTGGTTTGTGCAGAACAGAGCGTTGCCAGATGATAGCTCACGCTTCACTGACGATGTTCTGTCATCTATCGGTGCTAACTGTGGATCAGTGTCTGTCTCTACAGCCTTTCTAATAGGTGCTTTATTATTTTGACACATTTCCTTCCCTCTTGTTAATCTAGGGATTAGCACTGACATGTCTAAATTCATGCTTAACTGTGTTAACATTATCCCTCTTGTATTGAATGCGCTGCAGTCTCACGGCGCTGGCTGCCCAGCAGAAGACCAACACGTCCTCGTGCTTGAATATTCCCACTGAGACGGTCTGGGGTCGTCTTTGTGGACTCTAAAGCTTTGCATGACAGGCTGGCTACAACACAGAGATAAAAGAGGGATGAAAAAGGGAATGAATGTGAGAGGATATGATTAAAAAAATAGCAGTGGAGCTGCCATAGGAGAAGTAAAAAATAAAAGAGTAAATAAGGAGTAGGAGGAGTAAAGAATAAAAGAGTAGGACTATGAACTAAGGAGAAATAAAGAATAAAAGAGTAGCTAAGGAGTAGGAGAAGTAAAGAATAAAAGAGTAGCTAAGGAGTAGGACTATGAACTAAGGAGAAATAAAGAATAAAAGAGTAGCTAAGGAGTAGGAGAAGTAAAGAATAAAAGAGTAGCTAAGGAGTAGGACTATGAACTAAGGAGGAAGCAGTAGCTGCACAGTCATGCAGCACATAGTAAGGATTATTTATCCATCCACCCCTCCCAGCAGGGATCTGCTGGCTCATTCTAACTGGACACTTTGCTAATGTCCACCTCTGTCTTTTCTTCACCATGGAGAGGTGTCTACTGTCCAGAAGCTGTGTGGAATCATTGTAGCTGCATCAGGTGGGCAGCCTGGCCATCGTGCCTGTGACCTTCCCTGCCTTCCTTGTGGATTCTCTGGAGACACAAGAACATCCTTTCCCAGTAGCCATGCTGGCACATAAGAATGGCCACCCAGGAGGCTTCTTGTACGTCTGACTCCGTGTGCCTCTTGCTGCCTTACTCCTCAGTCCCCTCTTGGTCGCTGTGCTGCTCTCTCTTCCTGCTCTCATGTTGATCCCGTATCTTTTGTCAAACCCACTTCTCCTGTTCCTGGACTGTCTTTCCCCGGTGGCAGGGGGATTGGACTAGATGACCTTTCTAGGTCCCTTCCAATTCCTGATGATTCCATGATCCCTCCTCTGTGTAGTTTCAGGTCTCCTCATTTTTGTTGATACTCAATCAGCTGCTTCTCTTTTATTCCTACATTTTTTTCTGTGACTGTTCCCTGTCATAGAAAAGCATTTCTCTGTTCTTCTCCAGTGACTTCATCTCCCCGTCCCCTGTCCCATCCCTGGCTACAGCATTTCCCTCATACTGCTCACAAGGCCTTTGTTCACCTCCTTGCCCGGGTGGTAATCTGACGAGCCGCTGGTGCCCATCGCCTGGCCTGGTTTGGGGTGACTTGGGTGCCCTTGCTTCCACTTACACACGACAAGGGTGCGAGGAGCCCAGGCTGCCCTGTTTCCAGCGTGCTCTGCTCTGATTAGAGCATCATTACATCTGGAGCAGCTCTCCTGGTGTAACAGGAGCAGCACTTTCTCATTATCGCTGTTCCTCAGAGATCACAAAGTAGGGCCAGTGGAGCCCTTATGCAGGACATTACAGGTGTCACTGACACAACAGACCCCAGTTTTCAAATAGTTTAGTTGTTCTTTTCCTTTTATTCCTAAGTGACTGCAACTATTTCCTCCTTGCCCTAATTTCTCTCTTGGCAGGGCTTTGAGATGCTGGAGCAGGTCCAGAGAAGAGCAAGGAGACTAGTGAAGGGCCTGCAGGACAGGTCTTGGGAGGAGCAGCTGAGGGAACTGGGGTTCCTCAGTCTGGGGAAAAGGAGGAGCTTTCTGCTCTTCACCACTTCCTTGTAAGGAGGTTGCAGAGAGGTGGGGGTTGGTCTCTTCTCCCGGGTCACTAGTGGTAGGACAAGAGGAAATGGGCACAAGTTGTGCCAGGGAGGTTTAGCCTGCACACTGCGAGTAATTTATCCCCTGACAGGGTCATCAGGGGTTGGAACAGGTTGTTCAGGGAGGGGATGGAGTCGCTGCTTCCGGAGGTGCTCAAATAACAAGTAGACCTGGCACTTGGTAATAGGGTTTGGTGGGATTGGGTTGATGGTTGGACTTGAAGATCTTGGAGGTCTCTTCCAACCTCAATGGTTCTGCAACCCTGACTTCTTTTGTATTTCAGTAGAGGTGGGGAACCAGGAGAAGGCAGCCCGTGTTCTGTGCTGTTTGTCACAGTAATAAATGCTTCCCATACCAGGGTCGAACAGCATCCGTGGGCCACACCTGTGTCCCTCTTCCTAGCTGTGATCTGTGCTAATCGAGTGAGCGATGTGCCCATGGAAGGACAACGGAGAAGAGTGAAATGAAGATGGATGAATTCAAACACCCCTCTCCGGTGAGGTGAGAGCAGTGTTGTTCCACTTTCTTTTAAATCCTGGAAGTCTCAGACGCTCTGACTCGTGAGTTTTCCCCTTTGATAGCCAAATTGCCTTTTTGTTTGCGCTTCAGCCTCTTTTAGCCGTCTCCATTTCTGCAGGGAAGAGCAAAGCCTCGTTTCTGGAGCAGAGGGAATTGAAACAGTCAACAACCCTATAAAGTGACGCTGCAGCTGTTTCTTAAGCAGCAATGGATCTTCATGAAAGGCGGCTCATGAAATTATTATTGCAGTGGCAAGCGGAGGTCCCAACTGGTATTAGGCCCCCATTGTGCCAGGCACCGTGTGAGCACATTAGGAGAGAATATCCTCTCTGCAAGGAATTTAAAACCTCATTAGATAAGAGGGAAAGAAGCTGTGCCAGGAATAAGAGCACCCACAGGGTAATGAAAAAGGCTCCCGGTCACAGGGAAAACACATGGTGGAGCCTGGAATAAGACTCTGGGTTCTTGCCACTCCGGCTCTCTGGAGGACACGGTCGTTCGTAGCTCAGGGCCAGGTTATTGGTGCTGCTGGAGGCCAAGATCTGAGGCTGCATTTTTTCAAGCACAAGTCCCAGCCATGCGCAGGGGAAGCCATCCGTCTCTCGTGGTCACCAAGCACTGGGACACGGCGAGGGGCAGCGTGCCGAGGTTGCCCTCAGTGGGAGCTCAGCACCAGCAGCTTAAATCCCATCTTATCTGGCTGTCACAACCCCTCTCCCGAGCCCTGCTGCCTTCTAAGCCAGTGTCAAACCTTCTTTAGGCTTGAAGTTGGAAGGGGCTGAGCTCCCAAGACGGTGCTTTTCTCGGAGTCGGTTGGCAGCATTGACAATCAGGCAACTGATGCATTAACATGCCAGCGAGGTTCTGATGTTTATTCATGTGCTGCTCTCCAGGGTTTATTGAATTGATGCCTGGTAAAGCAACTAATGGGAGCCCTTGGCAGGGTACCTTAGATGGATTTCCTTATTATCTCTCTAGATTTTATACTCTCTAGCAAAATCAATATTCAAGCTGCTGCACAATGCAGCCTCTTTTAGCTTCAGGGTTTAAAGATTTATGGGGCATCAGGGAAAAACCAATGAAGGCAAAAGACGATGACAAAAGAAGTAAAATCCAGGGGACACAAACAGCTTCTGAACAAGGGTGGGCAAAGGAGATCGTTAGGTTTCACGTTTTCTGTCTTTGTCAGGGACCTGTTTCTTACTTGGCCTCCCCCATGCCTGCCCCGCAACCCCGCTGAGGCTGCCCTCACACTCTAGAAATCATGACCAGGGCAAGGAAACCCTGAGCCACCAGGGTCTCAGGTGGTGGTGTTAGGCTTCTGCACACAAGAGATGCCAGCAGGGTGCTGGAGAGCAGGGAGAGGAGCCTCCGCTGTGACGCGCCTGCCTGCCTTACCCTTTGTTCAGGTCTGGTGCGCGTTGCACAGCCCTTCGTGGGGCCTCAGCAGCTCCGTGGAACACAGACAGTGGCTAGTTCAGCCTTGGAGCGGTGGAACAGGGTGAAAGGCAGCCTCTTGCTCAAGCACTTCCTTTTTGAACATCGCTGTTTCTTGGGGTCAGAAGTCCCGCAGCGCGACGAGGTCAGTTTTCCCCTTCAGACATCACACTTGCAAACTGCCTAGTGCCAGTGCTTCTCACGAGGCATCACCTACACCCTCCCAGGGCATGACCTGCTGCAAGCTCGTTTGTATGGGTCTAGCTGGCTAGGATGCTTGTGACACTCAGTCATAGGACCATAGAATCATTAGAGCTTGGAAGGGACCTCGAAAGATCATCTAGTCCAATCCCCCTGCCACAGCAGGATCACCCAAGTCGCACAGGAACACATCCAGGCAGGTTTTAAACATCTCCAGAGAAGGAGACTCCACAACCCCCCTGGGCAGCCCCTTCCAGTGCTTTGTCACCCTCACTGTGAAGAAGTTCCTTCTGATATTTATATGGAACCTCCTATGGAGTGAAATGTTACTCCTTGTGCTCCACAGAGCCAGAGCAGGATCACCTGGACCAAGTCACACAGGAATGTGCTTGTGCCAGTCTAGAGACCGTTGAAGCAGGAAAGTTTTGTTAGCACAAGGCAGACTCAGTCCTCATGGAAAATGAAAGAGATAGAATTCAGGTGGCTCCAGAGGTCCTGTGTGATCTCTGCAATCAAGAACAGCCACACAGAACATTGGGGATTGGAAGAGACCTGGAAAGATCATCTAGTCCAGTCCCCCTGCCAGAGCAGGACCACCTAGACCAAGTTGCACAGGAACACCCACCATCTTGCTTCATGGGAAGAACCACAGCCCCGGCTAGGAATCTTCCTAACCATCCTCCAGGACGAGGAGACCCCCAGCACTGGCACTGTTGTATGTTCCTCCCCAGGTTCCTTGTTCATGTTCCTCCACTAACTGAGGTGTAACATCTCTAAGTGTGGTTTGTAAGCCAGTGGAAAGAGCAAACACCAGAGCAGATTTATTGCTCATCCCACTGCAGCTGAGGGGAAGGATGCTCTTGTCTTGTTCTGCTTGAGGATCTGCATGTATGAACTCTCGAAGCCTTGACAGCGCGGTGAAGTCCCAGGCGGGGTCTCAAGAAAGGGGCAAATTTCAACCAGTAAAATTCATGGCCCAGCAGGCTGATGAGGATCTTGTCGGTTGCCGTGTTACGTGCCTCTCTCCACCAAACATTTTATTACCCTGAACATCTGTGGAAACGTGGAGGTGCAGGGAGCCTCGAGGCAGCTCAGCAGGTTTGGTTCCATTTTCTCCTTGTACGTGTGGAAGCTGCTACTTGTACTTGGACCTTCGCAGAGCTGTGATTTGCAGCACCGGAGCCTAAATGACATCCGAGGCCCCTCCAGAGCATTAAATGCAGAAGCCAGTAGGACATCTCACAGTATAGGAAGTGCTAAACTGAAAGCAGTTGTACAAACTGCTTTGGAAATGAACCCGCTGGATTTCTTCGCTGCGATCCGAACTGGAGACGTCTTGCCTTGTGGGTTTTTGCTGCATGAACCCAGGCTCTTGCCACCCCCCTGGAAACTGAACCAGGATTCTGACCCAAGGCCTGTAATGGAGAAGAATCCTGCTTCTCATCTCATTTTGGGTTGGATGGGATTTATATGAAGCAAACATGAAACGACAGGCCATCCCCAAGAGACACTCCACTGTGACAGTTCGATGGAGCAAGGGTTCAGTGTTATAGCGCTGTTGGGGAGTGGATTTCACACTGACACAAACCTCACAAAATTACTCAGAGGCAATTTAGTACTAAGTTAAAAGCTCTAACATGGCTAACACTAGCCAAGCCCAAACTACCTTGTTGATTAATATTACAGAATCACAGACTATTAGGGATCAGAAGGGACCTTGACAGATAGTGGTTGAAGGACTGTGTTAAAACCATTTGCTTTAAGGAGAATACCTTGTAGTGGTGTCTCCTGGGCTTGTCTGCAAGTTCTCAAGTTTCTTCTCAAAAATAAGTCTCTTCACTTTAAATTACTCAGAAAACAGCCCTGTCAGAGAATCACAGAATTAATGAGGCTGGAAAAGCCCTCTGAGCTCCTCCAGCCCAGGACCTAACATCATCAGAGTGGTCAGACCAGGGCACTAAGGGCCACAGCCAGGCTGTCCTTCAACACCTCCAGGGATGGGGACTCCACCCTGGAGCAGCCCATTCCAGGGTCTGATCATCCTTTCCATGAGGAAGGGCTTCCTAACATCCAACCTAACCCTCCCCTGGCAGCTTCAGGCCCTGCCAACTTCTCCCAGTTGCCTGGGAGGAGAACCCGACCCCCACCTGACTACAACCTCCCTTCACATAGTTGTAGAGAGCGAGAAGGTTCCCCCTTGAGCCTCCTCTTCTTCGGGATAAACAACCCCTGCTCCCTCAGCCACTCCTCATCAGACTCGCCATGGGATGGCCAAGTTCTGCAGTCACACAACAGAGATCCCCTGAAAATACAGGTCACTGCTCACACTGCAAATGAGGCTGCTGCCATCACGGCTTCTGATAACTCCACGTGTTGCTCATTTGTCTCTGTGAGGTGCCACAGCATTTCATGAAAAAGGACACAAATACTACATAAAATCTGTCAGTCTTCTCCTTCTGCGGAATCAGTGGCTAAAGAACTTTGAAAAGATTTCTTCACCTGGAAAAGAAAAAACCAGAGAAAAAGCTGTTATTTTCTTTGCATGTTGAGAGAGTGACTTAGACTGGGCTGCAGAGGAAGTGGGTGCAAAAGATGACCCAACATGATCTCAAATACTTCCTTCTTCCTCACTGCCCCTGGTTTAATTCTTTCAGTTGTGTGTTAAGGATTCTGCTTCTGCTCGAGAGCACCAGTAGCAACATCACAGAATCACAGAAAGTTAGGGATTGGAAGGGACCTTGAAAGATCATCCAAGTCCAAGCCCCCTGCCACAGCAGGATCACCTAGATCAAGTCACATAGGGACATGTCCAAGTGGGTTTGAAACATCTCCAGAGATGGAGACTCCACAACCCCCCTGGGAAGAACCTTCCAGTGCTCTGTCACCCTCACTGGGAAGACGTTCCTTCTCATATTTACATGGAACCTCCTCTGTTCCAGCTCATACCCCTTGTCCTATCACTAGATGACACTGAGAAGGCCCTGGCTCCATCCTGTTGACACCCACCCTTCACACATTTATAAACATTTGACATAAATGAACACAGTAGTACAAGACCACAACGCTGAGCACTCCCTCCCATGTTGTTTGCGTGAAGTTTATGCCAAATTTTTTATCTATAAAAGAATGAGAGCGTGAGGGTGACAGGGCACTGGAAGGGGCACCCAGGAGGGTTCTGGAGTCTCCTTTTCTGGAGACGTTTAAAACCCTCCTGACATGTTCCTGTGCAACTTGTTCTAGGTGGTCCTGCTATGACAGGGGGATTGGACTAGATGATCATTCAAGGTCCCTTCCAATCCCTGATGTTCTGTGATTCTGTGATCAGCCCTTCAGAAACTGGGGACACATGCTTAGGGGGAAAGGGACCATGACACAGCAGCTAAGGTGGCTAGCTATGAGATTTTCTAGGTATATTTTGTACTAAAAAAGGGCAGTCAGGCAGTTCTTTTATGGTTACACTGTGAGATCAGATCAGTCAGAAATGCTGACTTAGAATTTCTTCCGTAAACCAACAGACCTTCCAGCTCACTGCCTTTACTGCCCTTGTGAAACGGCGTAATAGTCTCTGTAAATTCAAGCCATAAATTACTAATTTTGCACGGTGGGAAGGAGTGGAACATCCTAATTAGTCAAACAGTTGCATTCAAAGTCCAAGCCAGCCACCTACCAGCCACGGCTTACTGTGATGGTAATGTTGGTGAAGAAACAATAAGGCAGGGCCAGTCCCCGTCCTGCCTGTGTTGCCTGTGTGGTCTGAAAGTGCCCTGAGACACAGGCTCCATCCCTGTGGATGAAGACATGGCTCAGCAGGAAAAGCTGTGGCAATGAGGCGTGGAATGGCTAAACCACACAGCAGATCCCTTCATAGGATCACAGGGTGTGATCCCTTCGAACCCCTGAAGATCATCGAGTCCAACCCCCCTACAACAACACAGCCAGAACTAGGGCAGATCACTCAGAGACCACATCTGGAGTGTTGTGTCCAGTTCTGGACCCCTCAGTTCAAGGACACAGAGCTGTTGGCGGGAGACCAGCAAAGGGCAACAAGGATGATTTGAGGTGGAGCACCTCCCTTAAGAGGAAAGGCTGAGGGAGCTGGGTATCTTTAGCTTGGAGAAGAGTAGACTGAGGGGTCATGCAGGAGTAGATGGGGTTACTAGAGGTCAAACTTGCCCCAAATGTTTGGGCTCTGGGGTTACCTCAGGTCATGCAGTAGCAGGTGGGGTTACTAGAGGTCAAACTTGCCCCCAATTGTGGGCTCTGGGGTTACCACAGGTCAAACTTGTCCCTAATTGACCTGTAGCAAACCCAAATGCTCCTGCATGACCTGCAGTAACCCCAGAGCCC
>VXBP01006180.1:202620-308029 GCA_013400115.1 Rhinopomastus cyanomelas | reverse complement strand
TCAAGGTCCCTTCCAATCCCTAGTGTTGTGTGATTGAGTGTGGAGCCATCACTGTGATTGTGTATTTTCTTCATAGGTTCCCTTTAAGTGAAAGCAAACGGTGACCATGACATCAACAGTGTTGTAACACGAAACACAATTGTTTTAGTAGTCTCTCTTGGAAGCAACATAAAAGTTGAGCCTCTGACAGCAGAAGAAATAAATGAACATCAGACTGAGCTGTACTATTTTCTGCAGAAACAGAGGAGCCAATCTGACTGCCTTAGAAATTGCTTAGGAAACAAAGAATTCTTTAAAGGCAATCTAGAGTGGGAAAAATACTTTCTTTATTAGCTCTATACCCATAGAATCTGAGGAAGTTTTCATTCTCGTTTTACTGGTGTAAATGCAGATCAACTGCAGGTTTTCAGTTTCATCCTGTTCTTTTAATTGTAATCCTAACACTTTCCTTTTCCTTTTTTTCTTTTCCTTCAAGAAACAGGGGGTTAAGACTTGATAGATGTGTTCTAACATGTAGGCAAAGCAGGTTTTTTTGCTAGTATCCTGAAACTGAGGCCCCTCTAAAGTGTAATCAGACAAAGAGAGCACCAGCTGGATGTTGGTGCTTGCAGGTTAACTAGGGAATAAGAAGTAATTCATGGGGAAAATAGTGCTAAAAATAAATAGAAATGCTGAAGTGAGTTCTGAAGGATTTCTGGGTACTTTTTGTAATGCTGCTTGACTGCAAGTGCCAACAGCTACAAGCAAAGTACATCTGGAACACCTTTGTTCTTTTGTTTGTACTCACCTTGCACTTCAGGTCATCTGTGGCTAAAATTTGGCCTGTGATGTGCTGACAGGTGAGAAGGGGCAACTGGTTTATAGCTTGGACTAGATGATCTCTCGAGGTCCCTTCCAATCCCTAATGATTCATGATTCTCTGTAGTGTCTTCTTTTCGGAGGGAAGAAGTAGTCTGAAACACATAGCAGGAACACCGTAGGTCAAAAAAGTAGTGTACTGCAGTGTACCTTAGTCAGAATTCTTTGGCATGATCTTGCCTTTTCACAGCCAGCAGTGAGCAAACCGATGGCGAAATCATCGTATCAAACAGAATGTACTCACCCTACAGTGTAAATCTGGAGGGCCTCCAGACCCTGTAACTCTTGTGTTCTGAAAATGTCATAAGATCTGCCCTCTGAGTCACCTGTGCATTCAATTTGTTGTGTTGGGTTAATAAAATGTTGACTTAGTATTGGAGGGGTATTAAATCTTTTCTTCTGAGGGAGTTTGTTTTTCACTGTTGCAGATACAAGGAATGAGCACCCGAATGGTTCTTCCAGGGACGTGGGAGATGCTGCTTTTGCACTTACAGTAAAAGTCATTAAAAGCCAGTGTCTGTTGGAGGGAACTCATTCTTTGGTGCTTAATGCTTTGAACAGGGTATGGTTAAAGCTTTATTCTGATGGATTTTGTTGCTATTTTACACTTGCAATATTAAATCATTTTCAACTTTGAGGCCAAATTTGATTTTCTTATTTATTAGATAAAATTAATCTAATTCCTGAGTTTAATTCATTTTTTGGTGTTTCTTCTTACTTTCTGTTCTGGGGTACATGGGATCATCTATACAGTAACTCTAACGAATTTTTGTAAAAAAAAAAAGAGCTAAACTTTTTTCAAGCTTACAGTTAACTGTTGTGATTTTAAAAAGTACTAGTTTATACCCTAAAATGTCCTCTTACCTACACCTCAATTACACACAGAGCTGAGTGCCTGTTTAATGTGGTTTCCACTGGCACATCGTCTTTACCTGTCAACAGAGCAGTGCTTCTCGGTTGTCTCCACTCTTTTCACTGTTCAGTTCTAGAACTTCCAGGTCAGAACAATCACAGTGCATTAAATGGAAAGCTGAGCAGTAAAGGCTGAAGCTGACCCAGTCTAAGCAATGGAAACACTGGGCACTTTGTGCAGCAAACTAACCTTAAATCCTAGTGATTGGAAAGCTGTAACTTCATGGCCTTCAGAGGAGTCCCACCTCTGCAAGGATTGCAAGGTTCACATGACCTCAAGTGAAATGTAGAAAGTGACAGTTTTCTAGAAGCCTCTCAACACTCATGGGCTTGGTAAACACCTTCAGCAAGGAAACTTTTGTCTCTTGGGTTGATTATAAAAGTCAGAGCAAATAATGTATCAGCAAAAGAGTGCTGGAGTGTCTAAGGGACATTTCTTTACCTCAAGATGTAGGATACTGGAGTAAAGAAGGGAGGCGAGATAATTTTACTTCAGAATGTGTTACAGTCTCCAGTGCTTTATGACCATCCTGATGACTTTCACTGACCCAGCTGCTTTGAGTGTTGGGATACTGCAACATCAACCAGAAGGGCTAGGAATTAACATATTTTAATGATAAACTAGAGAAGGAATAAGGAGGAACATGGGCATGACTCCACTGAGGGAAGTTTGGAGATTAGAAGTCACTGTGGTGGCTACCCACATGTACAGATTTAGACCTCATCTAAGGTTTCTCCATCTCACAGTAGGGGAACTTTCAGAAAAATAATCCCAAATATTGGATTGCTGTATAGCTAAGCTCAAAACCTTTAAAATCTTGATGGGGTTTGGTACTAGGTGTCCTGCTTTGTAACTATTTTTTTTCACATGTTTTTCAGTTGCCACCATGTTTAGCACTTTTTCTTGTTTTCAGAGAATCCAGGTTTTTTTCCCTTTTATCCACAAAGGAAGTACATTTTCTCATTCTGCTTGGTCTAATGAGATAGTGTGAACTCGTCACTGGTTGTAATGAAACTCTGAGGAAGATCTCAGGGGAGATTATGAGCAGCTGAAACTGATGGTTGAAAATGAAAACTTTCTGAAACTGTCGTTATTTTTATTCAGTGTCACATCAGCTGTGATGTCATGTACTTTAAGAACAACAATTGCCTGTTCTAAAAAAGCTAACTTCAAGAACAACCAGCTTTTCTGTTGCCATTGTCAGTGGAACAAACTATTGATTTTATATTCATTTTTCCATTAGTTTATTGGCAATCCAAGCATTCAAAAGTGTGGATTAAAACTGCTTGGTTCTGTAGCTGAGTGCACCGGTGCACTGGAAATTTTAACCCAACAAGGAGCTACTGACACAGTGCTTCACAGCCTACAGATGTATCCAGATGAACAAGGTAGGGAAGGTGTTTTGTCAGTAGAATGTGAATAGCATAGTGAGATGAGCTGATTAACTGTAGAACTCATAACCCATCTGTTAGACTCTTTAGTATGAGATGGGATATAAGGTACATGGCAAGAAAAGGCTGGAGCACTATGTAGTCATCAGATTCACTCACATTGTACCTGTGCCTCATCATCTTCACAGTGAGGGTGGTGGAGCAGGCTGCCCAGGGGGGTTGTGGAGTCTCCTTCTCTGGAGATGTTTAAAACCCACCTGGATGTGTTCCTGTGCGACTTGGTCTAGGTGATCTTGCTCTGGCAGGGGGATTGGACTAGATGATCTTCCTCAGTCCCCTCCAGTCCCTAATGTTCTGTGATTCTGTGCTTTGTTTATGCAATTCACTTTCTGGAATATTAGTAATATAACACTATTATACTGTCATGGATTTATTCCGCTCAGAATGATCAAGATTCTTAATCTTTCTTTTTTCTTCTAGACATACAGTGTTTGGGTTTGAGTCTTCTACGCTCTTTGATTACAAGAAAAAGTTTGTGTATTGCAACTATGCACGTCCTGTCAGCAGTTCTGGTTTCTTCTCTGCGACGCTTTAAAGAAGTCACTGAAATCCAGATGCATGTATGTGCATAATTCCTTATTCTAATTACCTCATTTTTATTTTACTGTGATTGCTATATCAGTGTAAGCCTTCATTATTGAACCAATATACTTGTTGTAGAGATGGTTTTCTTGGAGGTGCATGTTCAATCCGGAACAAGTAAGCATAGCTTTAGGTGTTTATCTAAGATTTCTGAGATCTGCAAACTAGAACAAATTTCTCCATCATACTTCATTGTTCAGTCAGTCTATAACTATTTGTTGAAGTAACCATCAATCGAGTATTGATTGTTGTTTTGAAAAGTAATAGAAAATAACTTTGTTCCCATGCTGTGTTTAAGGATATAACTGGAATACCATGGTAATTTTTGCATCTGCTTCTGTATATGAAAGGAGAATTCTGGTTCTGTCTGCAAACACACGTTCAGTCTTCCTCGTTGAAAGTTCTGTTTCCTCTTCAGAAGCCTTTCCTTTTGGATTTTGAATTTGAATTTTGAATTTATAACAAATTTCCAAGGAATTTGTTGCCGATTTGGTTTTTCTATCCAAGAGCTTGCTTGTGAGATCAGCTTCCTGTGAGAGATTTGTGCTTCTAATTCAGATCAGTGTGGAAATACAACAAGCACAGACTTTACTGCTTTTTTTCCCCAAACCCTTCCTCATTTAGCTTAGTGAATAACATAGGGAGAAATCAATACAGAGTTCCAAATAAGGAAGTTCCTTAAAGTGAGATTTGGACAGTCTTCAATTTAATTTAATTTACCCAGATCACCTTTCTAGGTGAGCTTGCAGAATCATGCAATAATTTTAGATCTCTTTTTAGTTTTTAGATGCACTTGCTAAGCTTTTCATTTAGCCTGTGTTTAACCAAATTGAAGGATTACAGAGGATTTCATTGGAACAGGAGCTGCGTGTTCATCCCATATCCTTAGAAGGAGATTATTTAGCTTGGAGAAAGGAGACCTCATTAATGTTGATAAATATGTGAAGGGTGGGTGTCAGGAGGATGGAGCCAGGCTCTGCTCAGTATCATCTAATAATATGGCCAGAGGCAATGGATGTAAGCTGGAACGCAGAAGGTTCCTCATCAATCTGAGAAGGAACTTCTCCGTGACAGAGCACTGGAAGGGGCTGCCCAGGGGGGTTGTGGAGTCTCCTTCTCTGGAGACATTTAAAACCCTTCTGAGGTCCTGCTGGGTGACAGGGGGATTGGACTAGATGATCTTTGTCCCTTCCAATCCCTAATGTTTTGTGATTTCCTCTGTACATTTTCAGGAAATCATGAGTCTGTTTGTCACTGCCAGGCAGGATGTTTTCAGATATTATGGTGCACCATTTATCTCTTCAAAATGTTAATTAATGTCTGCTTAAGTGGATCAGCTGAACAAGCATGAAACTGCAGCTACATAAAGACAGACACACCAACTGTTTCTGCCTTATCCCTTGTTCTGGTCCAATTTGTGAATTTTTGTAGTTGAAAAGCAAGCCCAAAGAAAACTGAAGCACTGATGTTTTGGCTGATAACTTGATTTGTCTCACAACCTGTTTCAAACTGACACTTTCTGACACTGTTACTGCACTCTTCTTCTTGTGTTCTCAGGGATTCCATGCGATTTTGTCAATTCTTGGTTTGTCACCCTGTTTTGCAAAGCTGTTGGTACATGAATCATTTGACACAGTAATCTTCTACCAGATGTCTATGTGTTTCACTGACCAGCGAGATCGACAGGTATCTCCCCTCTATTGACAGCTCTGCATCTGAAATATTTCAGTGCTTTTTTTTTTTGTCCTAACTTTGGTTGTCTGTTTTCCAATTCAGTTTCAAAGCCTGTGTTGTAAATGTTTTGCTAAGATAGCTGAAAACAATGATTTAAAAAATATGATGCTGGAAAAAGCATGTCTTGAGCACAACACTATTATGGCTGAATGTTTACTTCTGCTGGGAGCAGATATCAATAAGAAGACCAAGACAAACTCTTTGATCTATCAGGTAATAGACAATATGGATATATATATATATATATATCGATTTATTTCTTTACAATTAGTTCCTTTCCCTTTTCATTATGTTTACATTATATATTGGATCAATGTGATCTGTGATCAGAGTGGTGTTAACCACTGCTGCTCATGGTGACCTCAGGCTCAGTCTGTTGTTCATTGAAACACCCTTCACTATATTGAAGCTCATAGGGTCACTGTCACCTAGAATGTGCCCACACTGACAGGTCACTTCTGATGCGCTTTCACTTTGAAGTCCATGCTGTCTGATTGTTTGCCCTGTTCACATGCAAACCTGGGCTCCATCAGTACTGGCTTAGCCTTAGTTTTGGGGTATTTTTGAGGAAGAAGACTTAAGCTCAATCTTTGGAAACTTGCAGTCTTTTTTTCTGAATTAATCATGCATGGATGTCAGAAAGTCCATGAGATCCCAGTCCATTAACTGCTGCTCCAAGGTCCCACCAGCTGCAGCACTGTGCATGTACGTGTTCCAGTGTGCTTAGCCCCACTCTGTCCTGGAGCTGCAAAGGAGAATTTGCCCAGAACTCCTCTCCTGGAGTGGTGGAATTTTTTTACTTCGGGCTGTACTTAAAGATTATCATTTTTGGACAAATGGTGTGTATGAACCCTTCTTAATTCTGATTCAGTGTCAAAGTTTTAAGTGCTCTGAGAGAACCAGCACTGCCTGAAGTCAATTAGGAAGCGTTCACTTGTCAGAGCCGACTGTGTTTGGAACTGATCATCCATCCATGGGGTTCCAGACAGGCAAATCAGTGTTAGCAAACCCCAGTGGAAATGCTGAAGTGGCTGGAAGTACTTCTAGAAACTTTCAAGTATTCAGAATCAACACTACTCTGAGCAGGAAGGAGTATAAATGACTGAAGCCACCGGACCTGAGCTCCCTAGCACTAGGCAGGACACAATTAGTTGTGTCTTTCATCTTCAGACATCCAGATGAGATGGCAAAATAACCCCTCAGTGTCTTTTTTCCACTGAACATACAAATAAATGGAGTTGCCATAGATGACATGCAAAAACCAAACCATGTAAATTACCATGTATTTTTGCTGAAAATTGTGTGCAGTCATGGCAGAAATTGCAGTCACAGAGCTCAGGTGTTTGCTGTGTATTGGGCAAAGACTTTGGGGAAATAGGAGTTGGTATTTCAGATGCCTTAGGGGAGGCAAATGCTCTGAGGGGTAGGGAGAAAGAGACATGCTAAAAATACAGTTAACCTGACTTTCAGACAAGTCTCTTAATGCAGTCTGAGCTGTTGTTTGAGTGTCTCACACTAATTTTTAAAATTTCTTTTCTCTACCAGGTTTGTGAGAAAGGAAATAATCCTAGATTGGTGGAACTGCTATTAGCCAGTGGTGCTCGAGAGCAGGATGTTCGGAGTGCGTTAACCATCAGCATAAAGAGAGGAGATAGTGAAATCATCAGCTTGCTTTTGAAGAAGCTTAGTCTTGATGTCACCAACAGTAGTATATGTCTTGGAGGATTTGGTATCGGAAGACTGGAACCTTCCTGGCTCATTCCTCTGTTCCCAGATAAGCTAACTGCGTTAAGAAAACAGAGTGAGTATACGTAGCATTTGCTACACTAAAGGTGTTATTATCTCTTGATGGTAAGCAGTTTAGATCAAGACCTTCATTTGATGATCTCTTGATAGCTTTCAGTTGGCTGTAGAAAGACTGCCAAACCTTGAAAATAAGCCAAGTTACTGCTGTGACTTCTTTTTAAAAACTGCTTGAATTTCTTGGAGAACATACTATCTGTTTGGTGTCTTATACATGTAGATGCAGGTTCTGCACTGGCCAGAATGGTGCTTAAATTCCAAATGAAGACTATTTCAGAGGATAGATCAAGAGCCTCTTCTGACCTAAACCTCTCTGAAGATGGAGTGGATAAAATCTGTGATTGGAATTTCATTTCCGACCCCTTAGTGGACTGTGTTTTTCCTCTGAGTGATGACGTTGATAGCGAAGGTAGTGTTTTGGTTTTCTTTTTTGTAATCCAAATCTAGTGTTTCAGGACTAGGCCATAGATGTGAGTCAATTGCTTGCTTGTATTTGAGATCACAGAATCACAGAATGTACGTATTGGGTTGGAAGTGACCTCTGAAGGTCATCTAATCCAACAATCTTAGAACAATCGGGGATATCTCTAACAGGTTCCTCCAGGTGCGGTCTCAATAGAGCAGAGAGAATCACCTCTCTCAATCTGCTGGCCTTTTGGTGTAGCCTAGTATGTGGTTGGCCTTCTGGGCACCAGTTGCACATCTGTGGCTCATGTCCAGGTGACCATAGAGCCAGTGGCTGTATTGTATGTCAAGATGTTATACATTGAGTGGTCAGCACTGGGAAGGTCTGCCCGGGGTGGTGATTGAGTCACCATCCCTGGATGAGTTTGAGGGACACTTAGATGTAGTGTTGGGGGCTATGGTTTAGGGGTGAACTTGCAGAGTAGGATTGATGGTTGGACTTGATGATCCCAAGGGTCTTTTCCAACCTAAATGATTCTATGATCTTATGTTCTTCCCATGGAAAAAATACTTGAATCTAAAATTTTGTGGTAACATTGGAAAACAGTTCATGATGAGTAAATATGTTCTTTATCTGTAAAATTAAGATAGAGCCTGATAGCATTTTCTTCAGTAATCCATTTTAAATTGTTTTTTTCATGCATTCAGTTTCTTATAAAATCATAGAATCATTAGGGATTGGAAGGGACCTTGGAAGATCATCTAGTCCAATACCCCCACCACAGCAGGATCACTGTAGAGTAGGATTCATTCAACCAACTTTAAATATTAACTATTTTTGTCTTCTTCTGGGCTATTCTCACATGCTGTCCCTAGTCTGCAGCAAAAAGCAAGTACTTCAAGACCATTATTTGTCTCATGAGGAAGTGAATAGTGATCTGTAAATCCCTGTTTCCTTGGTTGTCTATAAACAAAGCACAGACAACAAAATCTGGTAGGGAAGACTGTTTTGTTAACAAATAAAGTAGAAGAAACAAGCTCTATTCCAAAGATACCTAACTGACCAGAAAGTGTAAATGGCACTGGAATAGGCTGCCCAGGGGAGTTGTGGAGTCTCCTCCTCTGGAGATGTTTAAAACCCACCTGGATGTGTTCCTGTGTGACTTGGTCTATGTGGTCCTGCTCTGGGACCAATGGGGATTGGACTGGATGATCTTTTGAGGTCCCTTCCAATCCCTGATGTTCTGTGATTCTGTGAATGCCTTTAACTTATAAAAAAACTCATCCACTTCTGTCTATCATACTGGTAACTTAATAAAAAGAGGAAGTAGCCTTGATTTACAGTATGCCTTTTGTTTGTTCATATGTCACTGCTGTTTTAGAACTGTTTGATGCTGAAAGTCATCAAGGGTGAGGAATTTTGGAATCAGACAATCTCAAAGAACATTTTTGTTGTGTTTTGTTCTTTGTGTTTACGTCATTCAGCACCATTTTTCACTTCTGTAGGATGGTAGCACAGTCACTTAGTACTGATAGGTACTGTTTAACTGCTACGTAAATTATGGTTAAAAAAATACAGGCTTTGCCAACAGGAGTGATTTTTATGAGTTTTAAAAGTAGTTTTGAGAGCAGGAACACGAGATAGATCCAAGTAACCCTAAATCACCAAAGCCAGAGTGGCATTTGATATTTCATTCTCAATAAATGTGTGAATGCAATTTTTATACAGTAAAATGCATCATTTTTTCTGTTTACAGAAGTTACTTACACTGCAGTTGCACAAAGGTTTTACGAACCTGTATAGCAATCCAAACCTGCTGAAAATTTTAAATGATAAAGCATCAGTGTGACAAGCTGCAGGCCATACCTGGAGCATGTCAGATTAGTATAGCTCATGTATTCTAAACCAACATCGTTTAGAGTCCGAGAGTGTTGCCGATGTACTTGTCCAGTTGACCACTGAGGTCCTATGATGCTTTTGAAATGTATGTCAGTATCTATAATACAGACCTCTTCCTCAAAGACATCTTCTTACTTCTTGTGCCTCCTGTGTAATTGTTTTGTACTAGGAAGTGATTGTTCGTTTCCTACAAAAAGGAAGTCAAATTCCATTACCGTTGCTGACTTGTGTTATAGGGAAATGGCATTTCAAAGAGGTTCTCCTACTTTGCCACGACATTCCTATTCTGTGGTAAGTCAGATCCTTGTTCATACCAAGCTTCATGTTATGCCATCTGTGTTGCCCACTGCAAAATTGTTAATGATCAAAGGTTATGAAAGGTCTTGTAGCCACCTGGGCTCTTCTGCCACTGTTGCCATGTAGTATCTCCTTCTATTGCTGTGCAATTAGTGTGCTTCAGGTCACTGTACAGGGAAGGGTTAATTGCAGCAATTGCTCAGTTTTCTGGTGTGATCTTCAAACACAGATATAGAAACTGAGTCTGTTCATAGAGACTTGCCTAACCCTTAGTGAAGCTAATCTTCAGTGTCCTGCTGTGGTCAGTGGCAAGGGACCAATCCAGTAAGAAGACATAAGACAAGAAGTTGGTGGAATCAAAGTCAAATTCCTTTCAAAGGAGCTTGTCTCTTTTTCCATCCATTGTGAAAGGAAATGAGAGATTAACTTCCCTAGAGAAAGTTGGTTTTTTATGACATTCTGCTCCTCCCTATCACTCCACCCTAGTGAAGACAATTTCAGGTTGCTGAAAATGCACTACTTGCATTGCATTTTAAATCTACCATCCTTTCATGTTGCATGGATCAGCAAGTTTTATAAAGGTGTGACTTGTTATTTATACTTGAACTGTACAATTTGTTTATGTTCTTCCCGAAAGTTCTGATAAAAAGAAATGATAATAGAAACAAGTGTACTTAGTTCAGATCATTAGAGATACCTACATAAGGCCATCACTCTTATTTATTCTCTTACTGGGTTTTCCAGGGACCTGGCTCAGATACAAAGTCATTAATGAAAGAAAGAAGAAAATTCCTGCCTTCAGATGAGTCCCCCAGTAAGTAAACTGTACAGCTTGACATGTATGACCATGAGCCAGCAGTGTGCTCTTGTGGCCAAGAGGGCCAGCAGCATCCTGGGGTGGATCAGAAGGGGGTGGTTAGCAGATCAAGATTGGTTCTTCTACCCCTCTACTCTGCACTAGTCAGACCATGTCTGGAGAATTGTGTCCAGTTCTGGGCCCCTCAGTTCAAGAAGGACATGGAGCTGCTGGAGAGAGTCCAGTGTAGAGTAACCATGATGATGAAGGAAGTGGAGCACCTCCCTGATGAGGAAAGGCTGAGGGAGCTGGGTCTGTAGCTTGGAGAAGAGGAGACTGAGGGGTGACCTCATTAATGTCTATAAATATTTTGAAAGGTGGGTGTCAGGAGGATGGAGCCAGGCTCTGCTCAGTGTCATCTGGTGATAGGAAGAGGGGCAGTGGGTGTCAGCTGGAACATAGGAGGTTCCACATCATAGAATCATAGAATCATAGAATTGGAAGGGACCTTCACAGTGAGGGTGATGGAGCACTGGAAGGGGCTGCCCAGGGGAGTGGAGCCTTCTTCACTGAAGAAGGACCTGGTCTTGCTGTGTGAATCTTGATCTAGATTGGACTAGATGATCTTTTGAGGTCCCTTCCAATCCCTCATGATTCTATGATTCTCTAACATATTGTTCAACTTTAATGCTTTCACAAACGTAGCCTGCAAAGATTTTAGTTAGATGATATATTTTTTAACAGAAGAGGAGGAATACAGTTTGGATATTCTACAGTGGAGTACAAATAATACATATATAGGGATCTTTTTTGCCTGGGCTTCAAAAATCTTTTCTGTAGAATTAAACAATTAATTTAATTAGACAATTAAATTTCATGGTGCCCTTATAAGCTTTAAAAATTACTGTTCTGCAGTGCATAAGCTTCTAGCTCTTTCCTACTGTCTTACAAATTTCTGTCTCTTAATAGAAGTCTTCATGGGTTTTAATCTATATCCAAATATTCATTGTCTTCTGCTTCTTTAGATCACAAGTGNGTGTGACTTGGTTTAGGTGATCCTGCTGTTGCAGGCGGATTGGACTGGATGATCTTTCGAGGTCCCTTCCGATCCGTAATGATTCTATGATTCTATGATTCTACGATTCTAAGTTGATGTATCTTAATTATAAAAATGTGATAAATGAAATGCTGGTTTTTTTCCCCTCATGTTTTTGTTTTAATAGAAGGCATCTCAAAATTTTCACCACATTTAAGACCATCAGAGAGTCTTTCTTCATTGATGTCAGAGAAAGAATATATTAAATCACTGGATCTTTCATCAAATGAGCTGGAGAACATCGATGCCATCAGCCAGAATAGCTGCTTAACTAGTCATCTGGAACATCTTGAGAAACTGGAGCTCCACCAAAACACTCTTACAAACATTCCAGAACAACTTTGTGAAGTAATTCTGCATAATTTTATGTAATGCAAGTTGAGATTAATGCCAATAAATAGTTGAACAATATACACATAACACTCATTAATATGGGTGTATGTTTTTGCATTGTTCATGTGTTCACTCAATTTTCATTCAGTTGATTTATGTTTAGCTAGAAATAAAAGTATTTCCATAGAACTCTTTTAAATCATTTACTGCGAAGAACTGCTTTAGGATGTGATATATTGAATAATGCAATAGCATCAATGGAATCCAGATCTGCAGGGAATTCCTGTCTTAAATTTTGTGGTACTGAGCAAGTTAATTTTGAAGAATGCCTTATTTTCATTCTGTAATAATATTATTATGGGTTACGTTAGTCTTACTGCTCTCTTCTATTTTTCCTAGAGAGAGGAATAAAAGTAATTTAATGAGTAGTGTAAAATATATCTCAATTAAAAATTAATCTTTTCATTTAGCTTTTTAATAACAAGTGATCCTTTTCTTTCAGAACTTGAAGTGCTTGACTTACTTGGATTTGCACAGTAACCGATTTACTTATTTTCCAACTTACTTACTGAAAATGAATTGTATTGCAAATCTTGATATCTCTCGAAATGACATTGGACCTTCCTTTGATTTGGATCCAAACGTCAGATGCCCAACGCTCAAGCATCTTAATCTTTCATACAATCAGCTGGTGTGCATTCCTGAATTTCTTACAAGTGTTGCTGAGAATCTGGAACAACTGTTGCTAGAAGGGTGAGTGGCATTAGCAGATGGGCTGTAGCATAACTAGCCTAACAGGAAAGAATACATTTGTCATCCAGAATGATGACAGTTAATAGCACAGAAAGGATTGTTTAGTCAGCAGTAGAACACTGACAGTGTTTTCAGATGTGTAAATTCCTCCTGTTTTCAGTGTTGTATTACAAAGTACAAAGGAGACCTTGGTAGAATTCAGTAGCACTGCCATTCAGCAATGCACTAAACGTGTTGTAGTTCAGTGTGTTTCTACTGCCATACTAGTTATCCACAGGACTGTGTTGTCTAGCATGTTCAACTAGGTTTTCCTTATACAGAATGAAATCTCCACTGTTTCATATTTATCAAAAGTTTTTTGAAATTCATGGAATTGAAGTTATTGATATGAGTATGTTTTAAGTGACAGAAGCAGAGAAAATATTTTTGGAGAGCTGTCTGGCAGAGAGGGACCTGGGAGTTCTAATTGACAGAAAGATGAATATGAGCCACCGGTGTGTCTAGGTGGCCAAGAAGGCCAGTGACATCCTGCCTTGTATTAGAAATAGTGTGGCCAGCAGGAGGAGGGAGGTTGTTGTCCCCCTGTATTCAGCATNTTGTTTGGATGAGGTGTTGAGGGATGTAGTTTGGGGGTGAACTTGTAGGTTAGGGTAGGTGGTTGAACTCGATGATCATCCTGAATTGTAGCCCCTGTATAGAAGTTCATGGTTGATTTATTTTTTTTTTTAATCTTTGGCAAACAGAACTCCTCACAACGCAGCAGTCCTCCTTGTGTGTGGTTGAGCCACAGTATGTGGTCAGGAAATGACACCTGGTAGTCCATTCTGATATTTGCTCTCCACATTCATTAAAGCAATCAATACTGGTTCATGTTGTTCAATATTGCCACGTGTACCAGAGGTTTTGCTGGTCAGTCTTTAGATGATAAAAGTCTGATTTACCAGTTTAAGGATAGCACTGTCAGATCAATACTCTTTCCTTTAGCTTGTTAGCTAGTACTTTCTGAGCACAACAGGGATTGTTTTTTCTTCTTCTTACCACAGAAACAAAATTTCATGCTTATGCTCACCCATATGCTTGAAAGAACTGAAGATTTTAAACATTAGCAAGAACCACATTTCATCCTTTGCTGAGAAAGTCTTCACGAGCTGCACGAAACTGGAGCAGTTTAACGCCAAGATGAACGCTCTTGGTAAGTATCTATGGAAATAAGATCTACCTTCTAGAAACCATGCCAAGTCATAAAATTGTTTAGCCACCAGCATTTGGAGTCTTGGGAGAACAGAAAAGGCAGATGGCATGTGCACTAGTGCTTGTTTATACAGTTCCCTAAGCATCAGCTTGCGATCATGGTTGGAAGCAGTGTATTTCCAATGACACTTGATGGACATTTGATGTGACTTGGTGGAACTCATCGTGTTTTTACATTTGTAGTGAATACTATAGAAATGGCTAAGTGTTCTTCAGAGATTGTATATACTGTTGGAGGAGGTTCAAGGCAGAGGGAATTGTTCAAAAAGTAGCCTGCAAATGTGGTACTGATAGAGGTTCAGTACTCTACTGAAACACGTATCGTACAAGTCTCCTGGCTTGTGTCAGAAATCGTGTGACCAGCAGGACTAGGAAAGTGATTGTCCCCCTGTACTCAGCACTGATGAAGCTGCACTTTGAATACTGTGTTCAGTTTTGGTCCCTTCACTACATGGGCAAGGCCAAGGTGCTCGAGTGTGTCCAAAGCACACTCAATGTGCTAGTAAACAGAACAAGTCTTATGAGAAGTAGCCGAGGGCACTGGAGTTGTTTGGTCTAGAGAAAAAGAGGCTCAGGGGAGACTTCATTGTGCTCTACAAGGAGGTTGTATTGAGGGGTATCTGTCTCTTTCCTTTGAAACAAGTGTTAGGACAAGAGGAAAAGACCTCAGGTTTACACAGTTTATTTGGGTTGGAAGGGGCCTTCAAAGGCCATTGGGTCCAACCCTCCTGCTCAAGCAGGATACAAATTGCTGAAAAGCATAACTGCCTAAAAAGCCTAAATCAACCACACAAAACCACATCAGATGGTCTTAAACATCTCCAGAGAAGTGAACTCCACAACCTCCCTGGGCACCCCTATCCAATATTTAATAAAGCTTACTGTAAAGAGGTTTTTCCTCAGACTGAGGTGAAACCTCCTGTGTTCAAGCTTACATCTATTATCCCTTGTCCCATCTGATACAACTGAAAAGAGAATAGTCCTCTCTTCTTGGCACCCAGCCCTCATGGATTTATAGACAGTAATTAAATCCCCCCATAGCCTTCTTTTGTCCAAACTAAAAAGTCCACATTTTCTCAATCTCTCTTCATAAGGCAGTTGTCCCAGACCCACAGTCATCCTCGTAAGTTTGCGCTGAACTCCCTCAATTAATTCTCTACCTCAATTAGGGAAACCCGAACTGGACAGGTTCCAGGTGCAGCCTCACTAAAGCAGAATAAAAGCGAAGAAGGACCTCCATTGATCTGCTAGACACACTCCTCTTGAACCATCTGAACACCCTATTGGCCTTCTTGACTACAAGGACCCATTGCTGATCCATTTTTAGTTTGTTATCCACAAAAACTCCAGATCACTTTACCCAGGAGTGCTCTCTGGCTGGTCACTGCCCAACCTGTATTGATGCCTCTCATTAGTCCTTCCTGAGTGGAGGACTCTACATTTGTTTTTGTTAAAACTCATTAAATTCCTCTTAGACAACTCCCCAGTCTGTCCAAATCTTCTTGAATAGTTGAACAGCCCCTATATGAATCAGCCAATCCACCCAGTTTGGTATCATCAACAAACTTGCTGAGTAGTCACTTTATGCCGTCATCAATATCATTAATGAAGATATTGAACAGCGTTGGACCCAGGACTGATCCCTGGGGGACACTGCTAGTTACAGGTCTCCAGCTAGACTCTGCACCGTTAATCACCACTCTCTGGGCTCTATTGTGTAGCCAATTCTTAATCCAATTCACAATCCGATCATTGATTCCCCAATTCCTAAGCTTATTTATGTTGTGGGAGACTGTATCAGGAGCCTTCTTAAGACCAAGGTAGACCACATCAACTGGTCTTCCGTCATCTGCCCATTTGGTTACAACATCGCAGAGGGCTATTGGATTAGTCAAACATGATTTCCCCTTAGTTAATCTGTGCTGACCACTGTTGATTACCCTCATATCCTTTATATCCTTAGCAATGACCACTAGAGTGAACTGCTCCATCACTTTTCCAGGGATGGAGGTGACACTGACTGGTCTCGGATCTTCCTTTTTACCATATTTGAAGACTGGAGTAACATTTGCTTTCCTCCAGTCCTCAGATACCTCTCCTGTTGACCACGATTTCCCAAAAATGTTGGAGAGTGGTTTAGCAACAACATCAGCAAGTTCTCTCAACACTCTTGGGTACATCCTATCAGGCCCCGTAAACTTGTTTATGTTACACTAAGGGAGACTTAAATTGGATAGTAGGAAACATTTCTTTACTGAAGGGGTCATCAAGCGTTGTAATATGCTCCCCGGTGAAAAGATGGAGTCACCATCCCTGGAGGTATTTAAAAGATGTCTAGATGTGTGGTGCTGATGAACGTGATGTAGCGATGGATTTGGCAGTGTTAGATTTATGCTTAGACTCAACAATAATTAAGGTCTTTTCCAACCTAAACAATTCTGTGATTGTAAATATTACCACATTATGTTCATCTTCTAAGTTTGATTCTCTTACCTGAACACAGGTGTCCAGGGAGGTTGTGGAGTCTCCTTCTGTGGAGACGTTTAAACCCACCTGGATGTGTTCCTGTGCGACTTGGTCTAGGTGATCCTGCTGTGTCAGGGAGATTGGACTAGATGATCTTTCGAGGTCCCTTCCAATCCCTAACGTTCTGTGATTCTGTGAACAAGTCCAAACCATTAATTTTTGCATGCATGAGATGCACCATAATTGGGTCAATTATGGGAGTGTTATGCAGACTGGCTATGCAGTAGAGACCTGTGTGTAGAAGATTATAGACTGATCTTTTAGTCTGTCTTTGATTTCAGAAAATTCCATTCTTAAAGTGTTCTGAAAAGTAATAGGATTAACCTCTTTTTCTGCTCTAGAAATAATACCTGACTTGCCATCCAGCATAACAAGCTTGAAACTGTCCCAAAATTGTTTTACTGCTGTTCCAGAAGCAATCCTCCTTCTGCCACAGTAAGTTACTTTATTTATTCAAGTTAACGTGAAGTTCTTGATGATGAAAAGCTGATGGCAGGACCTTCCTTAGGCAGAAAATTCTGTGTGTTTTACTGATTTCTTGGGGAAACTCCCTAACAGGAGTTAGTGCTTTTAAGTGAAGGCAAATCAGTCACATTTTCTTCATTATTTTGAGAAAATCTTTTCCTTAGATTAAAAACGTAGTTACTGAAAATGCACTGACTGACTGCTGAAGGTGACAGTCCTTGCAGAGAAAACCAGAACTGTTTTATTATTTCCTTAAAAGTGAGATACTGACAAGTTTTCCTTTTCAAGAAGTTCTGCAGGCTTTTGCCCAAAGCTACTGAGAGCAGTTTTCACTTCCTTAATATCACAAGATATTTATTCTCAAAGAATGACACTTCCTCTAGATGGGATTGTGATAAAGACACATGTGAGATTTATTTTGCTATACCTTCAACTCGTTGCTTGTGTGAAAGTCAGACTTCTGCTTCTTTTAAGAGAAGTCACTGACCTTAACAGGTCACTAGAATCCTTCCTTGTGGAAGGAGTGCCTGGAAGGGAAGATGAGATCCGTTATGCAATAGATGGAGGTGGATGTGGCTGCTGATGGCATCGTGGGGGAGGGCAGATCCCCCAGACTTGTGAATTTACATTAATCACACTGATGCCATTATTAACACGATCAGTGCTTCAGCATGCCAATGTTTATATTCACAACAGCAAATGTAATGAATCTGTTCCAGCCCAGAGAAGTCAATGAAGAGTTGCATGGATTTGTTGCATGCCACAGTAACATCAACAGCACAGTTGTCCAGCTGATGACTTACAGAAATTAGATGTTCTTTCTTGTGCAGTTCTTACATAGCTGTGTACTAGAACTGCATAATTCACACACATTCAAACCTGCCTGGATATGTTCCTGTGCATCTTACTCTAGGTGATCCTGCTGTGGCAGAGGGATTGGGCTAGATGATCTTTCTAGGTCCCTTCCAATCCCTGATGTTCTGTGAGTCTGTGATTCTGCACTCACCTGTTACTGGAGTCTTGAGCTAAACTCTATTCACAGTTATCTTTATCTGGGTCTAAATGTATATAAACTATACTGTTTGCAGTTGAATTACTGAGTATTTGCACTGCAGGAGTGTCACCCATGTTTATCTGTGTCTTTTACCAATCTGAGCAAAGCCATCCATGGAAAGAAGGAAGTGAACTATTTTCATTTATTATCTGAAACATATGCACACAGTGCAGTGTGCATGTTTGTTTTCCTGACTTCATTCAGGACTTTTCTGATGTCATTCAGAGACAAATACATTGAAAACATATTACACTGAATCAAACTGATGTGTTTTCTTACAGTGTTTTCTGAGATAACAAAGACCTGCTTATTTTATCTTCTTAATTGTTTTTGTTCATAGTAGTAATTCTCTTGTCTTCTGTCTGCATGTCTGTCAGAAACGAGTCTGTTCTCATACCTAATTTTTTATTTTATTATTTATTGCTTATTTATTAAAAATTAGTATGTTTTCAGTTACTCTCAGCTTTAATTTTTTTATTTGCTAACCTCTCACTCTCGTTTAGTTTGCGATCAGTAGATTTAAGCCAAAACAAGATCATAAGCCTGCCTGGACCAATGCACTGGAAGTCACTGAACTTAAGAGAGCTGTTATTTAATCACAATCAAATAGACGTCTTGGACTTGAGTGAAAAGGCATCTGCATGGTCAAGGCTAGAAAAGCTACACCTGTCCCACAACAAGTTAAAGGAGGTAAAGTGTCAGATTCTACCTAAAGAAAACTAAATCTCTTTTCAGTTGAATGCAGTTTCTCTGTGTTCATGTGATTTTCATGTCTGTCATTTCTCATATCATTGTGAGTTCTGTGACTAGAATAGTATGAAAGTGCAGGTAGTTCTTCCTGTGAATAAAAATCAACATATTCTATTAAGCTTTTCAGTCTGGAATGTGTCATACAATTGGTTTGTGTAATGAATTCATTATGTCATCCTTTGTCTATTAGTGTGTGTTAGGCCTGTTTATTAAAAAGTGTGAACTACAGCAGTAAAACTAATTCCTAGCTCTGTTAAATCATGATCATGCTCATGTGCAGTTTTTTTGCTTAATTGCCCATTAAATGTTCTGTTGTTTAGATTCCTCCTCAGATTGGCTTCCTAGACAACTTGACTTCTCTGGATGTCAGTCATAATCCTGATCTGAGATTCTTTCCGGATGAAATGGGAAGACTGTCCAAAATCTGGGATCTTCCTTTAGAAGGACTGCATCTCAATTTTGACTTCAAACATGTGGGATGTAAAGCCAGAGACATTATCAGGTTTGTTACCCTGTTGTTCTTGAATATTTTTGGTTGCTTTCCTAGGATATGCAATGAGCAGTAAGAAAAAACATATCCTTTAGAGAAGACATGCTGGTTTGAGGTGTGAAATCCAGCATGGTGCTCTATGAAAGGGACAGTGTGGGCTGTCCAGTGGGGCTGTGGAGTCTCCTTCAATGGAGATGTGTAAAACCCACCTGGATGTGTTCCTGTGTGACTTGGTCTAGGTGATTCCACCGTGGCAGGGGGATTGGACTAGATGATCTTTCGAGGTCCCTTCCAATCCCTAACGTTCGGTGATTCTGCGAACACACACAAAATAGATTGTAGTGTTTTTGATTACAATAGTATTACTTCCTGAATTTGGTGCTTCTGTCATTCATGCAATAAATGCTGCTTCCCAAGTACATTGCACAGAATAATTACATTTTTGGGTAATAACATAACAGAAAAAGACACATTCTGGATTAAATATGAAATTTTAAATCAAAAATCAAAATAGACTGTCAAAAAACAAGTCAAATCAAACAGATCCTGAAACTGTGAATAAAATTGTATGGTTTTTCTTTGTCTCTAGTTCTGTTGGCATTTTTCCTAATGATAAACTTCATTAATTTCTACAAATTTTTTATGCCAGATTTCTTCAACAACGACTTAAAAAGGCCGTCCCTTACAACAGAATGAAGCTCATGATTGTTGGAAACACTGGCAGTGGGAAAACCACCCTGCTACAACAGCTGATGAAATGCAAACGAACAGAATTGTGCTGTCCAAAAGCTACAGTAGGCATTGATGTCAAAGACTGGATCATCCAAGGGAAAGCCAAAATGAAGAAAGAGCTTATATTAAACGTGTGGGATTTTGGAGGTATTTCAAGTCCTTATTGTCCTTTACGATTGTCTTTTCTAATGCATTAGTACATTTCTTGTTCTTACAGTGAGCCCATGAGAGTTTGAATTGTGGACAATAGAATCATGCAAACTTAAAGTCAATAGACCACATATCAATTAGTGATTAGCAGCTCATACCTCAATTTTAATATAAAGCTTCTGTAGTCATCAAATGTGGTCTGACCACTTGTTTCAACCAGAACTTTGGCCTCTTGGCAAACTTTCTAAGTTTCAGGAACTTAAAAACCACTTCTAAAATTCAGGTGTACTCTAGGCTATAAGAAAGTTATTTTTACTCTTCAGTCCATCAGAATTAAAATACAATCTGTAACACAACAGGTAGCTGTGCTACACTCCAGTTAATGAGTTACTGCGGAGTGCCTACCTGAAAGTGACAGTTCTCCTGTCAATTTAGGCACTTTTCTGTAAGCATTAATTTAGTTTGTGGATCAGCAATGTAAGCATTAGGCTGCCTTTTTGTGATGTGAAGTTGTTCAGTGAGTCCAATGAAGTTGTTCAAAGTTGTACTAAACAGTGGAAAAATATCATCGTTAGGACAAGAAGAGTTCTACAGTACCCATCCTCATTTCATGACCCAAAGAGCTTTGTATCTTGCTGTTTATGATCTCAGCAAAGGACAAGCAGAGGTGGATGCTATGAAGCCATGGCTGTTTAACATCAAGGTAAGCCATGGATATGTACAGAGTGGAATTCCACTTTTTAAGTGGCTCTTGGTGAACTGCAAATTAACCACAAATATTTATAGATAGAGAAAGAAGAAAAGTCTTCAGCTAATAAAAATACTAAGACAAAACAAGAGTTGAAATACATCCTGTATATACATATATATACATTGAAATATATTTATTTATTGTAATATATTAAATTGTGCTGCTAAGCGTATGCTTAGCATGCTGGTGTTACTAAGAATGATTCCAGGACTCTGGTAGACAAATTGGCCTCAGGATCGGCCAACATATTTTTCTTTAGCTCTAAGTTTTTATTTTTATGTGATGGAATCACTCCTTGATGAGTGAGCAGTACTGGTCTTCAGCCATTGCTGGGTGGTAAAACTACATAAAGCTTCTGTGTACTGATCCTATTTGATAAACTTTGCTTTTTCAATGTCTTCAGCCTGAGAGGTGATACAGGACAGAGAGTTACAGTCAGTTTAGTGTTGGTGAAGATCAATATGAGAAGGAACTTCTTCCCAGTGAGGGTGACAGAGCACTGGAAGGGGCTGCCCAGGGGGGTTGTGGAGTCTCCTTCTCTGGAGACATTTAAAACCTGCCTGGATGTGTTCCTGTGCAACTTGGCCTAGGTGATCCTGCTCTGGCAGGCAGATTGGACTAGATGGTCTTTCCAGGTCCCTTCCAACCCCTAATTCTGCGGTTCTGTGATTTCTGATGAGTTCTCCTTTGCTGTGCAGCACTTGCTCATGTCTCATGTTGCACTGTTCTGATGACAACTAGCAGAATACTCTTTGCATTTCCATTTTGTTGGCCACTCTTACTGAAAAATAGCTATCCCTCTGTTTTACCAACAGTGTTATGAAATCCAAATCTACAGTGCTTTGTTTTAGAATAGGCTGCTCTTTTAAAGTGCTCTCTATATATTAGCAAATGCATTTTAATCTTTAGAGACTGCTGCACTTTTAGTGCCTTAGGCAGTCAAAGCTGTCCTATGGGATTGCAGCTTAATCTGAATACAGACGTGGAATAGTATTTCAGATTCCAAACTTATCTGAAAGAATTACATTTAAACAGGGAGAAATAGTTGCTTTTGATTGTTTTGACAAGATTGCTCACATGTTCTGTGGGTATAAAACAGTAACATCAGAACTCACGGTGGAATGAATTGATTGCATGGCTTTTACTAACAGGCTCGAGCTTCGTCATCCCCCGTCATCCTCGTTGGCACTCATTTAGATGTATCTGATGAAATGCAGCGTAAGGCCTGCATGACTAAAATTACTAGAGAGCTCCTGAACAAGCGGGGCTTCCCAGCGATCCAAGACTATCACTTTGTGAACGCTACAGAAGAGTCAGATTCCGTTATCAGACTTCGGAAAGTCATCGTAAAAGAGAGTCTTCACTTCAAGGTAAAACTACCTACTGGTCAATATGTTAAAAATATCTTAGTTTTACTTAAGTAAATAATTTTTTTTAACATGAACACCAAATTAGGTACATTTTTAGTGAGGTAGTAAGCTTATCTTGGCTTCTATACAATGAAAGAAAGGATGCATACACCTCATGGTTCTCTCTCAGAAACTACCACCTTGGCCATGTCCGTCATCTGCCTAACTTCATTCCACAATTCAAGGAATGAGTAACCAGTGCTAAGTGGCAATGAGGTGGCCTGTTCAGGTGGAACAGTTTAATTCCACTGCTCCTACATCCAGGAAGCACACTTAGAGCTGGTGTTTGTAAAGGTGTATGTAGCCCTGCATCTCACCGTACATCTTCAGTACTCGGAAGTTCTGCCTTTTGAAAACATTTCACTCTAGGTACCTAAACATTGCCCTACTAATATCTACATCTCTTCCTACTGTGACTGAAGCTGATGTTTAAACCTCTACATACATGTCCTGTAGCCTGAAGGGCATGTGACAGCTTCCAAAATAACATAGACACTTGGTGAAAGGAACATTACAAGGTACCTGCTTGGAAGTCAGACCAAGTGAGTTAAGTGTTCAGTGTTGTCATCAAGCGCTCTGAGGTACTAATTATATTTCCACAAGGTACTGATTACATTTTTGACACAGAAATGCCACAGTGCATTAGTGTTAAAGTTCTTTGAGAGGAAGATTACAAACTGGAAATGTTGGGGAAATGACTAGCTCAGCAACCATGAGGAATGAGGAGCCTGGTTGGGTGCTAGCTAGTACCAAGAAGGAACTCAGTTGCAGGAAGCAGAGGCAAAGCACTTGTTTGCCCTGAGTGTCTAACCTGGCTAAAATCATTTCTTCCTCTCCTCTTGTCCATGGATTATCAGCAGTGGAGACTTACTTGAGCTACTACCCTCCCCACCTCCCCACCCAGTTTATCTAAAGATAAGACTAAAGATACTACAAATTACAAATGGTATCATGTTTCATTCATTAGCCCATTGTCTTCCATTAACGTGAGATATGTGACATTATCTGTTCATACACCAGTTATTTTCCTTTTGCTTCAAGCCAAAGCTTCTCTTGGAAATCAAAAGACTTCTTAAACCATGTAAATGTAATATGGAATTACTTTACTCTTTGAGTATTAATTCACAGAGAGACATTCATTATATGATTCTGAGTACCATCTACCTTTCAGAAGCCATTTTAGTCAATAAATGAGTGTTGTTCTTCCTTCTTGCCTGCTACTCTTGAGTGGACAAACCCTCCCCTAAATCTTGGTTTTATTGTCTGCATTTCTCTTGAACAAATTCATAGATTTAATATTATTTTTGCTAATTATACAGATCAGAGATCAACCAGTTGTTGGTCAGCTAATTCCTGACAGCTACTTGGAGCTGGAGAAGAGAATTTTGCTGGAACGTAAACATGTCCCAGTTGAATTCCCTGTGATTGATCAGAGACGCTTACTGGAACTGGTACAAGAAAGCCAGTTGCAACTGGATGAAAATGAACTTCCTCATGCAATTCACTTTCTTAATGAATCAGGTAAAATCTTTTCTTCTGTGTGTGTTTGTAAGTGTTTTTAAGTCTTGCACGAGCTTGCCACACAGTGGCCAGCAGGATGACCATGAGCCAGCAGTGTGCTCTTGTGGCCAAGAAGTGAGATTACAAATCTAACAAAACATCTGGAAATGAAGGTAAAGCTGAACAAAGCATGATTGCATTTTACTCTTGAGGTACTGACACACATTCAGTAGCTGTACTTATTATTCAAATTCCTTCTGTCACATCACACAAGAAAAACAGCCATGGAGGTGTGTTTCCTTTGCTTAATAGGGAGCTTGAGAAAGGGATTGCTAATTATTATATCCTTTGTGCAGGGGTGCTCCTTCATTTTCAGGACCCAGCGTTACAGCTGAGAGATCTGTATTTTGTAGATCCCAAGTGGCTGTGTAAGATCATGGCACAGGTTAGTCTCTGATTGCTTTTTGTATCTACATACATGGACTATTTTCCTCTGAAGTTATGATTCTTCTTCACTGGTTTTCTACTGTTTTGTGCTCTAGAATGGTCTCAGGTTTTTTCTGTTTCCTTTGCTTTCTAGATCGCTGTCTGTCTCAGTGGTTCTGTGTTGTTACATGGTGCTGTCTGTTTAAACTGCACCAGACACAAGAGCACATGCAGAATAGAACATGATCTGCAATAGGTTGAGATGAAAGCTGGAACTTTGGATCAAAGTAGTAAGAATGGGGGTAGGAGGATCATTGTGTGCTTGGTACTGATACCAATTCACGAGCCATGATGGGAGAGCATCAAGGCTAAGTGCTTAAGCAAAACCATCGCTGACATATTTATCTAGAAACAATCTAGGTTCAGATCAGTACTCATAAATCTGATTTCCTAGCCTCTGAAACTTTACCTTTCATTCAATGCAGCAAATGGGGTGGAAAAAGTGTGAGTCTGAGCATTTAAAGCTGATGGTATTAAGAGTGAGAAAAGACCTAGAAGGTTACAACACACAGTGAAAGCTGCTGAAGAGTGGGAGCACACAAGTGGTTTGGAGAGGTTGCATTTTTCCACTCCTGTCTTTGTGCTGGCTAGCATTGTAGAAATGTTGGGTTTCACTGTGAAATGGAGTTCAGTACTCCCTCCCAATAATAGGCTACCAAATATTTCAGGGAATCAGGTTTGCCAGCAAAATGCAGTCTAGTGATGACTGTACACCTGAAATTGCTTTAACTGCCTTTTAGATTCTTACGGTGAAAGTGGAAGGCTTTTCTAAATATCCAAAGGGAATTATAAAGCGCTCAGATGTGGAAAAATTCCTTTTAAAGAAGAGCAAGTTTCCCAAGATCTACATGTCACAATACTTCAAGCTTCTGGAAAAGTTTCAGATTGCTTTGCCATTGGGAGAGGATCAACTGTTAATCCCAAGCAGGTAAGACAAAGCCTCAAATGACAGTCACAGAGATCAAAGTAAAAACCTCTCATCAGGCTAACTAGTTTAACTGATCATCAGATCAGTTTGACTTATGAAAGTGTGTCTTAGTACACTACAAGAACATCTCCTTGATGAGGAAAGGCTGAAGGAGCTGAGTCTCTTTTGCTTAGAGAAAAGGAGACTGAGGGGTGACCTCATTAATGTTGATAAATATGTGAAGGGTGGGTGTCAGGAGGATGGAGCCAGGCTCTGCTCAGGGGCATCTAATGACAGGACAAGGGGCAATGGTTGTGAGCTGGATCATAGAAAATGCCACATCAATATGAGAAGGAACTTCTTCACAGTGAGGGTGACAGAGCACTGGAAGGGGCTGCCCAGGGGGGTTGTGGAGTCTCCTTCACTGGAGATGTTTAAAACCCACCTGGATGTGTTCCTGTGTGACTTGGTCTGGGTGATCCTGCTGTGGCAGGGGGATTGGACTGGATGATCTCTCGAGGTCCCTTCCAATCCTGAATATTCTGTGATTGTATGATTGTAGTAAATGCTTTCAGGGATGTGTTAAACTGATTTTATAGGAGATAAGGCCTACATCATATTAACATGGTGGGTAAATGGAACCTATAAATGATAAAAGCTTTATGAGGGTAATATTTCTTCTGTATTGTTCTGCAGTGTGAGAGGCAGCAGGAAGGTTATAATTTAGCTTTCTATCATGGTGTGCCAGCTTTACAGACATTTATTACACTATAAAAGTTAACCATGAATTTCTACAGCCTATTTGCTTGAAATGCCAACCTCAGACAAGTTACTTGGCAGCAGTATCTCCTTCAAGTTCTGGTTATTAAATGTGGGGACCAAAGAAGTGTTATTAATTTCAGTGTGATCCTTTTGCTTTACCTAAAGCACATAACATAGTTTCTCTGCTTCAGTTACAGATTTCCCTCATGTCTTTAATATCACTTATGTTGCTTAATGAAGAGAATGTTGTGTGGTTGCATTGATTAGAGTTTCTACATTGTTCAAAGTCCCAGTATAGGAAGATCAAGTCTGAATGCCTTACCTGCCTTATATTTTTTTCTCACGTTTATATTTGATATGTAATGATTGTTAGTGAGGTTCTGTTGGGTTTAAATTACAGCAGAACTTCACTTCAGAACAAGCTGTAGTATCTGTCTGCTCTCTGGTAAGTTCAGTCGTTCATTCATCAGTGACACATCGTTAAATATCAACCTGATGTTTTTATTCTTGCAGTTTGTCTGATCACAGACCTGTTATAGAACTTCCCCACTGTGAAAACTCAGAAATTATCATCAGGCTTTATGAGATGCCATACTTTCCCATGGGATTTTGGTCCAGGCTGATCAACAGGTTGCTTGAAATATCACCTTACATGCTGTCAGGAAGAGGTACAGATCTTTGTCTTCAAAAGCAAGAGGGAGCATGTTCGCTTTGAATGCCAGCACCTGCGTGTTAAAGCTCTAAACCCCAACATTGTTTAGCTTTAGCTAATTTCTGGCCACTTCACAAACGTGAGAAAAAGAATAGTGGTCATTTTTGTAGATTAGAAATACTGAAGAACAGACAGTACCTGATCTTGAAAGTGAAGGCTGTAAGCAACCTACTTCTCTCCTTCACATGCCGGAGGAGAAAATCCTTGTATTTATGTAATGTTGTCATTTGCTTCTGCAAAGACTAAAGGAAAGGATGTGTCCTCTGTACAGAAAAACAAACTGCTTTTCTTCACGTTTCCTGGTTCTCTCTTCATGAAAGTCTGAAAGAACTGGCTTTAGTGTGAGGGGCAGTGGGTGTCTTCAGTGTTTTTCCAATAATTCCATGCTTTGACATGAGATCTGCCTGTTGAACTTGGCAATTTCATTTGTCTGTGGTTTTTGTAATGTATGACAAAAGTATGGTCTAGGTGATGCTGCTGTGGCAGGGGGATTGGACTGGATGATCTTTTGAGGTCTCTTCCAGTCCCTAATGTTCGGTGATTCTGTGATTAATTATTCCAATATCTTAAATAAAACATTCATATTGGATATGAGATTTTTAACTTAGTTTTATGTTTTCTAGAGCGAGCTCTTCGTCCTAATAGAATGTACTGGAGACAAGGCATCTACCTGAACTGGTCTCCTGAAGCTTACTGTCTCGTGGAATCAGCCGTCTTTGACAACAACCCAGACAGTTTTTTGAAAATCACAGCACCTTCTTGCAGAAAAGGTTAATTATTCATGACCCTGATTTCTGCTCCACTCTGAGTGCCACTTCATCTGCTGCCTTTGCCATGTAGACTTTAGCTCTGTAATGTTGCTCTCTTGGTTTCTTAAAGGCTGCATCCTTTTGGGTCAAGTTGTGGATCACATAGATTCTCTTATGGAAGAATGGTTCCCAGGCTTGCTGGATATAGATGTATGTGGTGAAGGGGAAACACTGTTGAAGAAATGGGCTCTGTACAGCTTTCACGATGGTGAAGAACACCAAAAAATACTGCTGGATGACTTGCTTAAAAAAGCTGAAGAAGGTATGTGTGTGTGCTGTTTAAAGCATACAGAGGCACACCTGTAAACAGATAAATATTGCAAGGCATCCCCTTATTAGAGCATTCACGTACTTGCTGTTTAAAAATGTTGATTTTCTTCAAGAAATAATTGCAATTTCAGTCCAAATCACTGGGGTTTTTCCAATAGAGTTGCCATCTCTATATGGGACAGATTGCAGCTACTCTGCATAGCTGTGTATAAAAGGCAATAAGCAGCAGAATTATTTTGTCACGGTACCAGTAATGCCACTTCATTCATGGAACTGAGTCCAGCACACAGATCTTTTGGTTGGACCACGTGGAACAGTCATGTGAAAGGCAGGATTCTGGATGACATTCTCCAAGCTAATAGACAGAGAAATAATCTCTTGGTGAGTGTGATGTTGTTACGTAGGAGCAGTTGCCATCACATGTGACTGGTACATGTACAGGACCTTGACAGTCCTTAAACATGTACAACACATAAAGGTTAAAAGACAAACTTAACTGGTGTTCTGTTGTATACAGTGTATATATTTATATACATATGTCTACACACACACATGCAGACACCCATGTCCCCTTCAATGCCTTTTGAATGATGACTACTCTTTCCATTTGTCTCATTTGCTTTTCTTAGGTGATCTATTGGTAAATCCAGATGAACCAAGACATACCATTCCAATAGCTCAGATTGCTCCTGATCTGATACTGGCTGATTTACCTAGAAATATTATGTTGAACAGTGATGACCTGGAATTTGATGAAGCTCCTGAATTTCTCTTGGGTAGGCATTACTTTGTAAGGCTATTTTTACAGAGCTCAAGTAAACAAATCTATTTAGCTCAGTTCTGCAATCTGTGGAAGACATTTTAGAGATTTCTCCACTTTGGAAATGTATTTTATAAGGTATTCTGAATTTCAGCTTGCTGAGTTGTGAATTTTCTATTAGTTCTGTGCTAGGACAATTGGGTTCCATATGTTTAGATTATTGATCTCAAAGTTTAATGCAACAGATGAGCCACACATTTTACAATTGGAGTCTTGCAGCAATTGGTTTTGAGAAATTGTTGGTATCTTTTTGTTTTTAATAGTATTCCTTTTAATTTTATCATTGAAAAGGTGATGGTGGGTTTGGGTCTGTGTACCGTGCATCCTATGGTGGAGAAGAGGTTGCTGTGAAGATTTTCAATAAACACACTTCTCTCAGGCTCCTAAGACAAGTAAGAAACACTGCCTTTTATTCTGTGGGGCTGCTCTAGGAGTGCCAACTCCAGTGAAGAGCTTAAAAAGCTTAAGCACATTTCAACACTTCCCTCCAAAACTTTCCTGAGGTCCCTTCAGAGCTGCAGACCTTGTGCTATTTGCAGTTCTTCATCTGATTTTACAATTTACAGGAGCTTGCTGTACTTTGTCACCTCCATCACCCCAGTCTGGTGTCTCTGCTGGCTGCTGCAATCCGTCCCCGGATGCTGGTGATGGAATTAGCCCTGAAAGGATCTCTCGACCGTTTGCTTCAACAAGACAGCGCGAGTTTAACCAGAACACTTCAGCACAGGATAGCTCTGCATGTGGCTGATGGCTTAAGGTGAGTGTGACGCAGGGTGCAGCTGCAAGGAGGACATCCTGCAGATGAAAGTTTCCCTTTCCTTTGTATCTCAGGCAGAATATTCTCTGGGTCAGACAAATGCCTCCATTTTTATGATTGACTAGCTGATACGTAACACAAACTTGTTACCTTTTCCTACTATTGAAAGGTGTTCTCTCATGTAAGTAGAGAAATAGAAACAGCTCTGGGTGGAATTCTCATGTGGCTGTTAATTTCTTATTAAAATGTCAAAGAAATGGCTTGAGTGCATTTTTAAATTTCTGGAAGTCCACGAGTGTCTTCAGGAGCCTTCAAAGTGTGACTGTAAAATGACAACAACTGTAGGGGGGCCCAGGGACCACTGAAGCTTAAAATTCCAACATTCAATTTTCAAACTGCCGGTCACACTTCAGCTAAGACTTGGTACTGAAATACCCAGTGTGTATGTGCCAGTAAGCTGTGTTTCAGAACAATTCCAGAGTCAATAGCCATCAGTGCTGTGTCGTGTTGGTGATGTCTGGTGGTTTTTACACATTATTTAACACTTGAAAGCACAGTTTAGTGTTGTGGGAATTACACCTTCGTGTGTGTGTGTATAGATACAGCCCTGAATTCTGCGTGCTGTCAGTAAGTACATTTTGATTAACAGGTACCTGCATTCAGCCATGATCATCTACCGTGACTTAAAGCCTCACAACGTGCTGCTCTTCACCCTCTATCCAAATTCAGCTGTTATTGCAAAAATAGCTGATTATGGCATTGCCCAGTACTGCTGCCGGATGGGAATAAAAACTTCTGAAGGCACACCAGGTATGGACAGATGCTTTGCTTTACAGTCTGGTATGTCAAAAAATCCCTGATTGCTTTTATATTGTCTGTAAGGAGTAGAAATCATCAGCTTGACCTTCCTTCCTATTCATGTTTTAGCCCCTTTTCACAGAATCACTCTGGTTGGAAAAGACCCTGGGATCATCGAGTCCAACCATCTACCCTGTCTTACAAGTTCACCCCTAAACTGTAGCCCTCAACACCTCATCCAAATGATCTTCACATCCAGGCGACCCAAAACACCTCCCTGGGAAGCCCATTCCAGTGCCTGACCACCCTTTCTGTGAAAACAGTTTTCCTAATGTCAAGTCTAAACCTGCCCTATTTTAACTTGATTCCATTCCCCCTTGTTAGAATCATAGAATCATTAGGGATTGAAAGGGACCTTGAAAAATCACCCAGTCCAATCATAGAATCATTAGGGATTGAAAGGGACCTTGAAAGATCATCCAGTCCAATCATAGAATCATTAGGGATTGGAAGGGACCTTGAAAGATCATCCAGTCCAATCATAGAATCATTAGGGATTGGAAGGGACCTTGAAAGGTCACCCAGTCCAATCCCCCTGCCACAGCAGTGTTCTATCACTAATTGCTTGTGAGAGGAAACCAGCACCAGCCTCTCCACAACATCCTTTCAAGTAGTGGTAGACAGTGATGAGGTCTCTCAGCCTTTGACAAGAATCAAGAAGCATCCTGGGGGTTTAAAAAGACACTAATTAAATCACCTGCATTTGTTACAGGGTTTTGCTGTCTAGTTTTAGCATGTTTATTGAGCTACTGAAATTGTATTGCTAAAATTATTTCTTGTTTGAATTTTCTGTAATGCATAAGGAAGGTCACATATATTTTTAAAGATAATAAATGCCTGTACTGTTCCCTGACTTTAGAGAGGATATAGTGGAATTTATTTTAAAGCACTGAACAGATGAACAACTTAGAAAAGTGCCTTTAGGCCTTGGAAATTGTGCTTGAAGGTGTGACTTCAAGCATTAAGTGTTAGACCTTCAGTAAAGGCTGCAGATTTGCCCTTCATCCTCAGTGTTCACTGGGACGTGAATTATTTTAGATGTAGTGGTTCTGGAGATCTGTAACTCGTGCACTGTCCCCATCCTTTATACTGACTGATGTTATTTTTGAAGATGTGCCACACACAGACTATCGCAGCCCAAAAACAGAGTGCTGTTTCTTGTTTACTTCTGTGACATTCTCATCAATAGCTGTTTACTCTGAAGAAGATAAAGGTGGCTTCGTCTTGGTGTGGATCAAAACTGTTAATGAACCATTTATTTGCAGGATTTCGAGCCCCAGAGGTGGCCAGAGGCAATGTTATTTACAATCAGCAAGCTGATATTTACTCCTTCGGCTTGCTGCTTTATGACATTTTAACTGGAGGAGGCAGAATCATGGAAGGTTTGAAGTTTCCAAACGAGTTTGATGAATTGGCAATACAAGGGAAGTTACCAGGTATGCCATGCTTCTTGAAGTTTGAATATGAAAACAGGACATTTGTCCTGCCTCCCAGAAGTAACACCTCTCGTGTTTTGTGTTGGCCAGAGGAGCAGGATAAATAACAGCCACGTTTAGCAGCTTCCTCTGATTTCATATGATATTAAAATAGTGAGAAATATTCATCTATTCAATGTCACGTAAGTCATAACCTCATTGCAATTTTAAGGGATCTAGCTGGCTCACTTTATAAAGAAACAGAGTGTTTGTGTACTTGAAAATTTATTCAGACCTAGCTAAAATGGATGTTGCTTCAGGTACTTTCTAATACCAAGCCTGGACCTGGTGCTTACCTATTACTGTGATAATGCATGTCATGCACTGAGATAAAAGCAGTTCAGCTTCTGTTCCTTGATCTTGATACATTCACAGAATCACAGAACATTAGGGATTGGAAGGGACCTCAAAAGATCATCCAGTCCAATCCCCCTGCCACAGCAGGATCACCTAGACCAAGTTGCACAGGAATATGCCCGGGCAGGTTTTAAATGTCTTCAGTGAAGGAGACTCCACAACCCCCCTGAGCAGCCCCTTCCAGTGCCCTGTCACCCTCAGTGGGAAGAAGTTCTTTCTCTTATTCATATGGAACCTCCTGTGTTCCAGCTCACACCCATTGCCCCTTGTCCTATCATTAGATGCCACTGAGCAGAGCCTGGCTCCATCCTCCTGACACCCACCCTTCACATATTTATAGACATTAATGAGGTCACCCCTCAGTCTCCTTTTCTCCAAGCTAAAAATACATTACATTAAAATATCCATTACTGAGAAGCTGCATATCTTAAAATTTTAAAAATCAAACTTATGTTTTTAAGAAGTGCCTCTGCCTTAGCAGAGCAGCCACCCGTTAAAGTTTTAAGTAGGAATTCCCTTTCAGCTTGTCAAGAGCTTGTAGTCCCTGCCCAGTTACATAACCCTCCTCATATACCATCTGCATTACATACGTAGCTGTTAGCTGCTGGAAGGAACATTAAAGAGGCTGTCAGCTGGACAGTGTAACTCAGTGGTGGCAGCTCCTACGTAAAGTGCTGTTGAATTTTCGTAGTACTACAAGCTTAATGTGTGCCATTTGCTCTTACTTACTGCCTTGCTGTAGTGGATGAACTCTTGAAATGTTCTTTAAGACTGAAAAAGTCACTCCATCTAGCAAAGGACAGCAACCCTATGCTTAGTTTGGCATGACTTCTGCATCAGGAGAGACAGAGAATCCACACATTAGGGAGAATAATCCAATTCCTAGCTCAGACAGTCAGAACCCCCTCCCTGGAGCAGCCATCCCAAGAACTGATGACTACCTGCCTTGAGTGCAGCTGGCTGTTTGGCTGTTTCCTGTATTACAAGCCCTGTGAAGTCACCAGAAGTATTAGTTTCTGAAGGTGGCATGGTTCTGTCTGTGCACGAGCTCATCATTTATATCTGGCCACTAAAAAAGGCCGGGCTGAGCGCACAAGCAAGCAGTGCCTACCCTCTGCTGAGCAGAATGTGCTCCCTTGCAGGTATTTAGCATTGATAGTACCTCTGTCTGATGTGGGACTGGAGTATCTGCTGTGGATTACGATGAGCTAAAAGTAAAAGTGGTGCAGACACCATTATTTGTGAGTGAGTTGTTCTTGGACAGGGCAGCAGCTGTAGTTGTAAGACACATATTCAAAGCACCAAGGGGGAATTTAGACTTTCACATCTTGTAAATACTAGATGGACTTGTTTACCTGGATCGTTACCCATCGTGTTGGGAGTTCATCTGTCCTCTGCCCAAACACTGAAGAATGAATGTGGGACAAAAAGTGTTTAGAGGAACTGAAAAGACTGCAGACTGAAATGACCTGCCCTTGAAGGTCCCAGGTGTAGGGACTTGACACTAGAAGTTAAAGCAAAGTCCATTTTCTCTGACTTCCTTTAATGGAAAGGACTCTAGTGTTTCATGCTCTAGCATTTAATGTCAGATGAGCAATTCCAAGCTGTTCTTGCTGACATCTTACCTGAGGATGATGTTTCTTAGAGCAGCTCTGTAAGAAGCTGAGCTTAGAATAAGCTTAAAATAAGCAAGTTATTCAGAATGTAAAGACTGCTAAGAAGTTATTTAATTTTATGTTTTTAGATCCTGTCAAAGAATATGGTTGTGCCCCCTGGCCTAAAGTTGAAAGTTTGATTAAAAAGTGTTTGAAGGAAAACCCTCAGGAACGGCCAACATCTTCTCAGGTACTACTTAGTGTATTTGTATTTTTGTGAAGATACCACCAAGTTCTTGTGCTTTCCAAGAGGTAACGAGATGTTTCAGGTATAGAGAGGCATAAAGGTTTTTCTGCTGTTCTTTTGTGGAACTGAAGCAGCCATGAAATACTGCCTGCTCTTGCTCTCCAGGATAAGCTGTTCCATTCAAAGCTTCTAACCATTTATTCTGCCCTGCTGGTTTTCTCTTTGTCCCAGTACAGTGCTCGTAGCAAGACAGGATTTGGCTTGTTCGTGGTCTTCACTGGAGCTGTGCAAAAGGGACTGTTAGATGGTGTCCTGTGGCTACCTTACACAGCAACAGCAATCTGAAACCTATTGTCTGTTTTCACACCTCCCATTGCCCTTTGAAATGGGTGCAAACTCTAAACACACATTAAACCAATTGACTGCCTGAAATTTTAACAGAAAAAGAAGTCAACACAGAGTTTCTCAATGCACAGAGATTGCCTGTTAATCGTGGTAACAGAAGTGAGCAAAGCTGCTGAGGTGTTGTGTTACCCACTGCGTGTTATCTGCCCCTGTACAGGCCATTGTTATGACCACTGTGCCTGCTGTGGCTCTTTCTCTAGGTTTATGAGATCCTGAATTCTGCAGAGCTTATCTGTTTGATGAGGTACGTTTTGATACCCAGCACCTCCACAGCAGAGTGCATGGTGGCTGCCAACCACAGCTGCAAGAAGGCAGGAGTCTGGATAGGCAATGGCAACACAGAGAGAGCGCAACTCTCATTTGTCAACCTAAATACTGATGGACATTCTTGTGAGGTAAGTTGCCCTTTATTCTACGTTTGGCATCAAGATGTATTTCAGAACAACTATTTGTGTTTTAGCAGCAGAATCTTACTTCTGGAAAGCTAAGCTTTGAGAGGACAAAGACTGCCCATTGCATCCTTGAAGTAAAATGGAAGACCAGTACTTTTTCCTCTCTTCCTGCTGTCCAGCCTGACTTTCTCATAATACTCATTCCACTACTCAGTTCCTTTCTTCCACTCAGATGGAAGCTATTTCTAGCACAGAGGCTAGAACAAAGAGTCATCTCCACCATTTGTATCCCTACCTCCCCTAACAGTCCAGCTAATCTCTTGACCATGCCTCTGTTCCCATGGATGCCACCTCCTTCTGCCACTTGGGGTGATACCATCCAGCTCCTTTGATTTGTTTTGTGAGCACCTTGGTCCTACCCCATACAGAAAGGGAAAAGGTGGGTTTTTATGTGCTGTGATGAACTGAGTGTGGTGACAGGTTGGACTTGATGATCTATGAGGTCTCTTCCAACCTTGATAACACTGTGATACTGTGTGATACTGTGTGTGATACTGTGATCCTCATCGAAGCTGTTTGAGTCATATCTCTGTCTGCCATCTGTGGAGCATGTTACACCTGAACTGACAGCTTTGGTTATTATTGTTATTGCTGTTACTGGTATTTTTATATCTTTTCTAAAACTAAAATGAGGAAAGCAAATATTAGTCCAGTACTTTTGTTACCAGGAATTAAAAGAACACGTACTGCAGTGTAGTTGCATGGATTTAATTCTCTGATGACTTGAGACCTTCATTAGAACAGAGAGGGACAATATTTTTTCAGCGTTCAGGTTAGAGATTTTCCTGGTACTGTTTTGAGATGTATTCTGCTATCAGGGAGTCGGGGGGGGTTAGGCCAGGGTCTAAGAAAATCATGCTCCATTTCTATTCCTAGCACTTGCCCTTACTCAAATCACAACTGCATTGGTTTTCCTCTTTTTCCAATGCAGGATATTGCAGATAGTAAAATTTTAAGCTTGGTCTTGGTGACCCTCCCTGCTGAGAAAGAAAACTGGATTGTGGCAGGAACCCAGTCGGGTTCTCTGTGGGCACTTAACACCGAGGATGAAACACGAAGGCACTGTCTGCAGAAGATGTCAGATTCCATCACTTGTTTATACTGCAATTCTCTATCAAAGCAAAGGTATAAATGAAATGGAAGTGTAAATGGAGGTGCAGTTTGAAAATGTGACTAAACAGAGGTGTTCAGAAGATGTCAGCTGTATATTCACACAGTTCTGGTCAGACAACTGCTTATGTTGCCTGTATTTTCACTTAATTTCACAACCAGTGTAACCAGATTACAATCCCAACCACAGGGTGGTTGCATTTGCTTTCAGTGTTTGATGAAACTGACAACCAGAGGACACTCATTTGTGTTTTTCCCACTTTACAGAGGCATTCTTAGAATTCATTATTCCCTTTTATTTCAGCAAGCAGAAGAGCTTCTTCTTGGTAGGCACCGCTGATGGCAGACTGGCAGTTTTTGAAGACAGAGCAGTAAAGGTAGAGTCACTCTTTGCTGTCTGTTCTACAAAATACTATCGGTAATATGCAGAGCAGCCACCAGTAGTGGTTTTATTTCAGGCAGCTTTTTTTTAATTGCTTCTCTAAAACCAAATAGAATTTTCTACTGCAGTCTTAGAGGAACTGCACATGTTTTACAAGATCTGTTTTAACCAAGAGAGTTATCGGGGGGAACTGCTTCCTGTTCTAGGACTTCGTCGCTCTAGTCACCATTAATGGTTGTTACTAAGAATATTCTAACAGTTTTAGAATGTTATTAAGAATATTCTAACAGTTTCAGAATGTTATTAAGAATATTCTAACAGTGTTAGAATGCTCTCTCTTACATATTGCTGTTAGAACTCCTTTTTCTTCTCATTCACACTCAATTTTCATAGAATAGGTGTCTTCAAAAAGACAGTATTGTTTAGATTTTCTGTAGCTCCAAGTTCTGCTCCCACAACAGGTAAAGAAATGCAGGGAGCTGTTGATAGCATCTGCTGCCTGAGGGTTAACTCCTGACCCCATGCAGTTCAGAGCCGCTGTGAGGCTGCAGTGCAGAACTAGACTATGGTCCAGTGTGGGATGTCTCCAGGATACGGATGCGGCGTGCCGTCCGGTCCTTGAACCGTGCGAGGGGTTGTGGAACGTATCGGTCCCTGCTCTGTCCCAGTCCCTGCTCTGTCCCGTTCCCCCTCATGCAGGCTGGTTTCTGTAGGACATCTATAATGAGACTCTGGTGCTTTTTGGTCTCTGTCATTCTAGAAGGGTTCCGTGGAAAGTCTGACTTTGCCAAGTCAGGCTGCGGGGTGATGTTTTAGCAGGATCCGAGTGTCTGTTTGTGCCGTGTTTCTGATGGAGAGTGTATCTGTTCTTGCAGTGTAAGGGTGCTGCCCCTCTGAAGACACTAACCATAGGAAACATGAGCACCCCACTGATGTGCTTGAACGAATCCTCCTACTTATCTGAAAAAAATGTGATCTGGGGAGGCTGCGGAACCAAGATTGTTGCCTTAACTAGTGATTTCTCTGTTCAAAAGCTCATTGAAACAAAGACAAGTCAACTGTAAGTTTTCTTATAATTGGTGTTACTTGGCTCTTCTGTTGTTTTCTTAAAGACTTCTGGCAGTACTTTGATGTCAGGTTGTGCTCATTCTTTGAGTCCTTTTGCTTCAATTCTTTTCCTTCCATAGTAGAGGTGCAATACAATGTGTATTAAAATAAGGTCATTGAGTAGTATTGAAAGAATTAATTGCTGCTTTTAAATAAGGGATGTGCAGGTTTAATATCTAAAGGATTTATAAAGTCAGTATCTACTCCAGAAAATTAATAAATACGTCTGTTTGGATCTTCTCCCCAAGTTGCATTTGTCCAGGCCCTGTTGATGTAGAATTACACACACATACAGAGCATCCTTTGTCCAGTTCTGGGCCCCTCAGCTCCAGAGGGACACAGAACTGCTGGAGAGAGTCCAGCACAGAGCCACCAAGGTGATGAAGGCAGTGGAACACCTCCCTGATGAGGAAAGGCTGAGGGAGATGGGTCTCTTTACCTTGGGGAAGAGGAGACTGAGGGGTGACCTCATTAATGTTGATCAGTATGTGAAGGGTGGGTGTCAGGAGGATGGAGCCAGGCTCTGCTCAGTGACATCTAATGATAGGACAAGGGACAGTGGGTGTGAGCTGGAACAGAGGAGGTTCCATATGAATATGAGAAGGAACTTCTTCCCACTGAGGGTGACAGAGCACTGGAAGGGGCTGCCCAGGAGACTTATGAAATTTCCATCTCTGGAGATGTTTAAAACCCACCTGGACGTGTTCCTGTGCAACTTGGTCTAGGTGATCCTGCTGTGGCAGGGGGATTGGACTCGATGATCTTTTGAGGTCCCTTCCAGTCCCTAATGTTCTGTGATTCTGTGTTCTGTTCAAATGACATAGTCTTGCATAAGGGGGAGGCTGACTTCTCCTTTCTCCTGACACTTTTTCATTGTTTGGAGACTCTTGATTGTTCTCACAGGGCTCACTGAACAGAAGGACAACGAAGCCTAAAGAGCAGCAGAGAGATGTAGTTGACCCTGCTCCTTTACTGTGAAAATCTGTGTCAGACTGTAGGAAGATTAGAGCAACCCTAGTCAGGTGTTTTCTAGCCAAGTGTTCAAGGCTAAATGATTCTGTAAGACCTAAGCCCAGTCATAACAGGCAGATTTTCCCACTGCATATTTTCTGTGTGTCTAACTGGACTTCTCTTGTCTAGGTTCTGTCACAATGCTTACAGTGATGCAAACATTATCTCGATAGCGATCGACAAATCCATCTACTTGGCAAAGAAAAACAGCCATTTTGTCGAAATCTGGGACAAGAAGACTGAAAAACTTGCTGAACTAATTGACTGTGCACATTTTCTTAAGTAAGTGCTTGATTTCAGATTGAAATCAGGTTGACTTCTCTGGCATAGTGCCTTAACCTGCCAGAGATCAGGGATTTGCCCAGTTCTTGGGACAAATACGGAATGTCTTTACTCTCTTGTGGCCCAGAGCTTCAGAATATCCCGTGCAGAATCTCCATGTTTTTAAGAGCCTTATTATATTTCACAATTTCTCTGTGGTGTTGAGAAGATTCATTTAACTCTACTCAAGAGAGACTAGGGTTTCACTGTCCTTCAGGCACTAATGCTTTCCCATCCATCTCTTCCCTGCATCCTCCAACTAAGAATGTCCTTTCTGCAGTGCACAGATTCAGGAGGTCAGAGTTAATAATTACAGCAACTGTGGCTTTTCATTGCCTTTAAATTGTTCCTCTCCCTTTGTGTGCCACATCCATTCCATTTTCATGCTGAGGTTACGAGCAGCTCTAGGTGCGTTCCTCCCAATTCGTGGTGACGTTCTCCTCCTGCAGACTGGGAAAGAACAGAGTAGTCTTTCCTGTTTAAAAGTCCTTTGAAGCAGAGCAGTTGGCTCTTAGAAGTCCAGTAGCATCTATCCCAGTTTGTTTCAAGTCAGTCACCTGATGACCAGAACACTTTTTGAGCTTGTCTTGACGATGGGTTGTTTAAAAGGCTGGTACTGACAGAGTCATTTCAGCAGTCGTGGAATCGAGTGCCGTCTTCTTTCCCTACTTGTAGGGACAAAGTGGAAAAACTAAACAAGGAATCAAAACACAAACTGGCTTATTCTGGAAGAGTGAAGACAATTTGCCTGCAGAAGAACACCGCGCTGTGGATAGGGACAGGAGGAGGACATATCTTGCTGCTTGAGTTGTCAACACGTCGTCCCATACGACTCATAGACGACTTTTGTGATTCTGTCAGAGTCATGATAACAGCTCAGCTGGGTAAGTAACACCATCAGGTGGTGAGTACGTTGAGGTCAATGCCAAGTGTAAAACTGCTGTGTGCTGCTTGGCCTGGTGCTCTAGGAGCAGATGAGCTTTTCCCGTTTTGCTCATTCACTTTGTTCCGCTGCTGTCGTCTTCAGTCAGCGTCAGAAGCTCCAGTGTCAGCTGAGTAGCAGCAGGCTGTTGTACCTGTGCTACCACAGGAAACAACAACTTCTCACTGGTCAGCACAGGAACACACCCCACCTTCACTGCACCCCGTGCTGTGCTTCAGCAAAGCTCTCATGATCATCTGTCTCAATCTGTGTCTGTCTGTGGTCCCTTCTAACCTTCACTGACTGTGTGACTTGGTCTAGGTGATGCTGCCGTGGCAGGGGGATTGGACTAGATGATCTTTCGAGGTCCCTTCCAATCCCTGATGATTCTATGCCTGTGTTCTTTCTCTGTCTTAAATTTCATACTTCTGACATCTCTCTTCCTGGAGCTTGTTAGATTTTATTGATTTTTTCCTTAATAACCTATTTCTTAATTTTCTTCTCCCATCCTTAATTCAGGAATGACTCTTTTAGGGTTGGGTCACAGGCAGATCACGGCAAAGCTGGTGAAGCACTGTGTGTTTTGATTCAGGGTGTTGACGTGTACACGTGTGCTGTTCCTGTCACCAGGACCAGCCATTTTACACTGCTGTAGGCAGCAGTGGTTGTGGCTTTCCAGTGGTAGTTACAAACAGCCAGAGGAGCATAGTTGAGCAGGAGGTGCTCCTTGGCTGTTCCTTCCTTCACCTCCACGCTTTCCACCATCTCTCCCAAACGTGATAAAGGCCCTTCCAGCTCAGGAGTTCATTGCACTGCAGTGGGGGGTATACTCCAAATCCACATGACATCAGAAAGTCATCTGTGGCTTGGCATGTGGGTTCCCATCAGCTTCCCCTGTGCTTTGAAAAACATCTCCCTCTGTTCCCTTGTCAGTGTCATTTGTGCTTGCTGTCAAAAAAAGACTGTGAAGCTGTTGTGGGCTCAGGATCACACTGGAGTCCCGCTAGCAAACTTCACAGTTGCAAGCTGTGAGTGTGTGGAGGTTGTTCTTACCTTTCTGGCACCTGAAATATCCACAGCATCCAGTTAGCAAATGGTGCTGACAGTGTCACACGAGTCAAACAACTCCATCGTCCTGTGCCGCGACTTTGTAGAGTGTGGTTTGTCCTCAGCTGTTACGGGTGCAGCCGTGGAGTCCAGACTCACTAGCACAGCATCCTTGGCCCTTCTAGTCTCGCTGCCTACTCTGTTAGTGCTGTAAAGGGACAACAGACTCCTTTGAGAATTTGCAAAGAGTAGGTACCATGAAAACAACTTCTGCCTCACTTATTCCTGTCACTGACAGGGAAAGTATGTTGTGTGTAGACCAATCCAGTGTGATTTTAAAAGAGTCTCACACACTTCTGCTCACCTCAACAGTTTTCATCAAAATTGTATGTATAAAATTCTGTACAATATTATTTATTATGTATAAAATTCTGTACAAAACATGTTGTTGAGGGTAAGTGGGAAGTTCCTACTGAAACACTGGCACTTCCCCTTATCCCTCTGTGAACAAACCACTGTCTTCCTGCTCTTTTCTTCTGCATTATTCAGTAGGCACCTTTCTGAGGTCCTTCCCCTTGTTCTACCTTGCTGCTGACTCTCCCACCAACGTGCCGTCGTCAGTTGAGAGCACTTCTCATTGCTTTGTGTCATACTTAATCGTTTTGGGGTCTTTTATAATCAAACTGATTATAAAAAAATATATGATTCTATGAAACTGACTTCTGCTGCACACTGGGACTTCATTAGCAGCCTGACCCTGCGCTGTGACAGCTGTCTCCTGGGACTGCCCTGCTCTTGCACGTGGTCTAGAACAGGGTGCTTTGTTCCTTGGCTAGTTCAGCAGCCTGCCTGGCTCATCCAGTGCTTTTATGCCTTTGAACCCTGATAAACCCCCCCATTAGGGGTTTGAACTCTGTTGTTTCCACGTCTGGGTGTTCCACGGTTAATGGTTTCGAATAAGGGGTCTGCTTGACTGAGCTCTGCTTTCTCTCTTCTTAATGGCACGATGTCACCTACTCCCTCTGTCCCCTTAAAATGTGATGTTTTATTTCTTTGCAAAAGGGAGTCTGAAGAACGCGGTCGTGGTTTTGGGCTACTGCTACAAAAGTGACACCGAGGACAACAGATGTCACAAAGGTACCTGAACTGTGTTTTAGTCGTTCGTGTGGGCGACGTACAGGTGAACACTTGCCCTTGGCTACCCACCGAGGGTGGAGAGCCGATCATCATCGTTTGCAGTGATTTTATTGGAGCCTCACTGTTAGTTTTTGTTGTCTTTTGCATTTCAGGCTGCAACAGGGTAGGTTTAGACTTAACAGTATGTAAAGTTTTTCCACAGAAAGGGTGGTCAGGCACTGGAATGGGCTCCCCAGGGAGGTGGTTGAGTTGCCATCCCTGGATGTGTTTTAAGTATCGTTTGGATGAGGTGGTGGGGGATCTGGTTTAGGGGTGAACTTGTAGACTAGGGTTGACAGTTGGACTGGATGCTCCCAAGGGTCTTTTCCAACCTGAGTGATTCTCTGCTTAGCTCCACACAAAGGGCCATACAAGTTGTCTTCCAGGTCCTAAGCCTCGTACTTCATTAAGGCAGTTCATGACTAATTAAAAACCAAGCAAGCACGCACAGCTACTTCTCCTTATGTTGTCTCTGCTGCAGTTCTCAATGTTGGTGATTATTTTTTCCAGAACTACAGTCGTGTGTGTCCGTGTGGGACATTAACCTGCCCCATGAAGTGCAGAACCTGAAAAAACATACAGAAATGAGACAGGAACTAGCAGAAAAAATGAAGAACTTCTCCTTGGACTGAGAATTCACTCTGCAGGTGCCGTCTCTCTCTTCTGGTCGTCTGCCCTCACTTACTGTGCAGTATTTCTGACTTCTTCCTGCTGGAGTTTCTAACTAAAAACCTGGCAGAGAGTTGTAGTGAGAGGCAGTCGGTGTCTGTAGGATACTGAGGAAAAAGAAGGGTAAGTAAGTTGTTTGTAATGCCCAGAAGGACAGAGAACTATTGATGATTTCTGACTTCAAAGTGTTTATCCTGCAACTGATGCTCATTTGTGAAGTTCTGCTCTCAGCAGCTGTGGCTCCACTTCAGCACAACATGGTCCATCTGGTTTTTGATCCCAGTTAAATTGGGAAGAAGCCAGGAGACTCTAAAGGGCTGTTACTTACTTCACAATCTCTGCCGAGTCGATGCTGTAATGAGCAGCCAGATTCAAGCCTCTGTGTGTTTATTGCAGTTTGTGTGCACGAGTTTGTCCTGACGAGAGGTGTCTGAGGGACACATCAGAGCTCCTGCCCCCGGTGTGTGCAAGCAAGCCTTATGTTTTATGTAATAGCAGTGATTGAAGCAACACTACTGACCTCACAACCCCCCTGAGAACTACAGGCAGAGTGGTCCTCACCTCTTCCATGAGCAATTGACAGCTTTTCATTGTGATCAAAACCCAGCGAGTTATGCTGCAGTAAGAAAACAGCAGAGTCTAAATCCCTGACGGGTGGCTGCAGCCTGCCTTGCTCTGGGAGCCAGAGTTCTCAGCCGTTACGAACGTGGCCACTCACACTCAGCTGTCCTGGAGCTCCCTTTGAAAAGCCAAGAGAAAACACGGGGTGAAACTCAGGCCTTGGTGCTGCTGCTGCTGCAGCTGGTACCGCAGAGCAAGCAGCACCCTGCTGGAGCCAGATCACCGCAGCAGAGTCCAGCTCACTGGTTCATCAAGCTCAGAAAAACCCCCACAAAAAGGAACTTTCACTTTAATATTTCTAAGGTGTGACGTTTCTACTTACTATTGGTTTAGTTTAGATTGTTGTTTTGGGATAAGCAGGGCAACCTTGAGGAGTGTGTTGGCTACCTCTCGTGTAGAACTGCCAGAATTTGTTGCCCCTCCTCTTCGTTCAAGAGAGGCGTTTTGCTGCTCTCTGCTTCTAAGCCCAAGCTGCTTCTTCCAGCCTGCACAGGCCTGCTCTGTGTGCATCCTCTCTGCCCAGCAGAAGACAGACTTACTGCCCTTTATTTTGTACCAAAAGCAATCTCTAGGGTGCCCCTGGAATCTCTCAGAGTTGGAGTATCCGGAGCCGTTTTGTGGAGCTGAACAAGGTGGAGCCACCAAAAAGTTCTCGGTTCTGATTTAACAGTCCTGGAGCAATCACACACCAGGGCAGCAGCAGCATTTGAGGTGTCCACCCCTGTCATCATTCTCTTCTCTGCCACTTACAGAATCGTAGAATCATTAGGGATTGGAAGGGACCTCCAAAGATCCTCTAGTCCAGTCCCCCCGCGGCAGCAGGATCGCCTAGACCAAGTCACACAGGAACTTGCTGAGTGTGGGCTCAGGTTTCCCCTCAGATACACGCCCCAGGTTTCACATATTTTGCAATCTGCTTGCTGAGAGTAATTTGCTATTTATATGGGATTTTATAGCTCTGAAATTACGTTTGTTACCTTCAAATGAATACTTTTTTAAAAACAGAATATACGTCTTGCAATTATTTATAAGGCATTTTGAGATGTTGGCCTCCAACCTTTTTATTAAAACAGTGCTTTGTTAATAACAGTCTGCTTTCTGGTCCTGGATTTCCAAGGAGGAGCTTTTGTGGGTGAGTCTTGCGGAGCTTCGCTCCTTTGCATCGGGGTGAGGCAAGCTCTGGTCCTGTAGGCTGCTGGTTCTCCATCGCATCGTGCGCATCTTCAGCCCTCTTCCGTACCCGAGCTTGTCGTCTTCGTGCTCACCGCAGCCTCCTCCACAGCCAGGAGGTGACCTGTGAGCAGGCTGGTCCTGCAGTCGTTAGCCACCTCTTTGGAGGTTCTGTGGAAAAGCAGGATCCGCTGGCTGAGCTGGGCCACCGTGTCATTGCAGGGATGGCCACCAGCTGGAGACAGCAGCAGCCAAAGACAGGAGATGATTTACAGACCCAACCAATCTGGCCACTCTTTTAATCAATGTTTTTAAACTCTGCTAAATCGATTCTTTTCAAAAACAAAATGAAAGCAAAAGCAAGTGAGGGCCATTTCTCTTTCTGTTACGTTTCTGGCTACCTGAGCAGGCAGCTGGCAACTGCTTGCCAGGGTGGTTAAGCACTGCATCAACCCCTGCAAAGGCTGTCACTGATTAGCAAGAAGAGATGTAAAAATCAGTGTTATGTCTCTGGCTTATTTACTGCGTTTCCACCGCAGCCCCTCGGTGTCGATGACCTGGGAAGTCACAGTAGATGGAAAAGGGAGACAAAGTCAAATCTTCTGTGGCCGGTTCAGAGGTTTCTCTCTTCTGCACCATGTGCTTCTCAGCCCTTCGCTGTGCTTGTCCTGTGCCGCCTCTTGGCGCTGCCTCCTGCCAGGCTGTGCCTGTGAGAGGAGCCCTTTGCTGTGGAGGGCTTCCACCCCACTCCCATCCATCAGAAAAGCACAGAAACCAGTTTCCAGTCTGGGGGAGAGGGAGGAAACAAAAAACCCCACAGGAAAAGAAAAGCTGATGCAGTAACAGTGCTCAGCAGCACAGTCTGTGCCCCAGCACCCCTGCCAAGGCTTGACTGGGACAGAGCTCCCATGGAGAAGCACCCCAAGGCCAGGCTCACTCTTCACCTCTTCAGTCACGAGCCTGCAAAAGGGAAACAGAACCTCCTGCTGAGCGCCCTGTCAAATCCTTTCTCAAGAGAAGGGTGACCCAGAACTGGCCAGAGGGAAAGGAGGGGCCCTGGGCTCCCCAGCAGACGCAGTGACAAGAGCGCAGTCATTCCGTTTACAGGGTCACAAACCTCCAGCATCACCTGTTCTGTGTTTTGGCAGCTCCTGCAGAGCCCAGCCTGCACGACCACTGGCCACAAGGACACAGCATGGTGAGACGTCCTTTGTAGACAGACATTCCCCCCACAGCAACGACATCAACAGTCAGGTCTTCGTGCTGCAGACACATTCACTTCAGTTCGTTGCCTGGACACATCACTCGGTTCTTGCCTTGGCATCTTGGTCGTCTCCTTGAGAACATCTGTACTCTGCAAGGCAGCAAAGCCATCTGCCTCCACCACCACCCACCCCAACCAAGCTAAGGCACACCAAGTGCCACATCCAGCCTGCCCTTAAAGGGATGGGGACTCCACTGCTGGAACAAGATGCGTACGCTCAGCTAACTCCACAGTTCCATCTGCAAAACTCTCTCACCAATGGAGCTCAAGTAACCCAAAAGCCCAAGTGCTTTCCACAACACCCCAGTCTTCACTGAAGATGACATCAAGGAAGAGGATAAACTAAGAAAACTGAGGTTGTTTACCCTGGAGAAGAGGACACTCAGGGGGACCTTAGCCCTCTCTACAACTACTTGAAGGGACATTGTAATCAGGTGGGGGTTGGGCTCTTCTCTCAGGCAGCTAGTGACAGGAGGAGAGGGCAGGGCCTGAAGCTGCCAGAGGAGGGTTAAGTTGGGTATTAGGAAGCCCTTCCTCATGGAAAGGGTGATCAGACAGGGGAATGGATTGCCCAGGTAAGTCCCCATCCCTGGAGGTGTTTAAGGACAGACCGTGGCTCCTAGTGCGATGGTTTAGCTGAGGTAGTGATGTTAGGTCATGGGCTGGACTTGATGATCTCAGAGGGCTTTTCCAGCCTCAGTAACTCTGGGATTCTAGAATAGCTGGAGCAACCACAGACAAGTACTCCTCTAACTCGACACTCTGTTGGCAGAAGGAGCCATGTACACTGCTGTTAGTGCTTCTGGGAAGCAGAACAGGAAAAGGTGATCTGTCCTCACCTTCTGGTGATTTAACAGGGGCAAATGGAGAACTGAAGAGCACTGTGGGGTTTCCCCCACCTCTTCAAAGTAGGGAACCTTCAAGTGAAGAACACTGGCAGCTGCATTCTGAGAACAAGTTCTTTAGAAATCCACCATGAGCTTACAGACGGAACAGATGCTTCCCCCCTCCTAAACATGCACAAAAGGCTGGCTGGAATTGCAACAAACACCCTTCCCCTGGAGACTCGGCCACCAACCCCATTAAACAGAGGTATATAAAACTCAACCTGTTCAAGAAAATACTGCAGGAATACAACTGTTTCTTGCTGGTGATGAGAAGAATGGTCCAAACCAAAGTAGTCTTCTGTCCTTTACTCCCTCCATTAAAAACGTTGAACAAATCCCCCCCCGTTGTTTTCTTTTAATACACTCTCTCTTGCTTTTTAAAATGACCAGTAACTTCTTTGGGGGCAACTTCACTGTCACTGTACCAGCGCGCATCGCAGGACAACGCTGTCACACCATCTGTTTTCATGGCTTGTGTTAAAGACGACGGTACAAAGAACCAAGTTATGGCTGGCCACTGCCTTTGGTAAAACGAGAAGTCCGGTGAGATCACACCTTCTTCACACTCAGAAAGCCACATGTTGGACCCACGTTGTGTTTTAAAGTCCCACTCTTTACAAACTTCCTCCTCAAAGTAAAGTTAAATAGCTGTCGTGCCTTAGAAATGTCGGTTCTTACGCCGCTCCAGCGTGACGAAAGCTTCAGAGGGGCTCTGCACACGCCTTGAGCTCCGTTCCATTTGTGTTTCAGACCAAGGGTACAAGTCTAGTAAATACTCACAGGTCTACACATCCCAGCAGTCGTGAGTGTTTCCCTTTTCACAATGGTGATAAATCTCTCTGGTGCTGTAGTCACACGTGTGGCTCATTTCAGCAACTGGCGGTCTTCTCCTTTGAGGCGTTTTTTCCGGGGCTGGACAAATTCATCATCCGAGTCGTCCGTAAGCTCCGGGTTCTCTTTGTCACTCTGGCAGCTGAGTTGGACAGGGAACTTTCTCTCAGGATACAAGTTCATCAGGAGTTCTTCAAAGTACTCTTGAAGTTTCATACCAGCATCAGCCACTTCTGAATCAGGCTGTGGGATGAATGAACAACATCAGTGCATCACAAACAGCTTAATGCTCAGATCACATCAGCTCTTTCTTTATAGACTGCAAGGGTATCGACCAGCAGCACCTGTGGAACACACGGTCCCAAAAAGTCTGCAAAACAGATGACTAGTTACTGTGGCCACTACCCCAAGGAATTTTTTCTCTGATGGACTATCACTGAAGCCAGTTGCAAAAGCCACACTGTCTGTGTTCTGAAAGTAATATAAATGGACTCTTAGACCTCTTAAATCCTGACTGAAAAAACACCCCAAACAGTTGGGACAAGCTGTGAAATATACGGGGTATGCCCTCAGGTTCTTTGGAATCCAGACTGCCTGAAGTGCTAGAACCTCTCCAGCCTACAGGCCCCTTTTAATTACAGAGAACAGGTACAAGGATAGATAACAACTGTAACCTGTAAGCCCTGAAGTCACTCCCAGCCACCATGACTGATCACTTCCCTGAAGCAGAGGTCACCGTGGCTGGAAGTATCCCCAGCGGTCAAAGGTGACTGGAGGAAAACCCTGCTGAGACCACTAAAAGAAGACTTTATTCCCACTGTAATTCTCATTTTGTTGTCCACTCAGTACCTGCACCCCTATTTCACCTCATGTTCCCCTGTGTGCAGTGAGTTGCACTCCACATGCAGTTAGAAATCACAGGGGCAGGTAGAAACCTTCCAGAATGAAAATCTCACTGCATTTAAGACTTGAGGCAAGGAGGATTAAATCCACCAAATCAAATGTCCACCGCTAATATCTCTAATAAACAACTGTCCTACCCTTTACCTGCTGTCCTTCCTTTGGAAGGTTCTCCAGGGAAGTGATCCTGCTGTGGCGGGGGGATTGGACTAGATGATCTTTGGGGGGTCCCTTCCAACCCCTAATGATTCTATGATCTCCCCTGCACAGTCATCTGACATCACAGTAGCCACAACTGTGTTCTGTCCTCACTGTAGTTTCATCATCAGCATCAGGAAGTTTATAGAACACGTTCCTGTGTCGTAAGTTCTGCCTGTACTACAGCGTTCCTGAAGGGAACGAAGCCCACAGACCCCGACCAAGCAGCTGTGTCTCTGACCTCATTAAATACAGCACAGTTTTGGAAAATGAGTCTGAAGTCAGCCACAAAATCTTCCGGCTTCGTGTAGAACGAGTTGGTCACTTCAAGTCTCTTCTTGATGGTTGACAAGTCCATGGGCTTTTTGATTATTTTATAGTAATCGGGAACCTAGAAGGAGAAGACATTTTTTACTGAATGCAGCCACGTTCGTTACTGGTTTATACCCTGAGCTCAGAGAGAAGGCAGAATTTAGTCTCTACGACATAAGAACTGAACTTTTAACACGTGTGAGGACAGTTTGCGGAGTAACAGTGATGTATGCTAGTTCTGCTAGCTACAATGTGTTTAAAGATATCTTTTATATATTTAGATATTAAACATGTATAATATATATTTACATTAAAATGTAAGTATATATATAAATACATAAAATATAGAAACTCCAAGTGCCTATTTTAAAACAAAAAGAAGATAAATGAGACCCTTGTCTACATTGACTACATAACACAGAATGATAAAGGCTGCAGGGGACCTCTGGGGGTCATCTAGTCCCACCTGGATAGGGGTCGTCTAGTCTAGGCAGGACCATGCCCAGGTCTCCAGATATTATGAGAGAACAAACCATTGTTTTTTGACAGAGCCAAATGAGCCACCTATTAAGTTTCCCTCTCAAGACCAACACATAACTTTTGGCAGCCCACTTAAATGGAGACAGTACTTGAGTGGCTCAAGATTCATTGCAGTCATGCAGTATGTCCCTGGCAATGGTAGAAGATTACACAGAGTCACAGAACATTAGGGACTGGAAGGGACCTCCAAAGACCATCTAGTTCAATCCCCCTGCCACAGCAGGACCACCTAGACCAAGTCACACAGGAACACATGCAGGTGGGCAGCCCCTTCCAGTGCTCTGTCACCCTCACTGGGAAGAAGTTCCTTCTGATATTCATATGGAACCTCCTGTGTTCCAGCTCACACCCACTGCCCCGGTCCTATCATTAGATGCCACTGAGCAGAGCCTGGCTCCATCCTCCTGACACCCACCCTTCACATCTTTATCAACATTAATGAGAGCTACAATGACATTGGCATCTCAAACTATGGCTGTGGTATTAAAATCTATTTGTTCTTTAGAGATAATTAGACTTTAGAAAATAAGAGATGAAATTCAATGATATTTTTCTACTTTTTTCCTAAGTAAGTTCACATTTTAAAAGAAATCATCCAATAGCTGACTTTATTAATAATTAATTAATATTGATTGTAGAGTTAGTCAACTAAACTGTTGCACAGTTTCTCATTGTTAAACTCTGTGGAATGGTCTTCTAAAGAAGTAGTAGTATTTAAACAGAACAATACCAATGGTGCACTTCACTTAGCAATGAATTATTCTCTCATGGGTTTGTGTTCAACGTAAAGGAGGTTCTTTTGCTGGACTATTCTAATCCTCAAAATCACATAATTTTTTAAAAACACAAACATTAAGTAAAATCAGCTTGCAGGGAATTTTACAAGTAAATCCCCCTTCCAACCCAATCAAGCTTCAGTCTTTAACTCCCTTTCAGACCAGTTTGACTGGATGATCTTTTGAGGTCCCTTCCAACCCCTAATGATTCTAATACAGTCAGTGATGGGGAACTTGTCTTCTTGTAAGGGACCAGTGATGGGAGATAAAACTGGTGCTAGAAACACACCAGTGATGCTACTAACTTAAAGCATGAAGAAGTGAGGGTACATACTGTGGGAGGAACTGGATCCTGAAAAGCAAGGCTCATTTCGTGACAGTAGAGGTACAGCAGCAGTCTTTCACACTTCTGTTTCAAGAAGAATAAATACTCATGTAATTAAAGAACCCCACGTGATTTGTTCTAAAATAACAGACTCCAGAAAATCTGAAACAGATGCTTAGTTCTCCTCCCTCACCCTCCAAGCAGAGAAGTGAGCACAGAGAATGTCTTTGGAAGTGACATTAATTGCCATAACTAGTGGTCTACAGTATTACTTCTCTGCAAAGACATTCTAGGAATCATTTTGTGTGATTTTATGCCTCTTTTATCAGATATTTACAAGACTTCTATTTGTGTAACTGTCACTTAAAGCAAAACACAGCATTAGCTTTTTCCCTTATAGCACATGTAAAGAATGGTTCCACCAGTAGATTAAGACCCCAAATAAAGGACTAATTTCAATACATCTACACGAGTGGACATCTGAAACTGCTGCAAGTTTCCATTACACCTCAAAATTGCTTAAAAAGAAGTATTTAATAATAACAGAACCACTTCAGATTGAAAAAAACCAGGCTAAACCCCAGATGCAAATGATTCTGTCAAAGGAGAAACGTTTTTAACTCTGAGGTTTAAGGGAAGAGTTGGGAGAACTATTCCTTGTGTTGTAGCTTTTCCACTAGAAAATGCAAAGCTGCAGAAGGACAGCAGACATTCCCAGAGACTTGTGTTCATCTCTGCAAAGTCAGTCCTGCATCTCTGTGTATCTTCACTGCCAAAGAATCAATTGAGTATTTTTCAAGGGTCTTGAAAAAGTGCTTTAAAGAGTAAAGCCACTGTTGGCCACATCAATCTAAGCCAAATTCAGAAAGCACAAGGGATTCTCAACGCAGGGACACTGTGTGTGTGAGAGCTCAGTAAGAGACAGCGCTTGTTCACGCCTCCAACGCAGCCCCATCTCAGAGCAGGGATCGCCAGCAGCAGCAGGACAGCACCTGTTTCATCCTTACCCTCCGGTCTATGGGAGCCAAACCCACGGCTTCATCCAGCTTTCTCTTCTCAGAGCTGTCAGCAGGTTTATCGCAGTCATATTCAACTTCTGGCTTGGACAAGTCCCGACAGAACGTACAAATCCACTCTCCACTGAAGAGGACAAACAGACACACTGGTCTCAGTGAGGTGCCACGTTCTCAACAAAAGGCCTTCAACGTATTTCGAGCGAAGTTCCTCGGGTGTGGGGTGTTAGCACTGTGTTCTGTGTCCTTTTACTGTTGGCTTTTAAACGCTAGGAAAGGTCATTATGAGCTTCAAGAAGGCCAAGTGCCAGGTCCTGCACCTGGCCCACAACCCCCTGCAATGCTGCAGGCTTGGGGAGGTCTGGCTGGAGAGCCCTCTGGCAGAGAGGGACCTGGGGGTTCTAACTGACAGGAAGATGAATGTGAGCCCAGCAGTGTGCCCAGGTGGCCAAGAATGCTAATGGCATCCTGGCCTGTATTAGAAATAGTGTGGCCAGCAGGAGTAGGGAGATTATCGTCCCCCTGTCCTTGGCACAGGTGAGGACACATCTTGAGTGCTGTGTCCAGTTTTGGGCACCTCAACACAACAGAGATGTGGAGGTGCTGGAGCAGATGCAGAGGAGGGCAACTGAGCTGGTGACAGGCCTCAAGAATAAATCTGAGGAGGAGAGACTGAAGGAGCTGGGGCTGTTCAGTTTGAAGAAGAGGAGGCTGAGAGGAGACCTCATCACTCTCTACAACTACCTGAAAGGATCTTGTGGAGAGGCTGGTGCTGGTTGGTCTCTTCTCACAAGCAATTAGTGATAGAACAAGAGGGAATGGGTTCAGGTTACAACAGGGTAGGTTTAGACTTGATATTAGGAAGAATCTTTTCATGCAAAGGGTGGCCAGGCACTGGAATGGGCTTCCCAGGGAGGTGGTTGAGTTGCCATCCCTGGATGTGTTTAAAGATCGTTTGGATGAGGTGCTCATAAGGGATCAGAAGGGACCACGAAAGATCATCTAGTCCAATCCCCCTGCCAGAGCAGGTAGGTGAGGTGCTGAGGGCTATGGTTTAGGGGTGACCTTGTAAGGTAGAGTGGATGGTTGGACTTGATGATCCCGGGGTCTTTTCCAATCAGAGTAACTCTTGGACAGGTGGAGACTGCTGGAAAAAAGTGCTTTAATAGAACTTGGTTTCCTTTTCAGTGACACTGCTGTCTTTAGTGGTGTCACAACAGAAAACCAGTTGTCACACTAAATGGAGTCTACCTTTGTTCATACTGAAAAACTTGAGCTCACAAGACGTAAGCAAAGGGGTATTAAGAGTTCTGGAGGGGAGGCTGAAGGCACTGTCTGTGCTGCACAGAAAGAGAAGTGTTAGTGTGTTATGATGTGAATGATATATTCTCTCTACAAGCTGGATCTGCAACATGTTCACGCAACACAGGTTCTCCTAGACAAGATTTGTTTTTACCTAGAAATTCTTCACTCCCTAAAATGTCTGGATCCTCTGGTTTTATCAGTTTATCTAAAAAAACCCCTAGGGATTTAACTAGCAGCCTGAAATGATGACTGAATTGTACTGGGAGCTGTGCTGACTGATGCTCTACTGCAATTTGGGAACCTTCTGAACAAACCTGTGAAGGGTCCGTGTTTGGAACGCCGCTGTCAGCAAAGGAAGGCTCCTGCAAGCTCCCAGGTAGCTGCAAGAGGGCTGAATGGTAATTCAGACACAACCAGCAACAACCAGTTAGGAGATCTGCTCTGCTCAGAGGTATCTTACCATAATACAGTCTGTGTAAAAGGGAAACAGTTTCTTAAAGCACCTTTTAGATCATTTGGATGAAATAATGTCCAGTTTTTGGTCCCTCACTGTAAGTGGGACACTGAAGGGTTAGGAGGTGACTACCAAGCTGGTAAAGGATTTGGAACAGGTGAACAAGGAATGGCTGAGCCATCTGGAGCTGTGTAGCCTGGAGAAGAAGAGATTGAGGGGAGATCTTTTTGCTCTCTACACCTACTTAAAAGGAGGTTGTAGAGAAGCAGAGGTTGGTCTGTTCTCCCTAGTGGCCAGTGACAGGGAGAGGGGAAATGGCCTTCAGCTGCACCAGGGGAGGTTCAGGTTGGATGACAGGAGGAATTTCTTCCCTGAAAAGGTTGTCAGGCACTGGATTGGAACAGTCTGCCCAGGGAAGGGGCTGAGTCACCATCCCCTGGAGGTGCTTAAGAGAAGGGCAGATGTTGCACTGGAGGTCATGGTTTAGTCATGGTGCTTGGGCTAGGAAAAGGTTGGGCTCAATGTCATCTTGAAGGTCTCCTAGAGCCCAAACTAGTCTATGAGTCTGCGCTAGCAAGGCAGAACCTTGTGATACAAGACAACAGGAAAGACATCAAAGATGGAGGAATGATGCATTTAAATACTCAAGAATCAGTAAAAACATGGTTGGTTAGAATGAAGGAAGAAAGGGTGTGATGGCCTTGTGAATCTATAGGGTAAACTGTTCTAGACTGATGCTGCTGACACAGCAATCATGGTATTTTCTTGTGTGTTTGAAGGAAATAAGTGGCCAAAGTTTGTTAAGCAGGCTGTTACACCCCACAACGATGGAACTTGGAAGTTTCAAAACACTGACGTTCCAAAAGATTAACACTTTTGGGGTAAGTTATCGCGACACTAAAAGAGTAGACACGCTTCAGCAGTGTGCCTGTGGTGAGGGGAGGCAATCAAGGTACTAAGTTGAGTTGCCATCTGAATGTCTCACTGCTGGCAGAGCAAACTATGCCAATATTTCTCAAGAGAGCTTAATGTTTATAAAAGCATTAAAAAAATGAGCCTGCTATGACAGATGTTCTTATCTTGTAGCACTAACAAGCTTCTTGCATCGCGCTTCCATGTTGGAACATTGCAAAATGCCACTTAATTTAATCAGACACTCATTCCAAAAGCACAAGCCCAGTAATGTTTACAGCTGGATTTTGAAACTTAGTGGCTGCTTTGAAAGTGAAAAATCAAGAAAGCCCACTGCTTGTTTCAACATTCAGTGAGTAGCTACTAGACCTCAGCTGCTATATCCCATGGTTGGAGTGTAGCTGTGTTTAGCAACACAGAAAGTCTTTAGTACTGCATTAGCTTAGGCTTTTCTTTGCTTTTTATTATTATGGTTAAACCTTTAGTGTCACCCTTGAAGCATGGTACGATAGACTGGCAATTCTGTGACCCCAATTTTAACAACAGATGTCCTAGAAGGAAGTGATCTGGCTTAATTGCCAAAGAAGGGAAGACTTGTACTAGTGTGGCTGCAAATCCATAAAGTTAAACTGGAGTTTCATGCAAATGCCAGTTCTGGATTCCACACTTCAAAGACCACCCAGTTTCCTTTAAGGATGAGATTTGTCATCCTGGATTTTGCAATGAAAAGCTTATGTCTTTTGGATGGAATCAAAGGAGTCATAATTACCTGGGAAAGCTCATCAACGAAGGGACATGGCAAGAAAGATGGAATACTTTAGGACACTTCTCACAGCAGAGGAGCTCCCCTCCATTCTGACACACAGCACACCAGTCTTCATTGGGATCATCCTCTTTCCTGCCCTCCCCAATGTGGGAAGGACCTATCCACCCTGTCTTCCCAGTGGATGTCTTCTCCTGCAGTGCCCCTGGCTGATCATCTGTGCTGTCTGGTGCATCTGTCCTCAACACAGCTTCGTCAGAGGTGGAAGTACTACTGCTATCCAGAAGCAATGAAGTAAGTATGCTCCTTGGAAAGGTGGTCTGTGAGGCAAAACAAAGACAGAACGTAACAGTGATGGGAATTTACACCACGACCACAACAACCAGTAAACTGACCAGAGCAGCACTTTCTGCACAAGCAGCCAGACCATCTGCAACAAGCATGTAAAAATTACTACTGTACTACAGCACCGGGCAGCTAAACACAAGAAATTAGCTACAGAAGGCTATTTGTTGTCCTGCTAATTAAAAACTATGCCTAGCAACTCTATTTATACATACATTATTGTATTAAATTATTATTATTAAATTATTATTACATTATTCTTATTAAATTATTCTTAACTTATTATTAAAAACAATTCCTGGCAACACAGGGAAATTTTATGTTTACAACCGATTTATCACCTTCCCAGGTTTTCAATGAATAAAAGCATCCTGATTGCACCAGTTTAGTTGTTGAACTGGCAATAGAACCAGTTTGATTTTGAATCTCACCCTCTTCCTTTTATTTAGCCTTTTAGTTTTCCTTTGAAAAAGGCTGCAAGAGAATATTAGTCAGTGATTTTATTGCCCCAAACTGCAAAATAGCCTCTAGCAAAGTGAAAGAAGGTCTTTTTAGCTGTTAGGATTACATTCTGACGCTGGGCTTCCTCATCTGTTTCTTGCTTCACGATAACAACTGGGAAATCGAAGTTCTCACTGGGTGTACTTGACTCCTGTTTAATTTTGATGGGCTCCAACATAACGACGGGGACCTTGTGTGTAGAATCCGCTCCTGGGGGCCTGCTGGAGGAGCCAGAACTGTGAATGACAGAAAGAGGCAAAAAGGAGATTAAGAGTCAGACCTGGATGCCTTTGGCACACTGATGTTTTCTGATGCCAGCTCAGGATGCAGATCACAGAATCAGTGAGGCTGGATCATCAAGCCCAGCCTATGAGCAAACATCACATCGGCCAGACCAGGGCACTAAGTCTGTCCTTAAACACCTGCAGGGATGCCAACTCCACCACTGCCCTGGGCAGTCCAGTCCAGTGTCTGATCACCCTTTCCGTGAGGAAGGGCTTCCTAACATCCAACCTAAACCCCTTTTGGCACAGCTTCAGCCCTGCCCTCCTGTCTTGCCACTAGTTGCCTGGGAGAAAAGCCGGACACCCCCTGACTACAACCTCCCTTCAGGTAGTTGTAGAGAGGGATAAGGTCCCTCCCTGAGTCTCCTCCAGGCTGAACCACCCCAGCTCCCTTGGTTTATCCTCCTCATTTACATCTCCTTAAATGAAAACAACTCCAGCTCCCTCAGCCTCTCCTCACCAGACTTTCCCTCCAGTCCCTTCCCCAGTCTCATTGCTGGTCCAGCTTCAGCACCTCAATATTGTTCTTGAAGTGAGGGACCCAGAAGTGCCCCCAGGCCTTGAGGTGAGACCCCACCAGTGGCCAGCACCGGGGAAGAGCTACGTCCCTGGTCTGTTCTGCTACTTTGAACCCTGAGCACTACACAATTACTTTCAGAGAACACACCATCCAAGTTACTTCAGGGAGAACGTTAATGGCATCACTCCACTCATGGTTTGAGTTGCCACTCGTGCAACATCTGTAAATGCTGCCTGTTTCTTTTAGGTCACACACAAAAAACACTCCCTCGGAACATGATCCCACTTTGGAGGAGATGCAGCTCCGTTTAGGGGAAGGTCAGTGTCTCTCCGCAGTTGAACTGATCATCACAGAGCACACAGCAAATAAGGCAGATGAGGCACATGCTTACACTAGCTTGGAAGAGCCTCGTACAGCCTTGCAGCTCTACCAAAAGGTCTCTATTTTTAGATCTACTTCTGGTTTTTTCCATGTGTTTTCAAAACACACTGAAAACAGATGCCCAGACTCAAAAATAACAGGTTTTTGAATAATAATGACTTATATTAAATCTAAAAAAATAAACCTATTTCAAGCAGCAGCAGTAGTAAGAATCACATTTTTTCAAATGTGAGTAAAAAACCACCGAGACAAACATTTAAGCAGCAGATAAGGCTCCTTCACTGATTTGCCACGTGAATGGAAGAGAGTAAAAGCTACTCTACATTAAAAAGCATTTGCATTTCCAGTGTGAGTAGCACGAGTGTCACCTGGTTTCTCTCTGCATGAAAAATTAATCTTATGTCAGATGTGTGCCCTTAATTTATTGGAACACATTAATGGACCTACGCTCTTCAAACAACACTCTGTAAATCTATTTGTTCATTAATATTCCAGCACCAAGGTTAAAAAAAACCACACGTGTAGGCTCTGAGTAGCTATCTACTGCTCACTTAACTAATTGCATTATGGCTGAATATTCTAATAACCCTCTCTGTAACATCAGTTCCTTAAATCTGAAGTCATTTATAGTTCACGAGGACTTCCAACATGCAACTTTTTCCTCTAGCTGACTCTTCTGATTTAAAAATCTCATTTAGAATTGGTTTGCTTTTAATAAGGGCAACTTGGCCACCATTTACAGAGTGAATGCATTTTTAGCTGGGCTACTAATGTATTAGAAATTAAATTACTGCTTTTACAATGCAGAGACTGCTGCAACAGCCAGAAGGCCTGGCCTGTGCACAGAGGTAGTGAGGCCAACAGACTTCTGCAAGCCTTACGCAGAACCACAGCACATGAGAATAAAGCACCTGCTGTGGAGGTAGAGTCAACGTTTTCTTCTGTCCCAGTCTTTACTCACCTCTCTCTGCTCCCAACACTGGAGGCACTGGGTGAGCGAATTGGAGGGTGTATGTTTGTCACACTGACTCCTCCTAGGATAAAAGCATCAGATTAGAACAAACCACAGGTCTGTGCCACGTCTGAGATGCACGTGTCAGCAGGATGATGGGTCAGGCACCTTTGCCTGGCTGACCCTTCACAGCATCACAGAACCATTAGGGATTGGAGGGGACCTCGAAAGGTTGTCCAGTCCAATCCCCCTGCCACAGCAGGATCACCTAGACCAGGTCACACAGGAACACATCCAGGTGGGTTTTAAACATCTCCAGAGAGGGAGACTCCACAGCCACCCTGGACAGCCTGTTCCAGCGCTCTGTCACCCTCACTGTAGCCACTATTTCCTTGTTACATCCTTCCTTGATGTTTCAAACACTTCTCTTAGCACAGCTTCTAGGTTTTAATTTGGGGCACCCCCAAGAGAGCAGGTGTTCTACAGATTTCTATGCAACTTGATCATCTAGTCTGTCCTTAAACACCTGCTCCATCGCAGGGTCTGATCACCCCTTCCGTGAGGAAGTGCTCACCAATACCCAACCCAACCCTCCACTGGCACAGCTTCAGGCCCTGCCCTCTCATCCTGTCACTGGTGGCCTGGGAGAAGAGCTTGACCCCCACCCTGATTACAACCTCCCTTCAGGTAGTTGTGGAGATGGATAAGGTTCCCCCTGAGTCTCCTCTTCTCCAGGCTAAACACCCTCAGCTCCCTCAGCCTGTCTTCCTCAGACTTTCCCTCCAGTCCCTTCACCAGCTTTGCTGTTCTTCTGGATCCGCTCCAGCCCCTCCGTATCTTTCTTGGTGTGAGGGCCCCAGCGCTGGCCCCAGTACTCAAGGGGAGGCCTTATCAGTGCCCAGGACAGGGGGCGAATTATGCTCCTAGTCCTGCTGGCCACACTAACTCCTGGTAACATTCAGGTTACCTGAGAGGCCAGGTGATGGTACCGATGAGTTTGGTGACTGCACAGTTCTGCTTGAAGGCGGTTTTGGCTGGTTCTGCTCCGGAGCATCGTCCTTCCTCACGGCACTGTCCAGCGTGATGTTTCCTGAACAATCAATCTGAAGAGAAGGGAAGCAGTTAGTGCTGGGACAGGAAGAAAAACCCACAACAAAAGCCATCCAAAGCCAACAAAAAAATAAAATCACCTCACGCCTCTACCTCACTGGTTTTTTGAAGATTAAGATCAAAATGTATTTCACAGAATCACAGAACATTAGGGATTGGAAGGGACCTCGAAAGATCATCTAGTCCAACCCCCCTGCCACAGCAGGATCACCTAGACCAAGTCACACAGGAACACATCCAGGTGGGTTTTAAATGTCTCCAGAGAAGGAGACGCCACAACCCCCCTGGGCAGCCCCTTCCAGTGCTCTGTCACCCTCACCATGAAGAAGTTCCTTCTCATATTGATGTGGAACCTCCTATGTTCCAGCTGACACCCACTAGCCCTTGTCCTATCATTAGATGCAACTGAGAAGAGCCTGGCTCCATCCCTGTGACACCTACCCTTTCCATATTGATTAACATCAATGAGGTCTCCCCTCAGTCTCCTCTTCTCCAAGCTCTAGAGACCCAGCTCCCTCAGCCTTTCCTCATCAGGGAGGTGTTCCACTCCCTTCATCATCTTCATGGCTCTGCCATCATGCTGTGTAGTTCATCTCTTGAGCCTGACAGGTAACTGTGATTCTGTACCCCCTGTCTGAAAACTACAATACTTTTATTTGAGAGTTTATCCATCAGAACCAGAGACAGGTCAGAGAAATAGGGAGTTACAGCAAGTTATGACTAGAAAACCTTGACATTTTGGGTACCTACCACTCTTAAAACCACAATAACAGGTTTGGCAGTTACTTCAAAGGATAAAGTTGACTGAATAAAACATGACAGGTGTAATGTGGACCTCTGACAAACTCCTGCCAACCAGAAGAAATTACAAAAAAGAAGCTTAAGATGACCTTAGGGTTTAAGTTTGCAGAGGACACCAAGTTGGATGGGTGTGTTGATCTCCTTGAAGGTAGAGAGAGTCTACAGAGAAACAGGCCACATGTATGAGCTTCAACAAGACATAGTGCCAGGTCCTGCATGTGGGTCTCGACAACCCAATGTACACTGACAGGCCTGGGGGGCAGTGCTAGAGTGATGACTAACGACAGAAAGAGACCTGGGAATACAGATTGAAAATTGGCTAAATGTGAGCCAACAGTGTGCCCAGATGGCCAAGAAGGGCAATGGCACGCTGGCTTGTATCAGAAATGGTGGAGCCAGCAGGAGTGGGGAAGTGTTTGTCCCCCATACTCAGCACTGGTAAGGCCACACCTTGAGTACTGGTTTTGATTTCAGTTTTGGGCATCTTAATGCAAGAAAGACAGTAAGATGTTGGAGTGGCCCCAAGAAGGGCAACAAGGTTGGTGAAAGGTCTGGAGAACAAGCCTTATGAGGAGCAGCTGAGGGAGCTGGGTCTGCTTAGTCTGAAGACAACAGAGATTGAGGGGAGACCTTACTGTTGTCAACAAGTTCTGAAAGGAGGTTGTAGAGAGATGGGGGTTGGTCTCTTTTCCCAAGTACCAAGTGAGAGGACAGGTGGAAATGGCCCCCAGTTGCACCAGGGAAGGTTTAGGTTGAACACCATGAAAAACTTCATTATGGAAAAGGGTCATCAGACCTTGAAACAGGCTGCACAGGGAGGTGGTTGTTTTGACATGCCTGGGTGTGTTTAAGAGCCGTGTAGATCCAGAGCTTAAGGAACACGGCTTGGCAGTGGACTTGGTACAGTTAGACTGCTGGTTGAACTCACTGACCTCGAAGGTCTTTTCCTATGATTCTATCACCAGCTCACAGGCATGTTAAAGGATATATGAACAGCAGTACCAAAAGAAAAGGATGTAAGAAATAGACCTAGTAAACCAACAATCAATATTTATGTAAGACAGCAATTCCAATGAGTTAAACCATTTTAAATATTTTAGTGTTAAAAATTGACCAGAAACACAGTCAGCAAACCAGTGCTATCTGTAAATTAAACGATCTGATTTGTTTAGTGTGAGGGCTGGGGGAAAACTATGCAGCATCCTAACCAGTAAGTTCAGTTACAGCCTGCTGTGTTGCTTTTCTTAGCTATCCTCACTATCATCTCCCAACAACAGTTCTGAACTGTCAGGCAATCCCACGCTGTTGTTTCCTAGAACTGTCTCCTTCTGAGAAACAGAGTAGGAATTTCCCCCTAAAAGGTTTCTACTCCACACAGATACAAAGATTTACTTCAAAATGTTGTTCCTATGTTACACTTACATCAGGAAGAGATGGCAGGTTGTAGGAGCTACCCACTGGAGAGCTCAAGTCTATCACAGGGGGACCATACGTCTTCCCATCACATCCGACGGCACTAGTGACTGTGGGGCTGGAAGGAGTGGATGTGGTGCTGCTTGCAGTTGAAGGGGCGGCTGAAGTTTGTCCGCTACCGATCTGCCACTAAGAAGAAGAGACAATAATCCACGATTCAGCATTATTTTTTCAGACAGATCACACCTAGTCCACACACAGGTTCTAACTCAGCAGCTGCAGAGGCAGCACAGATCACAAAGCTGAACTCATACACACAAACCTGATTTACTCGGAGGTTACCCATTCCCAAGAAGCAATCTCACAAGACAAGGGAAGACGGCAAGTAGTTGACAGCAACGAAGAGAAGAAACTAATGTGAACTCTGAAATTCAAAGCTGTATCTCGGCGTTAAGTATCTATTAATATTTCATGCTGCACTGACAGTGTTGTGGGAGAGAAGTGACAGTTCTGGTGAAACAGAAGCACTGCGGGTAACGGGCCGAACGCACAACCGCTGCGGTGTTTTATTAGGGAAAGAGCTCCGGCGTCACTTGGGCGCCGTGAAGCATCTGATGCGGTGCTTCCTGTAACAACTTGAAGCTGTTAAGAACTTGAAACGCTGACTGGATCTGCACCCACCTATAAGGCAACGTGTGAAGTGTGCAGTCAAGCCAGACTAAATGTCACCCTCATTCAGACATAAGCTGTTTCCAGTAACTTGTAATGAAATTTCACGGCAACTGCGGGCAAAATTTGACTCTGCTCAGTTCCTTTTCAGTCAGTCACGCTGTCATGCTACTCACTGGTTTCTAGTTTGAGAAAGACATTACTAGATAATGAAAATACCCGAAAGAAAGGCTAGCAGACAGTCCAATCTTACATTCAGAAGCACAGAATAGAAGCCACTTAGCTGTTGTGACTACAGAGTCTCTTTGATAGTGTACAGTTCCCTTTGGTTCTGTTAGAACTACTTCTCTGACATCAAAAGCATCTCGATCATAATTGGCATTACTCCACTTCTCAGGTCACAGATCAAATCACAGAATTACTGAGGCTGGAAATGACCCCCGAGATCATCAAGTCCAGCCTATGACCTGACATCACAACATCAGCTAAACCAGGGCACTAATTGCCACATCCAGACTGTCCTTAAACACCCTCAGGGATGGCAACTCCACCGCTGCCCTGGGCAGTCCACTCCAATGTCTGGTCACCCTTTTCACGAGGAAGGGCTTCCTAAAATCCAACCTAACCCTCCTCTGGCACAGCTTCAGGCCCTGCCCTCTTGTCCTATTGCTAGTTGCCTGGAAGACAAGCCAAATGCCCACCTGACTAGAACCTCCCTTCAGGTAGTTGTAGAGAGGGATAAGGTCCTCCCTGAGTCTCCTCCAGGCTGAACAACTCCAGCTCCCTCAGCCTCTCCTCATTAGACTTTCCCTCCTGTCCCTTCCCTACTCTCAGCATTCTCATCTGGTCTCTGTCCACTCCTCAATCTCTTTCTTGAAGTGAGGGGCCCAGAACTGCCCCAGCACTTGAGGTGAGGCATCACCAGTGCCCAGCATGCGTGGAGAATTACATCCCTAGTCTTTATTCAGCTGAGGTCCCGCAACTGGGACTTCCCATCCCTAGCACAAGTTCAGCTTTGGCATGCCCTGGAGAATGGTGGTAGCCACAGCTCTTCAGGCAAGCGTTTACCTCGTTCCTGGTGAAGCCACAGAATCATTTAGCTTGGAAAATTGAGTCCAACGACTAATCTGCTCTACCAAGTCCACTGCTAAGCCACATCCTTAAGCTCCTCACCTAAGTGACTTCTAAACACATCCAGGGATGGTCACTGAGGTCAAGCCAAACAGTGGGATTTTCCATGGTTTCTGTTCACTGGCTGCAGCATGCAAACCATGGCCGTGTTAGGTTTTAGGCAAAAGGTCAGAAATCACAGCAATAGCAAAGAAAAGAACCAAAAATGTACAGCACACATACAGCAGCGCTCTGCCAAAAGGTTTCAGCTCTGAGGACTGTCAAAATTAAAGAAACTTGACAGATATCTCATGAAGAAAGCACTCTTGGAGAAAAATGCAGTCTCTACTCCAACCAAGAAACCCTCTAGAAACACAATATAAAAGTAAGATGATATAAAGCAAATTTGTTGGTTTACCTCTACATGGCAAGAGAAAAGGGAAAGAAACTCTACCTGCTTTATGGCTTGCTGTGCCAAGAATGCCATCTGCAATGGGTTGGGCTTCACTGCTGGCCGTGGTAGGTTTGGATTATGGGGAAATCTCATTTGCTGTGCAGGAAGAGCTGAACCATTGGACCTGGGGCTATGACTCTGAAAATGAATCAAGCGTGGAGGTGTCTGCAGGAAAACAAACAGGTCTTCAAGTTAGCTGGTATCTATTCAATGTTCCAGAAATTTTTATGTGGCCCTTTCAGACTCCTGAAACTCTTAAATTAGATGCAAGGAATTAGTACTGCACCATCAGACCATTGACCTGGATGGACAACACATTGGTTTTCATTATGATCAAGAAAATAGAGTACATTAATTCATTCAGACCTGAAGACCTGATTTACTCTAAAGTTACCTAATTTCAAGAACCAATCTTACAAGACAAGAGAAAATGACAAGTAGCTGAAAACTATAAATAGAAGAATGAATTACTCTGATATAATAAATGCAAAGAGCCAGTGAAAGTATTTCCAGCTTTGAAAGTTATATGGGAGGGTCACAGTCTTCTGCACACAAGGTCTTGGGGGAGAAAAAATTAAGAGAGAGTTTCACTTTTTAATCACATACAAATGTTTACATACAAAATACATAACTCAGCACTACATATGGTGGACACCATACTTTCTGTAATGAACAGTAGGTTGGGTGTAGCCACACATTCTTCCAGACAAGTTTAAAATGCTTACTCAATTCTCAGTAAAGATGATGTTCTCTAATTCATGTACATAGCCACGTGCTAAAGATGAAGCTATCTGACTCTATGTATCTAGGCTTAATGTCTTTCTTTTTTCTTATCTTTCTTTACTTTCTCCTTCAGCACCATGGGGAAAAAAAGTCTTCTCTGGAAACAGTCGTAACTTACCTGGTGAGAAGCTGGAGGCTGCTGCATTGCTCCTGGCATTCTTGGATTAGGTAAACCCACGGGACCTGTTCTGCGCTGAGCTTGCTGTCTCTGAGCCATGACCTGCTGCTGCATGTGCTGGAGTCGGAGCTGAGCTAAGCTGATCTGTGTTGGGAACTTTGAAAGCTGGTTGGAAGGCAAGCTGCCTGGTGGCTGCAAGTTCGTTTCCATCACAGGGCTCTTGGGCACGTGTGATGGCGTTTCTTTGTCTTCAATCACCAAAGAACCTAGTTGAAACCAAAGAAATAAAATTCAGACCCAAATCTCGTGGCTAGCAGACGTGTTATCTTTCACATGTCCTTCTACACCATACGATGTGCCATACAGTCACAATTCCCTGTTGCAATGTAAATAATGGATAAGCATGAGACAGAGGACTCCACCTATTTTGTTGTTTTCCCTGCATAAGAAGTGGTTATTGCAAACTGTCTTGTGCTTCAGCTTTTTCCACACACTGGATTCTCCTAGGAGGTTCTCCTGGTCTTTCTAGAAGAGCAAGGGAGTAAAATTCCTAGAAGAAAAAGTACTCTGACCCAATCATCTGATAAAAAAGTTAAACTGTATTCTAAAACTTAAATGGACTACAATATTTCTGGCCTCTGTGTCAAGAGGATGGAATCTCATTGAAATAATCATCTCAGTGATTATTTCAGTTGTTGCACATCACCAGTTCCTGGATGTGATGGGCACTTCCATGAGATGCTTTATCTCTCCTGTTACTTAGAAATTTGACTACCAAGAGAACTCATGTAACTTGATGCTGAGAGATTTTATCTTAACAGAACTACAGTTAGATTACATGAAACTCTCATGTAAAACTAGAATCATAGAATCATCAGGGATTGGAAGGGACCCCAAAAGATCATCTAGTCTAATCCCCCTGACACAGCAGGATCACTTCCCTGGAGAAGTTATGGAATCAGAATCACTCAGGGTTGGAAGGGACCACCTGATCATCCAGTTCCAACCCCCCACCAGGCTGGGACACCCCACCCTAGATCAGGCTGGCCAGAGCCCCATCCAGCCTGGCCGTAAACACCTCCAGGGATGGGGCCCCAACCACCTCCCTGGGCAACCCATTCCAGGCTCTCACCACTCTCACAGTGAAGAACTTCCTCCTCACATCCACTCTAAATCTACCCATCTCCAGCTTTGCTCCATTGCCCCTAGTCCTGTCGCTACCTGACATCCTAAAAAGTCCCTCCCCAGCCTTTTTGTAGCCCCCTTCAGATACTGGGAGGCCACAATAAGGTCACCTGGGAGCCTCCTCTTCTCCAGACTGAACAGCCCCAACTCTCTCAGTCTGTCCTCACAGGAGAGCTGCTCCAGCCCTCTGATCATCCTCGTGGCCCTCCTCTGCACTTGCTCCAGCACGTCCACATCCTTCTTGTAGTAAGGGCTCCAGAATTCTGTCTGCCTTATCCAAGAAACATGAATTCCAACTAGAGCAGGACTTTATGTGATTCAAGGGAACAGCACATTGTACAGGAAAAGGCAAAGACACTTCCTTTGTTTAAAACAGAGTGACATTGGGAAAGACATGGCCCGAGACAGAGAGTTTCAAACTCCCTGTGATTTGTTGAAGGCTGCCTAACAACTTTTCAATGACAGTGGGAGACAGGCACCTCACATACTCCCTACTCTCCTTGAGATTTAGGGCTGCTTCCCAGGAGAGTTCATCTCATGAGGTGGATACACCACAAGAGAGTTTGACAACCCCGGCTGTAGAAGACCTGAAATCGCCGTCTGCCACTTGTGAGATCTACCAGGCTTTGTGGACACTGTGCAGTCTAGCTGGGCTCCTTCTGCTGTACGTTATCTAAAGGAGAGGGAAACAGCTTGCATTTTCTATCACTCTTTTTCATCCCAAGAGATGAGAAGCTATGCAAATAGCATCACTCTAGTCCCCCACACAGACTGAGGCTCCGAGCAAGCCTAGACCAGCCAACAGACTAGTGCAGAGCAGAGAAAGCTAACAAGGAAAATACCATCTTCATAGTGTCTGTTCATGCTTTTGGTGTTGCATACATTTGAATTCTATTCTAATTCTGCCACATCTGCCATTAACAAAAGTATTGAACATGCTAAATGAAATGGAAAAAATGTACCAACCTATTGCCTAATAGCCTTTATTAAGCTTGTTACAGGTCTAGTCAACGTTCCTCAAGAAGTAAGCAGAGAAAAATGCAAATGACTAATTCTGTCTCCCATATACAACTGTATGAAATACTTCAACACAGCCAAAACCCTTCTGGTTTATTTACTTTCTATAGAAAAGGAATCAGTTTGACAAAGAATGGCACTGACTGCAGTACAATCAACCTGACAGCTCATATCACACTTTTAATCTGGTCTCTCCAACTCTTATCACGTCCTCAAAAGTCTGTCCAAACTTAACATCTGTGGTAGAGCTACAGACCCAAAGGGCCCTCGTGGAATTATTCCCTTTTTATTATTCTAGAAAACCATGGGTCATCACACAATTTGTGGAATTAAAACACATGAAATGTTGTGGGTTTTTTTCTTAAATATATTCTGAAATCTACCCTGTCCTATTAGCACACACAGACTATCTCACTGTCAGCAACATGCAGCCTGGCCACATCTAGCAACACAAAGCTATCCCAAGCATTAGAAGCCTGGGATGCTGGAACAGTGACCTAACAGCAAGGAGGAAAAGCCCTGAAAGTCCAGAGGAGGAGGAGGGAAGTTCCTGACCACTTTGCCATATGGCCACCACCAACACTTCTTACCACATCATCGGCCACGCAGCCGCCACCGCCCTGATTCACTGAACAGCAGATGGGAAACTGTCATGCGGCCGCTGAGAGACTGGGGATGCTGGAGTAAGTGGGAGAACAAAGCCCTGAGGGGTGTTTGCTTTGTTCAGCTCACAGAATGGTCCACACAGGAGCTGAAAGGACTTGTAATTCTTAAGCCTTTGGCAGACTGCTTGAGGAAAAAATGGGAATCTGAGCTGTTCTACGGGTGGCCTTTCTTTTGCTGCAGAGTGTGTGTCCCCCTTACTCCAGGGGACCCAGCCTGAAGCCAGAGACTGCTTACGTAATTCTTTGCCCATTTTTTCTCAGAATGGGTGTAATGGCATGGTGATGGAGCTTTTCTGGCTTTTCCTCCTTCTGTACTTAGTTCTAGATCTAATAAACCCCTTCTGTTTTGCTAAATTGCTCCACTGCTTGGTAACTACTACCCGAGACCCCCCTCGAAACCTGGCTGCCTTTCGTTCAGTTGGTTTTTGGTTTTAACCTGGGACACCCACAACTTCAGGAGAAGCAATCTGAAAGCCAGACAGCTGTTGTCAAAAGGTAGCATCCTCTTCCCTGATGTTTCTCATTCTTCCCATGTCTTCATCTCAGTTCTCCAAGGCTTATTGTTTAGCCAGACATGAGCAAATGCAGGTTCTTGAACACACTGTGCTGCTACTATGGGAAGATGGGACTGAAGTAGAAGAAAGGGCTGGAATGAGACTGACTTCTGGAATCCTTTCTTAGCATGTGAGTTACTGATTTTGTTGTTCCAGAAGCCAGAAGACACGTGTCTTGCCCAGGACACAGACCATGACACATACCATTCAAACTAGTTAAGTTTGTTAATATTAGTAAGAATTCCTACAATGAGCACACATCCTCATACAATGCACTTTTAGATGTCTTCTACAAGCAAGTACAAAGCAAACCAAGAAATCAACAGTGTGGAAACTATTTATCTTCACAAAAATAAACCAGCTTTCCAAGTAGGATCAAGGTGCCAAAGGGCTAATAAAATTTATCATACCTAGGTTGAAAATATTTTGAGCCCAGAAGCTAGGATCACAGTGAAACTGGATGGTGTTGTTAGTCACTTGCGAAGCATCACACCTTGCTCGGAGAAGATACCGTAGTCGATACGTAATCTACAACAGGAACAAACCAAGATGTTTTTAGCTCTAGAGCCACGGCAATGTATCTGAACAGCATGAAAGTCTTTTAACAGTAAAGCAAAAACAACCCCAAACCCAAAAATGACAAAAAAATCCCTAAACAGGCCCCTCAAGAATTGAGAAGAAAGATAAATTTGTCCAAGCTACAAATAAAAAAGGGTCTTCTTACCACTTTTCTCTTATTCCTAAACTAGTTTTAAGAAGCAATCAACGACCGTGTCAAATAACATGAATTCTTGCTGAAGTTTTCTTCGGAGACGAAGAACGTATTTTATAAACTTTGTCATTGAAAGTTCTCAGATTCACAAATATTTTCAGATTCTTCCAATGCCTTGGAAGGACTGTACTATGATTACATTTCACAAGCAGCACACTGTATTGAATGCTTATTATTTATCCAGTTCTTAGGAAGGAAGTTATTTTCTTGTCGTTGTTTCACTTCACTACAAGCGTCTAACGCAGGTGCTAACTTTAGAATAACACACGGCACATACACACAACAACTTCACAGTTCACCACTTGTTTTTCACAGAATCACTGAGGCTGGAAAAGATCAAGCCCATAATAATAATAATAGATATTTCCTGGGAGACATACTTGGCAATATCATCTCACCTCTTCACTAGTTATCTTTTATCATAGGAATTTTATAAGAGCTTCCAACTGACAATTTTTTCCTTCCAGTCTTAGGCAGGTCAAGGTTTAGATCAGATACCAAAAACATTTAGGAAGATCCTTTTTTAATGGTGATGGAAAATGTTAAACACATTACAATATTGAATATAAATTTCCTAGGAAATAATTCAATTCCAGAATCATGTAGTGATAGGACATGGGGCAATAGGTGTGAGCTGGAACAGAGGAGGTTCCACATCAGTATGAGAAGGAACTTCTTCCCAGTGAGGGTGACTGAGCACTGGAACAGGCTGCCCAAGGGGGTTGTGGAGTCTCCTTCTCTGGAGATGTTCAAGACCTGCCTGGATGTGTTCCTGTGTGACTTGGTCTAGGTGATCCTGCTGTGGCAGGGGGATTGGACTGGGTGATCTTTCGAGGTCCCTTCCAATCCCTAATGATTCTATGATTCTCTGATTCAGTCACAAACACCGGTTGCACATAGTTCTTTTTGTAGTTCTCCATCTAAGCCTGCTGGGCATTCCTTCCTCCTTGTTTCAAGTGGTTGATGTGCTGGAGCAGCAGTCTCACGCGCTTCTCCATGCATCACTGTTCTGAACAGATTTTCCAGATGTCCACGGAGAGATTAACTGCTCAGCTCCCAAACAACACCACCAACTTTCAGCACAAAATCAGGAGCATGAAGCTCATCTGTGCTTTTGAAAAATACTTCTCATTTGCTGTGGCTTTGTAAGATAGATGGTCTTTTTCTTCAACTGCATAATGTCTGTAAGATTAAGATGCCTGCAACAGAACTTGTTTCTAACTCAAACAGCAGAAGTCACAGGCAACACTAAGCAATTATAAACAACATAACTCAATGTGATGTCCTTTTACTCTGTTCAATTAAAGAATATGAGTCACACAGGCAATGTAAGGCAAGCAAATGAGTTTAGCCACTTGAAACAAGTCGATAAAACCAAGTAATATTCCACTACCTGCTAGAGAATGCAGCATTTTAATGGGCACTACAAAAGGGGGGAAAACCCCACAAAACACGGAAAAAACCCCACCAAAATACAACTTGTTAAAGAGAAAAATCTAGCATCTTTCCTCAAAATGACGACTGATTTCTCACATCGGCCTTGTACAACCCCAGGACAAACCATGGCCAACTTTCTGGTTTTGATTTCAGGTTTTTTAGGATTTCTGTTCAACATGAGCAGTTTAGTGAGATCACACTTAATGAGACCTTAAGTGTCATTATGGCAACGAAATATTTAGTGCACAAGGGTTTGCATGGGCAGACAAAAGCCTTGGCTTCACTTTTATCAGTTTTTGAAGACTGTTAATGGAACATGAGTCTGGCAGAACAAAGCAATATATTAATTTCTACATTAAAACGTTGGCTATCAGACTACAAAATACAAACACAACTGTCTCTGAACACACAAGCTGTAACAAGTACTGAAAAGAACCTCAGTGATGAGGTTCTACACACATTTTCCATGGCTTTCACCCCAGACAAAGGGAGTTGTTGCTTCTTGAGTAGATTGATATGAATTTCATGTGTGTGTAACGGCAGAGAATCACAACTGGAGAGTTAATTTATTAGAAAAATGCTGTATTTAAGAGAATACCATGAACATTTATCTACAAATATAGTAGGAATTAAGAAGTCTAAGAAGTGTGTATATATCTGCCTTAACTGTAGTTTCTAAGTAAATGGAGAGAGTTCTCCTCCTGATCTTACCAAGCGTTTACTGTAGAGTAGTGCTGTGCTGCTCCCACTGGAAACTGCCCATTTGGAAAAATTCATGACATGTTCCAACTGCTTGGAGAGACCTGCCACCTCCTGTTGTTGCTGCAGAAGCTTCAGCCGATGCTCTTTTGCCAGGGTCTGCAAGTAAAAAAGCAGTTCCAGCCAAAGGGTTTGGTTTACACCTAACAGGCATTGGCTTTCATAGTTGCAACTCACAATAATCAAGTTACTTCACCTGGCTCTTCTGAAAAGCTCCTTGCCCCCTGACTGCAGCTATTGAAGTCAGTCTACATCTGTTCAAAGGTAACAGGACTTTCCTTGCCGATTCACATTGTCTCTCACAACACATTTTCATATATAGGTAAGCCTCTCCACACTTAAAAACATGACCTGGGGCAGTATCTTTCCAGGTCTCCATTCTAGACAATTTTCTCTTTTGAGAAAAGAAATAGAAAATACGACTTGCAGAAGCACCTGGAAAGTAACTGGGTTGATAATTCTGATTCATAAAGCAGGTCACAAAGATAATAATTGCATCATCCCAAAACCCAAACCAGAAATAAACCCACCCATGCTTGTTTGGGACATCTCTCCACACTGGAACTGTGACAGGACATGATACGAGTGGTCAGTGCCAGATATGTGTTTTATTTCAACGTGAATCTTCACCAAAAAACCATGACTGACACTTGTGTTTACTGTGAGAGAAATGAAATTACCTCCAACTGATGCAGCAGAGCTTTTCCCTTTTTGTTTATTTCTACCATCAGGGTAAATATGGCAACTTTAATATCCTGTTCCACCTGCTTTTGATTTTGATTCACTTCAAGAATTCTGTAAGTAGACAGTACAGAAAAGAAGGTTCTTTAGCTCAGAAACCCACCCTCCTCCAAACAGCACGAGGCTAGAGTATTTCTTGATCACATGCACCAGTTATAGATAGACCCTCAGACACTTCTCGTTGGGTAAATTACTTGGAGATATACAGCCAGTAGTTGTGAGTTATAAAATTAATTAAGTGGTGGAAAATTCTAAAGCCATAAATCTGTCACTGCTAAAAAGTAAATGTTTAATGTAATTTAAATTCTTGATTTTATGTTGTCTGGCACATTTCTGGAATAGTCCATGGCCATCAGAAAAGTACAAGTCTCATTGTCACCTAAGGCACTCCAGAAACAAAACCAGGAGATTGATTTTTTGGTTTAGTTTAGCTATTTCAACAATATTTCTCAACCACACAGCACAGGATAATCTCATACTGTGAAAACCACCACTGCTAAGGGGCAAGGAACAATAACCACTTAGATGCAGCAGAAGAAGAGAGGGGTGGTGTGCGCTGTTTTTTCCACCTGTGTCATCTTCAAAGACAGAGAGAGGAAGAGTTCAACCTTCAGTCAGCATCTCCTACTGTGTTGAATCATTCTGGCTACTGCCTTTGAACTGTGTTGAAGGAGCAGTAGTAAAGACCTGCTGCAGCATGGGGTTTACATGTTGATTTTCCTTCTAGGCTGGTAGTACCAAATGAATAAAGCCCCAAGCATGAATGTTTTGCATAAATCTTCAAATGTGTCAAACAGATTATCAAAACATGAATCATAACCTTTTACTTTCTAATAAGGATCTACACTAAAAAAATAAGTGGGGGTGGGGGGAAGAACATAAAACTGCCTTCTACAGCCTTTCTTGCAGAAGTTGATCTGTTACACCCAAGCTGTTGGTGCCCACTAAGCCCAAGGGCTGAGCTGAAGTTACCTAACACAACCAAGCACATGAAACAGTCACCACAGCAAACAGAAAAAGGCACTAACCTAAACAGTTCCAGAAACCACAGTGTATATAAACCTCAAAATCTGACACATACCTGTTTTGGATCTGTTTCCCTGTATATTTGATGTACTTAGTCTTCTCCATCAGTTTGGTTATCAGTGTCTCAATGATCACTTTCTGGTTCTGAAAAGCTTCTTCTAGAAACTGGTACCTGTGGCAAAAATACAATGAACACGCAAGCAAAAGGTGTGATGTACTTGCCAAACAGCAGAGTGCCTTACAAAAGGCTTCTTTAATTGAAGAATGATGCTGCTCAAGTCTGAAGTTTTCAATGTTATCATGCCAGCAAATGCTGATCTATTGTATCTGCAGTATATTTCAATATTTGTGAATTTATGATTTTAATGAAAATGAAAAGGATACTGTGTGAACACAGCTCAGTTTTAGCAGAAGGAAATATAATGCTGTGCTCTAGTCATCTCTTTGTAAGTGAAAGTGCATAGAAGCTATTACTTCATGCAAGATAAGGATGTTGAAACAGAAGAAAAAGAGAAATTGCTGAGTCAGTAAAGTCAGCAACCTTTTACCTTGATGGAACTGAAATCAACAATTTAAGGGGGGAAAAAAATGGTGGCAGATTCTGAAAAGTATATAAATCCTAAGAAAAAGAGAATTGAAGAGGAAGACTGCATCCGTGCCAGAGCAGGGCTTAGCCTGTTCCAAGAAGCCAATGCTTCCCAACCTACTGATGTTCACCTTGATAAGACAAGTTCTTTGGTTGGTTGCATCAAGTACAGCAAGTATATTAACATTTAACCTAAGAGCACATCTGTCTCGGACCATTTTACCTGCTAAGATCATTGTCTTGTACTCAGAAGTTCTTTATAGCTAAGCTTCCATGGACAGAAAGAGATGACGAAAGAACTGCAACCCAAAGATTTGAGTGTTGTCCAAGTAGAGCACAGTCAAACTTTAGGTTTACTCTTTGTTTTAAAGGGTTCTTCATAAAAAAAAAACAAGTTGCACCATTTTGAAGCTGTTTGGTAATGCTCCATTATACAACCAACTTGTTGAAGGACACATGGAGAAATTACACGTAAGCGTTCAGTCGCATAACACAGCCCCTGTGCTTTCTAAGGACTCTCTGAGGAGCTGCAGAGCAACAAGTTCCATCCCAGTAGCTTGAGAGTAAAGAAGGGTCTTGTGCTTAAATCACTACATTAACAACTGGAAGAATTAGGTTTTATTCTATCACACACTCATCAGCCACACTCCTCTAATTTCTGAGCAGAACTTTTCTCACCTGACTGTATCCCACACAGCCAGAGCCACAATCAGCTTTGAGCTACGTTCCTGTGAGTGCAATGCATGAAACATTGGCTTTGCTTTGATACCTGTGCTCTTTGTGCTCTAGTAACTGACAGTCTCGGCAGGTCAACTTGTCACAAGTTTCACAGTACAACTTCAACTGCTCCTTTTTGTGGTAAGGGCAGAACACAGGGCGCTGACTGGTCACACCAACTGCCTCTGTTGAACAAAGGAAGATATCAGGTCAGTCTCCTGGAATTCATAAAGATTTGCATTCTCCTGTTTTTAATTCCTGTGTTAGGCTTGACTGATTAAGAAACGTTTCTCCATGGAAAGGGTTGTCAAGCACTGAAACGGGCTGTCCCCTGAAGTGGCTGAGTCACTAAAAGACATGAAGATGTAGTGCTGCCTAGGGACGTGGTTTAGTGGTGGACTTGGCAGTGTTACAGTGTTAGGTCTACAGCAGGACTCAACAGCTGTAAAGAACTTCTCCCACTTAGGATTGTATGAATTTAAGGGTGCATCAGGGCACCTAATGGAGAATGTAACAGCTGGAAGTTCATCTGCAACATCTCACTCTTGACCAAGCATGAAGCCAGCACCATCTCTCAAGGAAAATGCCCAGAACATATTTTACTGTAATTTCCCAAGGCCCCACAAATGCAAAAGGAGTAGCCTGATGCAGTTTCAAAAGAGACTGCACAACCAGCAGGTTTATTTCTTAAACAGACTCAGAATTACAGAACGCATTGGGTTGGAAGGGACCTTTAAAGGTCATCTAGTTCAGCCTCCCTGCAGAGAGCAGGAACATCTTCAGCTAAATCAGATGGAAATTAGGAGATTGCTGACTTAATCTGTTCTTTTCTTTCTCAGTCAAGGTGTGAAATGAGTTTGAGAATGTCAAGACATGGACATTCAAAAGTGCAAAACATACAGAAGTTACTAAAATCCCTTCAGAACCCCATTTTCTAAATGAATCAGAAGCCCACGTTCCATTTCTAGTGACCAACGAGCATAGGAAACACCACCAAATTTCACAGAAGGGAAATATGTTCTTTAGAAAATTTAACTGACAAAAAGCTTGATATAAATTAGGATTATATGGCCTGTAATGAAAGAACTGGCTTCACACATCTTTCACTGCAGATGAACAAGGTCTCTTTTCTATACCCACTTGTTCACTTATTTTCAAGAAACCTAGAAGTTTCTTTTCAGATCTGTATCCTTCAGTCAAAAGCCTTTGAAAACAACCAGCAGATTCAGGCCTGAATACACAGAGAGCATTCCTACCACCAAGTCGTGTTCAGCATAACCACCAGGCACTCTTCTACCTACCACTTTGTGCTCTCCTGAAAGTACAGTCAGTACTTAACTTTTAATTAACCACATGTGAAAGTGGGATATAGAAGACAGTGTGTATCCCCAGAGTATCATTCTGGAAGCTACCCCTTGAGCAGCAAAGATTACAGAAGCCAAGGACCACAATCATAGGACTAGACATGGTAAAATCACAATAAATGTATAATGCACATAACGGTATAAAATAATTTATATAGAAATTACATATTTATAAGCTAAATAATGTAACTCCAGTGGACTTGCTAGAACACGTAGAATGCTTGTGAGCATCATTAGGGATTTAAAGGGACNTGTGGTCTCACCAGGGCAGAGTAGAGGGGGAGAAGAACCTTTCTCGATCTGCTAACTACCCTCCTTCTGATCCACCCCAGGATGCTGTAGGCCCTTCTTGGTCACAACAGCACACTGCTGGCTCATAGTCATCCTGCTGTCCACCAGCACCCCCAGGTCCCTTTCTCCTACACTCTCTCTAACAGGTCAGTCCCCAGCCTGTACTGGTACCTGGGGTTGTTCTTGCCCAGATGCAAGACTCTACACTTACCCTTGTACCCTGACATTTCTCTCTGCCCAGCTCTCCAGCCTGTCCAGGTCTTGCTGAATGGCAGCACAGTCTGCTGAGGTGTCAGCGACACCACCCAGCTTTGTGTCATCAGCAAACTTGCTGACAGTGCAACCTAATCCCTCATCCAAGTCATTAATGAATAGATTGAATCTGTCTTCTTAGATTTGCTAACTTTATGGATCACAGTGTGTCACCTCAAAAACAAAGGTGGGGATCTAATACAGGCCTTTCCAGTGCAGACACATGTTCTTTGTGAAGTTGTAAATCATGTTACCTGGAGATACTTCCTCTTTCTGTCTCACAGTATGATCTTTTGTGAATTTAACCCTCTGGTGAGCTCTGATGCAGGTCTTGCACAACCACTCTACACACTCCACACAAAACCCATTAGCTTCTGCGTTGTCTTCACAGCTCGTGCAGACCTGACATGAGGAAGAAACAGCAGCTGTTAAAATAAATATGGAATATATATAAATCTATACATACAAGCTATCATTCATGCATGATCAGTGCTCCCTTACAGCTTTCTGAAAACAGAGAAGTGAGAACGGAAAACTGCCCGAGGTACAGGAACACTATAAATAACTGCAGAGAAGTAACCGAATGTGACTTCTCAACAAAGTGGTCATTTTGCCAGCATTCCCCTAAAACCTTCACCTGACACGCTAAATGTCAGATCGTTGCTTTCTGCCCACTACTTCACACTCAGAAACCATGGAGGGTTTATCATATACAACACACTTTGTAAAATATTTACTGAAGATTCAACACTACAAGCACCACACTCATTTTAGAAGCCTCTTTGGTTCACACCAGCTTTAATTTTGGTTTCTACTCACCTGCTTAATAGTTTCAGCAAGCACAGACATTATTAAACAGCAGGGTTCTACCCAAGAAGTTGTGCATCACCACTTGAAGACAGTTTCTGTTAAGCTTATCAGTAAAGCTACCCTGGAATTGATGTGCAAGCAATGCACATTTATGTTCAGAATGCAGCTTGCTCAGTCATGGGACTCTTTGGACTATACTCAAGAGGTCTAGAAAAAGAATTAAATAAGGAAAAGCAGCCTGATAGCACTCCAAAACCTCTCAGTAATGAGTCTATACACACACACAAGAAAAAAAGTCCTACAGATCCACAATTTAAACAGGTTGAAAACTATGAACAATGGGCTACAGAATTTCACACGTGAAGAACGCTACTCTAGTTTTAACATCTCCTTTCCAATTGCCTCTTGTGACGGACTGAAGTAGGGTGAGGGGTAGAAAGCTGCTTGATGAACATTACACAGCAGTTCCCAACTCACAAGCACTTCTCTGAACCATGACACAGCAGTTTCCAACTGACATTCTCCCTCAAGCATGGTGGTTCTTGGAACCAGGTGGAACCTCTAAAACTTCAGTATGGCCCTTCATGCATATGGATGGTGTTTCCTGGATAAAACACTCTTGCTGATGGCCCATCACAAAACTCATAGAATCATTAGGGATTGGAAGGGACCTCGAAAGATCATCTAGTCCAATCCCCCTGACACAGCAGGATCACCTAGACCAAGTCACACAGGAACACATCCAGACAGGCCTTAAACATCTCCAGTGAAGGAGACTCCACAACCTCCCTGGGCAGCCTGTTCCAGTGCTCTATCACCCTTACTGGGAAGAAGTTCCTTCTCATATTCATGTGGAACCTCCTATGTTCCAGCTTACAACCATTGCCCCATATCCAATCACTACACGACACTGAGCAGAGCCTGGCTCCATCCTCCTGACACCCACCCTTCAAATATTTATAGACATTAATGAGGACTTCATCAGAATTAAGTTACTGCACTCCCACCATAGTGCACAGGGTTAACAATCACAGAATTACAGAATTATTAAAGCTGGAAAAGACCTCTGAGATGATCAAGCCCAGCCTATGACCTAACACCACCACATCAGCTAGGCCATAGCACTAAGTGCCACATCAGGTCTGTCCTTCAATGCCTCCGAGGATGGGGACCCCATCACTGCCCTTGGCAGTACATTTCAGTGTCTGATCACTGTATCTGTTAGAAAGTAATTCAAAATACTCAGCATAAATCTCTACTTTGAACAACTACTGCCATCAGAATCACTTTCAGGACATAAGGCACAAGCAGCACTTAAGTATTGAGGCAGCTTCAGGCCCTGCGCTCTTGTTCTGTCGCTAGTTGCCTGGGAGAAGAGCCTGACCCTGTTCTGGCAGGTGCTTTGCACTAGATGATCTTTCGAGGTCCCTTCCAGCCCCTAATGTTCTGTGACCACATGATAGTGTATGTGCAGAATTATGTCCCAGTTTTCCCTTCAAGAGTAAGAGCAGAACTAGCACAGAATTTGCCATAGGCCACGTTGCAAGTTGCTGACAGGACTGTAATCTGTACACAGGAGTCACAGACTCCTAGTGCTGTGCTTATCCTTCTGGTTCATATTGCCTCTCAAATGAATTTACAACACAAGGGCTGTTGATCCCTCTTGTTGTCACTTGGGAGTTTGAAGTGGTCCTTCAAACCTGCAAAGGAGACACAATTAGGCTTCTGCCCCTTTTTCTGTTTCTTTAGAAGAAGGAGACCTGAACACTTTAGTTTCTATCTTCAGCTCCATCTTAAATGTTTCTTTCCCCTCTTCTTATAACAATAGATCTTCTAGTCCTATAGAGACTCAAAGTCAGGACATCCTAAAAAAGTCAAGAAAACTAAACAGAAGCAACTAGAGGAAGGGAATTGCAATCAGGAAATAAAAATTTTTTACTTCTTCTTAAACCTGAATTTCAATGACATTTTGCAAAAAACCCCACCCCAGTGTCCTTAAGGACTCAGCACAGCTTCTTGGAAGAAAGATGTACAATGAGCAAGTTTCATCGAGGCAGTGCTTCAACAGTTTGCTTTCTCTGGCAGAAACTCTCATGAAAGAAATTCCCTCTCTTCTCCTCTGCCAACTGACTCTCCCTCAGGTGTGTCAGTGCAGCCCTCTGCAAGCTGTGCTATCAGACTGGACAGATGACAGCCCTGTAGATGAAGGATCAGTTGCATCAGCACTGCTGACTGGGCAGTGAACTAGTGTTGGATGACAAAGATGTTATAAATCAGTAGCCAGAGAGATCGTAGATCACAGAATAGTTTTGGCTGGAAGAGACTTTTAAGCTCATTAAGTCCAACCTTTTCCTAGTCCCATCATCACCACTAAACCACGTCCCACAATGGAACATCTACCCTTCTCTTCAACACCTCCAGGGATGAGGATTCAACCTGTTCCAGTGCCTGACAGCCCTTTCAGGAAAGAAACTCTTCCTGACATCCAACCTGAACCTGCCCTAGTGCAGCTGAAGGCCATTTCCCCATCTCCTGTCACTGGCTACTAGGGAGAACTGACCAACCCCTGCCTCTCTACAGCCTCCCTTCAAGCACTTGTAGCGAGCAGGTTGTGAAGATGCTGTGCTTCCAGATCCCCAGTAATGCTTTCACAAGTCAGTTTCCTAGCCTAAAAAAACCCTGACAGTGAAAACAAAATAAAAGACAACAACAACAAAATCTTTGTTATTCTTTAAGTCAAAGAAGCCAAACAAGCCCTAAATAATAGGAAAACCAGTTCAAACCACAACAAAACAACAGCGAAGAAAACAGACAAACACCCACCAAACCAAGCCACAAGAAGCAAACATCTGCCTTTCAGATGACTTTTAGCAAACTCAGGTAGGTAAATTTACTATTTGCCAGGCACTTAATAAATTAAAATAATTTCTGAAAGTCTCCATTCCTTCTCAAATACAAGATCTTTGTCTAAATGTGTTTATTTCCAGCTGGTATGACCTACTGTATCTGGAATGAGATGAAGAATGTGATTCACTAACCAGCTATCAGGCCAAAAGAACTGAAACTTCTTAGCTTGGATATTAGGAAGCCCTTCCTCACGGAAAGGGTGATCAGACCCTGGAATGAACTGCCCAGGGAAGTGGTGGAGTCTCCATCCCTGAAGGTGTTTAAGACACACTGGATGGGGCACTTAGTGCCCTGGTCTAGCCGATGTGGTGATGTTAGGTCATAAGATGGACTTGATGATCTCAGGTCTTTTCCAGCCTCAATAATTTTGTGATAGTCCAACTGCATACTCTTCAATGCCACCAAGTGCAAGAGTGCCGGACAGATGTTCCTCACAGACATCACAATCCATGCTGTCAAATTAGCTGTGGCTTCCAGGTAGAATCTGGACTTGCTTCTACCCACTTCTTTGAAAGGTACATTTTCAGATACAGCTTGGATTTTGCTCTACCTCCCAGTTATTAGAATAAGTCATAGAGCTCAAGTACATGGAACTATAATTACTGCGAGTGTTTGCTAGACTCTTGCCAAATCTGGAATTTCTTTCATTGTTAGTTTTTATGACTCACACAGCAGTGCTTCAGCGATTTCAAAGAAAACTCTCCCTAGTTAGCCTGGAAGCCTTTCTTCTGGTTAGATAGATATTTATTTTTAATTGTCTTCTCCTTGTAATTATATCTAATGCACTTACTAGTTCTAGTATTTATAACCCTGGGAAGTATTTACTCAGCCTTCATTCAATTGTAATGAAAGCTGAAATTACTTAGCAGGCTGCAGGTAAGTACTATTTTTTCTACTGTAAAAGTCATATATTCACTTAAAATCAGATTTACATGCAGTAGCTCAAGTAACAGAGCTGTCTTCTCAGCTATAGTAGTAACTAACCACTTTTCCAATTGACTATAGCTCGAGCATTAGAGGGATTAAAAAAGCAACCAAAGGTTTCAAATGAAGAGAGCAACGCAGACCCGATTCAGTTCCAAACTTCACAGGTGTAAATTAGATGCAACAGTTTCCTCTCTTGACTAAGGGGGCAGCATTACTCTGAACTTAAAAACGGCTGCTGATTAAGCAGCAAGTATAAACCTTGAGCTTATGAAGTAGCTATTCATTAAATCTGACACCAAGGAGGCAAATAAGCCTTGAATGAAATAGCGAGCCACACCAAGTGTGCTTTGTCCAATGGTGAAGGTTAAAATAAACATAAAAGAAGCAGATGTGCTCCTTAAAGAGCAAGGAGCCTTCTGAGTTTGCACGGGACTCCGAGTTCAGAAGTTGTTCATGGTGAGGAAGACTCGCTACTTCATCCCCAAGACCCCAAGCCCACTTCCACAAAAGGTTGTGCCTGCCCAGATGGGAGGAGACCTAACTTACACGAGAAGCAGGGACAGGTTGTGAATATGTATAGGTGTATTGGGAAATCTAATGAATATGTGTTGTTTTACAACATATAGTCATGGTTTCGTAGCCAGTGGGTGCACACAACTTCCGAGAGGCATGAGCCCTGTGCGCCCGTCGGTGATAATAAATAACCTCCTCAAAAACTCTAAACCTGCCCAGGGAGGTTGTGGAGTCTCCTTCTCTGGAGATGCTTAAAACCTGCCTAGATGTGTTCCTGTGTGACTTGGTCTAGGTGATCCTGCTGTGGCAGGGGGTAATTAGACTGGATGATCTTTCAAGGTCACTTCCAATCCCTAATGATTCTATGACTTGCAGTCTTAGTATCCATATCTGGTATCAAATCAAAACACCTACCTGGCTTTGTTACTACATTCCCATAGTCTGACATAAAATGCAACTATGCTTCATTCCTACAACAACAATTAAAACTATCAGGTCAGTAACTAGCGAAGACGCAGAAAGTGGTTTTATTATTCAAGATTTTTATGCACGTTTGGACACAGAAGCTATGAAAAGTGGGACTCAATATGGTCCAGCCATACTGAGTTTTCACTCGGATGTTAATTTCTGCATCAGTCTCGCACTTTTCATTTTTCATGGTTTTCCACATGAATTCTCTCCTGTTATGTTCCTGAATTTCCCTCATCTTTAGCCTTATTCAAATGTAGCATTTGTTTCAACAACATCTCTTGGGTTAGAAGCTTCTTCACAGTCACTCTTATTAATCAAGTATAATTAATTTTCATTTTTGGATTTCTCTTCAGCATGCAACAATTATGTCAAGTCTTTCAACAAATCATAACATGACAAAAGTACAAAGGACCTGATTTTTCAAGGTATTTATGTTTTGTTTGGCCACAACCTACAACAACTGCTTTAAAGAAAGTCACAACTGAATTTTCCATTAGTCAGTCCCTTTTCTGGAAAGCTTTCTATGCTAATTCTCTATGTTCTCATTCATGCTAGCCAGGAAAGCCCTTGTGGTACACATACTAGTGAGCTTCACACTTACTTTCTTTTGCTCCTGAAGCTTTCAGTAAGAACTGCCAGGAAGCACAGCTATGTAATTAGGGTAACTGAGCTGCCAAAATCAGGCTCAGATACAATAAATGTGATTTTAGACAGATGGGTGGAACTTTAATGGGTTTCAGTTATTTTTCACACCCCAAAATACCTGGCTCTGTGATATGCCACTCACTCCTACAGCTTAAATTCAATATAAATTGAATTTAACCATTACCTTTTTAAATCTGAAACAATCAAACACTGACTTCAAACAGGAGTTTTTTGCAGTCTCTCTTAATCCTTCCTGACAAATGTTAGTCATAGACACGGACCCGTGGTTGTAAAACACAGCATCACTTGCATGAAACTTGCCTTTAATTCTAGTTTCATAAACATCCAGTTAAAGCTGCCAAACTACCAGAGACAAACTAACCATCTCAGTAGAAAATTTCTGTAAAACAGCCAACATTTTGGACAGAATTTGAATGATCTGATACAGTATTTCCTGAAAGTCTCAGTATCTTTTCCATTTTAATTCCTCTGATCCGCTTCCTATCTTATACTGTTAAGTTTTCTTTATTTTCCCTTTGCTCCTTCAAAGGCAAAACAAGACAGGATGATTAGAAGATTGTATCATCCTTAAACTTCAAAATATTCCCTCTTGAATCCCACTGATTGCTGAATTGAGTTAACTTTGCTATTCCACAACAGAGAGACCGGCTAGCTTTTTTTATGGTTCCAAGGTCAGAGTACAAAGGTACGTCCAAAAATCCATTCAAACAAAACAGAACCTCCAAAAAGGTGAGGTACATGCTCATTTAGCAGGCATCTGATAAAACATTTAGCTTCATTTTTCTAAGAAAAAGTCCTCAGAAAAGCCCACGAACGTACTACTCTGCCGCTTCAGCAAAGCCTGCTGCAGAAAGCATGCAGAGTTCAGCCAGGGAACTTCGCTGAAGAACCGCAAGCCTGCAGCTTTTTGTAAGGAGAGAGAAACAGCACAGAACAGAAGACTAAGACTCAAGTCTCAATTTCCCACTCAGCTTTCACAAAAAAACAGGAAAACTTAGGAGGGGGGGAAGAAACAACATTAAGAAGACTTCGTCACTAAATGCTGGAGTAATTGTACTTTCATCACGAGTCTCCTAAGCACTATCTGAGAGGATCGTTACAGAACTAATCAGAAGTTATAGCACAGACCCAAACAAAAACTAATCCAACAAAGTTATTTGTTATCTTGCTTTTCTTCTTAATTTTAAAGCCACTAAAAAGTTATGAGCAGAAAGCTGTGATCACAATTATCTATGAAATTCAGATGCCTTCCTGCAACACCCAGGGGAAAAAGACTAAACCAGGCAACTGAAAAAAATGCACATGCAAACAAAACCAGAGTGAACTTCGAACTGTCCTGTGTTGCGAGAACACTGCTCATGCTTCCAGACTCTGAACTACAGTTCTGTTTCTGGTAGGGTCTATCGCTTCGGAGAAATCTAGTGGCAAAATTCCTTGTAAGGTGAACACAGTCTAATTAGTTCAAGACATAATTCCTCTTGGTTAGAGATGCTGACAACATTTATGCCTTTAATAGTTACTGAGCTGGAATCACAAACCTGACTGGGAATTTTAATTTATTTCTGAGAGCACACCCATTTATATATATTAGAACAAATGCCAGCAATGCTTTGAAACAAGTAGACTAGCCAATACAGGATTTCTAAGAAGCTGCCCCTGAAACAGATGGATCAAGAGCCAACAGTACAGGTCGTTAAAACAGAAGAGCTCAAAAAGCATTTTCAAAATAAAAGGAGACAGACTACCATTCAAAGTCAGGGGATAAACTGAAATACAGTCTACATTGACACTGCAACCTTCTTCTACCCTTGTGAAGAATATGTAGCAACACAGAAAGAGGATTAATTATCTGCAATAAGTTCCTAGAGTTTAGTAAAAGGTTTGTAAAGGGATACCTGAGATACTTTTGAAAAGAGGCCTTGTATTAATCACAGAGACTTTGTATAAGAAGTAACAAGTATATTTTAGCTTATAGCTGTATCTGCAGAACTTTCTAAAGAAGGTCCCTTTCTCAGGATACTCAGAAAAGAATTCATCTATAAGAACTGATACAGACAAGAACTGATACGTAGGGCAGCGTTCCCAGCCTTGAGAGCCCAAGTGGCCCACTGCCACCAGCCCTTCATACAGCCAGCTCCAGCCTCGCTGGGCTCACAGAATGCGACAGCGAGACGCATCTTGGGCCTTCAGCATGATTTCAACAGCATGATAGAGCAACAAAGAACTGCTTGTAGATCGACAGAGTAGTGTCCCTCCCCTCCCTCATGAAGGAGTGGGCTTAGAGAGAAAGGCACAAAACCAACAACTTCTTGGCCACCGTTGGGAGCCCCACTCCTGAAGCCAAATCGATCATTGGCAGGATGCTGGAGATCATCTGAGGAACCCAGGGATCCTGTGATCCTCTCCCCCTACTCTTTATCCCTCTTTTTTCCCCCCTTTCTTCCCTTCTCTTGTTTTTATCTCTGTCTGAAAACGTAACTAATTAACCAATCACAAAGGACCTTTTCAGTACCAAACCTGGGCAAACCCACAAAACTGCTGAGCACACGCCAAGAGACTGCAAGAACTGAGGAACACAACCCTGTCCTTTCTAGGAAAAAATATGAATATGCATGTTTTATTTGTATATAACACATGCCTTTTGTTTCAGCTGACGCACATGGTGAGAGGAGAGACGCGTCGTGTTGCCCAGCGCTGCAATAAACATACCTGCTTCAAACTCTTTGTGAGTTGGGAGCTTGTTTCCACACATTGCTATCTTAATAGCTAAAAATTAAGACATGCAACGTTTTGATGCCACAGATTGCTTAACTGTAGTCTTTCACAGATGTGTTTATGCATTTGGTACTGCTTCCACACCAGTCATTTTCTCCCAAAAAGCCCTAAGTTAAAAAAACCACTGACTCTTCTGTCAGAGGCACAGGTTTTGGTTTTATGAGCTCAAAATGAAGAAGAGACAGCCTACAGAAAGAAAACTATTTAGTGTCATGTTTTATCAGTGCTAGGAAAAATAAAGTCTTTTTAGAGCCCAGAAATTTTCACTCTAATGTCTATTCCTTACTTTTATCTTCTGCCACAATGCAATTTTACATCAACAATTAAAAATAGTTGATAAATAACCACCTTCTTCACATACATTTTCATCCATTTGAACTGATCTTCTGGAGTAGCTACCCCTGGTGATGACTCAGAAGTTGACGCCTTTTTCTGCATAAGAACAGCAGCGTAAAGGCCACACAGTCAGAAGTCAAGGGTATGTACACACATCAAAAAGGTGTCAACATGATTAGATGCACTTACCTGATTTGATTTCTCTACTGTGCTACTGGGAACCTCTGTGGTATCCTTCACAAAAAAGTTGTCTATGATGTGTCTCTCCGCACATTCCTGACCACAAATTGGGCAGCGGATGACGCCAACTGCGGGGGAAAAGAAGATATTTTAGTATGCTTGCACAATTTAAGGTATGGCAAACAACTTCAAAGACAGCTTGTAAGGATAAATGCTTTGAGAGGTTGTTTTCATACTTTCCCGTCAATAAGGGGTGAATAAAAAGAAGCCAATTCTCATTTATCACTGAAGTCACCTTTACCTGTTATTCCAGGAGCGCGTATTCTTTCAACCAAGGTCAAGCACCTTTTTTGTTTCAAGCCTATAACAAATTTGCCTTAACCTTATGGAAGGTTAATTCATTTTCTCTAAAGGGAATGTATTCCCTTGCTGTTACAGACTGGATGGAAGTGAACACTAGTGTAGAGTATTAAGTAGTGGCGCCGAGCAGTATTACACACACACCCCCCACCCCACACCAGCAGCATGATGTGTTTGACTTCCAGCTACGTAACACAAGAAATCAAACACATATTCAAAATTAATGACACAGGTTACACAGAGGAAGAATGGGCCTGTAGTAACATCATTACTACCTTCACACTGAGCAGAGAAAAACAAGCAAGGAGGACGTGAAACTCGTGCAAGTCGCTCACGCCCACACTGAGACAGGTTCTAGACCTATGGCTGCCATTTAAGAGAAGATTTAAGTTTAGTATCTCAAGGATCAGAGGCTCTGTTCAATTTAACACAAGTATGTATTTAGCACTTGCATATGTAACTAAACCATCATGTGCTTAATCCTGTTCCTATTTCACTTTTACAATAAAATGTAGAAGTACAGGAACTACTGAATATTTCACGACTTCTACGCAGAAGAATTTAATTCCTTGCTGTAAGTGCTTCATACAAGATTTAGGTAACCTTTTCATAATGCTCTTCCAATACACACTAGAGGCTTAACTGTCCAACTCACTGTAAAGCAAGTCTGTCCTAGAAGTGCACTACTTTTACTAAATTAGGTCTTCACTCTAGAAATTCAGCCCGCAGCTTTCCACTTCTGTGCTAGGCATTTCACTTTCACCTGAAAGACTAAGATGTTCTGTCTGGCTGCACAGTAATTATCATTTTGCCAGTCTGCATTTAAGATGTGTTTGTGTAGCTTCTCAGCAGAGAGGGACTCGGGAGTACTGGTTGACAGCTGGCCAGCAGTGTGCCCAGGTGGCCCAGAAGCCAACTGCATCTTGGCTTGTATCAGGACATGTGTGTGGCCAGCAGAGCTAGGGATGTAATTGTCCCCCTGTGCTGGGCACTGGTGAAGCCTCACCTCAAGTCGTGGGAGCAGTTCTGGGCCCCCTCACTTCACAAAGACATTTAAGGGCTGGAGTGGGTCCAGAGGAGCAATGAGGCTGGGGAAGGGACTGGAGGGAAAGTCTGATGAGGAGAGGCTGAGGGAGCTGGGGGTGTTTAGCCTAGGTCCCTCTCTACAACTACCTACTTCCTACCATGCATGCTCAGGAGAGGGGCAATATGACCTGTGGGCATGATTTTTAGCATAGTAATAAGGGTACAGTGAGGATGGCTCAACTAGAGGACACACTGACCTGGAGTTATCTTTGACAGCCTCTCGATTAACATTTTCTTTGAGCCTCAATTGCCATAGTGTCCTGGCTTGTAGGAGGCCAACCATTCCTGCTCCTGTTTAGAGAAGATTAAGTGTCTTTAAACTGTCTAGTTCAACACAGACCAGAAACACCTTGAGTTAGTACAGGCCTAATGTGTTATTTTAGGTTACACAAATTGGTCTTCAACAATATGACCTGAAAGAAGCTGCAGTCTGTGGAAAGCTGTCCTGGTTTTGGCTGGGACAGAGTTGTTTTTAACCTAGTAGCTGCTATAGAGTTGTGTTTTGGATTTAGAACACACTGATCTTCTTGGTGGTTACTAAGTAGTGTTTATACTAAGAGGTATTTTTCAGCTTCTCATGCCCTACCAGTTAGAAGGCTGCAGGGGCATAAGAAGTCGGGAAGGTTCAAAGCTGGGATAGCTGACCCAAAGCAGCCAAAGGAATATTTCATACCTTGACATCATGCCCAGTGCATAAACTGGGCATGTTGCAACTAGACCAAGTTGCATAGGAGCATATTTAGGCAGGTTTTAAGTGTCTCCAGAGACTGAGACTCCACAACCATCCTTGGCAACCACTTCCAATGCTCTGTCACCCTCATCATGAAGAAGTTCCTTCTCATATTGATGTGGAACCTTCTGTTCCAGCTTACATCCATTGCTCCCTGTCTGTCATTAGATGACACTGAGAAGAGCCTGGCTCCATCCTCCTGACACGTGTGACTTGGTCTAGGTGATCCTGCTGTGGCAGGAGGGTTGGATTAGATGATCTTTCTAGGTCCCTTCCAATCCCTCATGATTCTATGATTCTATGACACCTACCCTTCACATATTTATCAACATTCATGAGGCCACCCTTCAGTCTCCTTTTCTCCAAGCTAAAGAGACCCAGGTCCCTCAGCCTTTCCTCATAAGGGAGGTGTCCTACTCCCTTCATCATCTTCATGGCTCTGTGCTGAGCTCTCTCCAGCAGTTCTGTGTCCTTGTTGAACTGGGGCCCAGAACTGGACACAATATTCCATGCAAGAAGGTGAAAAAAAACACATAACTCTTAAACCTTGGGAAATGGAGATCTGAAATGTATTAGGGATGGTTCTTCCCTTTTAGCGCAGCGTGTGTGCTTGTGTTCCTGCCCCAGGGGATTCTGATAATAGGAAATAGTTAACTTTACAGCTAGAAGTTAGAAACTTGAAGAGAACCTTGGCAAATTGTAAACTGCAGTAGATAACAAGAACAAATCATGCTTGTTAAAGCAGGAGCTTCTTTGTCAAGCAAGGTCAACCCCCACTAAAAACTGGCTTTAACCAGCCTTGTGGTTACTGACACTTAACAATTCAGCATTCTGGGCCAAGGGAGAAGAACATATGGAAGGGGAAGACTTCCAGAAACCCCCTGCCCACAACCCTCAGGTGTCACTGCACAAGAGCCAGGAGGAAGCAGCCTCAGATAATGAGTTTCTGGGACCAATTTTAATAACTCTGCCCATTTCTTGTTGATTTAATGCACATGTACGTTTAACTATTCAACACGCATGTGATAAACTGAAGCTGTTTGAGTGATCCCCCATGCAGCTCAGTACTGCCAGGCTCTTCTAAACGTCATCTAGCAATAGGATGAGGGGCAATGGCTGCAAGCTGGAACATAGAAGGTTCCATATGAATGCGAGAAGGAACTTCCTCACAGTGAGGGTGACAGAGCACTGCAACAGGCTGCCCAAGGAGGCTGTGGAATCTCCTTCCCTGGAGATGTTTAAAACCTGCCTGGATGTGTTCCTGTGTGACTGGATCTAGGTGATCCTGCTCTGGCAGAGGGATTGGACTAGATGATCTTTCCAGGTGCCTTCCAATCCCTGATGTTCTGCGATTCTGTGATTAAAACACATCTGCTTTAGAACTCTGCATGAGTTACAGGGTTTGATTCTGCAAGGCAATCCGGCCTGAAGCCAAACACTGTTTACCTCGTCCTATGCCCCCTTTTTCTCAGAATGTGTGTAATGGCACGGTGACAAAGTTTCTGCTTTGTGTGTTTTCACTTGCTTGGGCTTCTCTTCTTTCTGTGTTTAGCTATAGATTTAACAAACCCCTTTTAGTTTTCCCTGAGCTGCTCCACTGCCTGTTTAATCCAATCCAAGAACCCCCCTGAGACCTGGCTGCCTTTCGTTCTGTTTGGTTTTAACTTGGGACACCCATTATGGTAATTGATAACCAATCTCTGTGTTTTACTTCTCCTGTTGCTCAAACAGAGAGCAGCTTGGTGAGCATCTGTCAGCCAGCCAAGGCTAATCCACCACACAGTGGTTCTGGGGTTTTGGTTGGGGTTTCGTTTGTTTTTTAAAGCTAAATACTTCAAATTAAAATTGTATCTTAGTTGATAAGTGAAGCAGATCTGAAAGAGATGCTGGTTTCTATCTAACTTTGCAGGTTTTATTTGGAGAAGACAGCACTCTGTCATGCTGGAACCACAGATGTAGAGAATATAAAACATAAATCCAGTTACAGCACCTATAACACTTTGGAGGTCTAAACCAGTTCAGAGATATTAACTTTTCTTTTCTGAGTGAAAAACAAAAAAATAACTTGGGAGAGTCATGAGTGTAATTTTCCTCAAACTAGTTTACTGGATATAATCATATATTACAGTAACTTATGAGAAATTTGATTTTAAAAGGTAGGAGGAACACTCATGATACTACACATGCTAGAATCTTCTGGTACTGACAGTAAACATAGGATCAGCATACAAGTAGTATTAGCATATTAGTGACTTGACAGTTTATTCCTACTATCTCAAGTCACATTATTTTCACTTTATATACCAAATATGATAAATTTGGTGAAGGAAAGGCAGACATAGTTTGAACGCTTTTTTCCCCTCATCTAGTTTTCCAATACAAAAGCTTAACACAGAACAAGTAACCCCTCCTAGGTCCTATGGTAGTAACAAAACACAGTGCTGCACGTGATGGAACACTGCTCTCTCCAGCCTAGTAAGAGACCATGGTGATGTAGTAGTGGTGTAGTAGTGTTGTGTGGGTCCTTGTCTGGAATCCTGTGCATCCCACCTGGGTCACCACTAACACTGTAGGTCAGAGACCTCCACTGTATTTCAACCAAGAGCTTTAACTACAGTGTCAGGGACAAAAGGAGGCTTTAACAAAACCACTTACAAACCTGCAGGCAGTGAAACAACTGACTCAATTTGGAGAAGAAAGGCCTCAAGACATTTAATTCACTCTCCCCACCAGATATCAGAGTAAAACTCCTCACAAGACGTAAACACAGATATACAGAGTTTTTTGACAATGAACTAAGATGAAAATGTCTGAGTGCCCATTATAGACAGTTCCTTCTCTCTCAAATCACAGCAGTCATCAGACTTCAGTCTCTATCCTCCAGAAGTAGTTAACCATGGAACTTTCAGCCAAGTATTCCACCTTTAACTGGACTTCACAGAATCATAGAATCATTAAGGATTGGAAGGGACCTCAAAAGACCTAGTCTAATCCTTGTTTTAAAAGTCTCCAGAGAAGGAGACTCCACAACTATCCTACGCAGCCTCTTCCAGTGCTCTGTCACCATCACTGGGAAGAAGTTTCTTCTCATATTGATGTGGAACCTCCTATGTTCCAGCTGACACCCATTGCCCCTTGTCCTATCACTAGATGACACTGAGAAGAGCCTGGCTCCATCCTCCTGACACCCACTCTTCACGTATTTATGACTTAGAATCATATTCTATGATTCTATGACTTACCCTTCCCCATCTGGCTGCTTGCTTCTAACCCTATGTTTCCCTCAACATTTTGCCATATTCCCTGCCCTTCCTTTTGATTTAGAATATTTACTCCTACAGAACCTCATTTTCTCATCATGTGGTAATAGGAAACCTGTTTTCTGGTTCTAGCCATCACCTGCATTATTCACATCCAATACAATCTAATGTTTCCAGCCTGTAGTGTCCATTACAGCAGAGAAAACACAAGGAAAGAGCTGAGAAAAGCCCACAGGATTAACCTGGAAAAGAAGTGAAAGTTTCAGTGTGTGCAGGCTTGAAACACTGACAGGTTTAGTGGGTATGAACTAAAGAAAAGAAATACAGAGAAGACAAAAAACCCCCAGGTGTCGTTACAAATACGTGAAGACACCCTTCTAGTCTTAACACTGAACTTTCAAAAGGGCAATACTGCAGGAGTTAATGTGCATCAGGATGCCTTTTACTGAGAACAGTCTCCTTTCACACAAGCTTAATTTTAGATCTAAAAATCCTAACATGAATTACCTAGTTTGCTTTCAGTAACTGAGATTATTACACAGACATCTTCATTCAAACATACAAAACAAGGAAGTCTATTGTCTATTAAGAGGGAAGACAGCTTCGAAACTGTTTCTCCTCCTGTCTTTGCACACAGATGTGAGCTGGGGGAGAATTTCTGTCCAGGCAGCCATCCACTGAGCTGAGAGTAGGCAAGTTATTTCCAATGCATCAGTTTGTAACTGGTAGTGACTAATACGAAATCACTGCAGAAAGTAAGATTTTGAAATTATACTTAACCTGCCTGTTCTTGCTCACAAGAATTACATTCTCACCAGAGTTTCTTTTTGTCAAAACACTCCTGGAAGATTATTTGTTTTTAATGGAGCAAGTGCTCCAGTGGGCAGGTGAAGGCACACCACTTAACCTGGGAGATATTCCATAATCAGTGTCAGGATTATCTTGAGGACAGTAAGTTATAAAACCTCATATTTTTAGCTATTTGTTCATGCCAAGACAGTTGTTTATGCAGCTATTGAGTGAGCTGGATCAAGACTGCAGGGTGGTGCTTGAGTAGGAAAAACAGAGAGGCAGATTTCTATCCTCTTCTCAGCAGCAGCATCCATTCATACAAAAAGCTATGGAACCTTACATTCAGACTTTGATTAAACCAAGCCTGGGCACTGCTTTGCTCCTCTGCCCATTTGTTGCTATCCCACAACACCACAAGGATTCATGATGCCACACGATGAGCTGGACTAGGGAGTACGGTGTGGATTAAATGAGGTTGTGCCAGGAGAGAAGAGTTTAGCTTCCACCACAGCAGATCTCACTGGCTCCAGGCTCACAACACACAGATCTTTTCAAGGAATGCTAGCCTGTATTTTAGAGATGTAGGCAAGAGCACATCACATTCTTACTCTTCTTCTTCTCAAGTTACATGCTGCATCCACAGCAAAGACATCTCAAGCCATCCAGCAGAAAGGATTTAAGGCATATATTGTATTATTTCCAACTCAGCTCTCAGTTTCCTGGGAGTGCATTCCAGACTACTAAAGCATCCTAAGGCAATAGGAGACTGCTCTGGTCTGCCCCAGTTTCAGCTCCTTTGCACTGTAGCAAACAGGTTTCAGAGCCAATTTAATAAAAGCACTGGACAGTAATTTGTAGAGCCAAAACGATGTATTTTTGTTTGTGGATACAAAGTCCTTTACTAAAAATGAAGGCTTGAGAGTTCTCTTTCTTCAGTACAGATCAGCCACAAGAACTCCAATAGTTGTGTGAACGAGAGATCTCTCTATTAAATAGATTGCTTGGAAGCAACTAATTTTCCCTAAAATGAGGTAGTCATTACGGAATAAATTAATTAGGCTTGTGCAAGGTAATTTTTCTTGGATTTACAGAAGTCTTGTTTGAAATTTTAACTCTTCAGGTTTCAGAACAGAAAATATCACCAGTCTCACACACATAGCTGTTGTGTTTTTTAAATGGACATGCTGGTTAACATTAGTAGAAGGTATGTCAGAGGCTGGAGCTTTAAGGTTTTCAGCATAACTAATTATAGAAAAACTAGGGAGGGCATTTCAGTTGTGACCTATGGAATCTTTTCTCCTCTCATTGTTTATCTAGATAGACACTGTTAATATTGGTTTCATTAAAATGCACAGGGTTGAGGGTAAACTGGTTATATATCCACAGGTCATGGTTTATCTGTTAAAAACCAAACACTTAGGAGACTCAATTAGAGAGACGAGATCATGTGCAGAAACATGTGAATCAATTTTAAAAATAATTACTGCTTTCCTCTTGTTTCTCATTAAGCCAATACCAGTGCTGCAAAATTGGCAACTTCCTCAAACCAGTTTGTTCCAGAAAAAGCTGCTCCTATCTAGTTCTGACAGCCTGCTGCTGCTAGTGGAGGGGAGATAGATTAAACCAACAAGCAAGCACATCTCAAGGGGAAAGTAGTATTTACTGCCAAAACATAAACACATCAAGCAAGAATCTAGTGGATCAGTTTATTAAAAAGCAAATGTGTCATTTACCTTCCTTCAAAACAGATAGAGATGGAAACCAGACAAAGACTAGGCGCTGTAATCCCCCCTCTGGAAGAGTGTTACAGGCCACTTTTTATGCTGCAGTGCATTGACTTTCTTGGAAAGCACTGCCGAGCTGAATTAAAATATTTCAGCTGCTCTGTGCAATGGTTGGTTGTTTTTGCTGTACGTGCCCATTCTTCAAACACTTCAAACATTGTGCATTAAACTTCATAAACTGGCACTTCTCAAGAGCTGACTGTAGCCACTTCAAGTACCTCAGAAAATTCTGAAGGGAGAATTTCTGTTCAATTTCAAAGCTGACCAATGCATTTAGTTCGGAAACAACTTTATAACAAGTGTCATAGTGGTAACAAAGGGAAACTGCTATTGAGGGGATAAACAGTATTTAAGTACAAGGTGATAAAAACCCCCTCTCTGCCTTGCTATGAATGGCCTTAAAATGACGATGCTGAAGCTGCCAACAATTATGTCAATTGTCACTGCTGACTGTGATGAGCATTTCTTTCATCAAAATTAAATAGATTCTTTCAAGCCCTGGAATTGCCAAGCGTTTCCAACTCATATGTAATGAACTGAAGCATACAAGATGTAATTTTATGAGTCAGTTTTATTCCTGCAGAGTTTTCTCTGAGCAACTGGGATTTTAATTTTTCAAGTTGCTAATGTTTTGGAAGTAGGTTTAACGTTGTCTTGTTTTGTACCTTCTACTGGTTTTGCAGATACTCCAGGATCCTGACAACAGCACTTAAGTCCATTGTGTTCATGTGCTTCTGGAACAAAGGAATTAATACCTTTCTCCCTGAATAACAGCATGTTAGTGTGTTGTTATTACTGTTTTAAAGACAAGATCACTAGAGTAAAACATTTCTCTTGACTGAATTTCTAAGGAGATGGACTCTCTTAACACCATGAGCACAATACAGATAATAGTCATTTCTTTGTAGCAAGAAATTTCATACTCTGGTCTTCATCCTTAAGAGTTCTCATCTAATACCAGCTGACAGTTCAATAATCACAAATTACTGACCCTTCACCAGAAATGACAGTTAGGAAACAGTGGGTAAACAGACTAGCACTTGGGCAGTTGGAGCCACTCACAAGCCAAAGTACCAAGCCTTTTTGGAAGACACTGAGGGAACTGGTTCTTTTTAACCCTTTGTTGAAAAGATGAAAACTACACTCCAGCATGTGACACTCTTCACTGTTTCACCTACTTCCTCCTTAAAGCTGCAGATACCATCATGTTCTCAACACTGAGCAGATGTGAAGGCAAACAAAGCCTCAAAAAACTACTTCTTAGAATCAGGACCACATTAAGGGAATCAAGTAGAAGACAGTAGTGGGAACAACAGGCTACAGTCTGTCTTTTGGAAGAAATGTCACACAAAAAAAGGAATGCTAATGCAATTCAAGGCCTTTAGCTAGTTCCTGTTACTCCCTCTCTTCAAGAGCTCAGATGCACCCTTGCAATCTGTACTTCCACAAGTCTCCTCCCATTCTCAATACGATCACTGTTCGATAACTGGAAAGTCCTATGAGGACTAGGAAACTAGCCTCCTAGCCCTCATTTTCCAAGCCACTAGATTCAGGGGAGCAATCCAGGTGCCTAAACAGACATACCTAATTTGAGAGGAATATCCTGTCTGGCTTCCAGCTACTGTTCCAGAAAGAAATAGGTCTCCTGTGGACTGTGCAGTACATCTGCCAGTTCTTTACAAGAGGCAGAAGACATTCCAGTTTGGGCAGATAAATCTCAGCTTAGCCTTCTAGTCTACTTAACTTTGCTATTGTGATTTCAAAGTCCTGGTGGAAAGTACAGCTGAGGCACAGAGAAAGAACGTTATAGAGAAGCCAAGCAAACTGTGAGCTGTATGTAGCTCCAAAGGAAAACTTGATTAAAAATCTCCTCAATGTCAATGTTCAGAGCCATCAACTTGTTAACTGCAACATTTGCTGCATTCATCTGTATTTATTTATATATTATAACTATATATATCCTGAAGTTCTCCCTGAAGGCAGACTCAGTACGTTTCCTTCAAACAACCTAGAAATACAGATTACAGAATCACTGAGCCTGGAACGGATCTCTGAGATCAAGTTCAGCCTATGAGCTAACACCACATTTGCTAGACCATGATACTAAGTGCCACATCCAGCCTATCCTCAAACAGCTTCAGGGATGGGGACTCCACCACTGCCCTGAGCAGTCCATTGTGATCACCCTTTCCATGAGAAAGGGCTTCCTAACATCCAACCTTACTCTCTCCCCATGCAGCTTGAGGCTAGACCCTGTTGGCTTATGTGAACATTCAATCCCACTAAAGAATTCTAGTGTTCCTTCTGTTTCCTCTGTTTTCCCTAAATCAGACAAGAGCTCCTTCAAAAGCTTTTTCCCAGTCCAGCACTCTCCACTACTAATGACACTTCAGAAAATTAACTTTAACCAAAATTGGTCTTCAAAATTGCCATTTGACTGTCCTTTAGATAACTTTATCTATTTCCACGTCCTTGTGTCACTGCTTTGAAGGGATTCATCATATACTAATTTAGACAAAGTTCTGAGAACATACTACTTTGCCTCCACCACCATTTTGGGAATAAACTAGGATTATACTTCAGTTTCTACTTTATTTTTAAGGAACATTCACAAACTTTCAGCCAAGGCACGGTGGTTCTTAACCTACTTGGCTGACATAATGACAAATGAAAAAGAAAACCAACCACAGCTTTAAAGCAGAGTAGCAGTGGTTCCAGAAAAGGTTTGACAACAGCCATCCTGCGGTGCACACTATCTACGCTGTATTCCTGATAATCTGCATCGCTCGAAGAAAGCCTTGTCAAATCTGATCTCATGCCAATGAAAGTGGGAACAGGAAAAAAACCCACAAAACAAATACAACCAGACTGAAACACAATACAATACTGTTGCTAAATGGACTTTGAGAAGTTGCAAGATTAGCATTTGGCTTCTTACAGACTCCAGACTACATTCAGCTCTTGCACAAAGGGTAGAATGGAGGGAGTAGGACCATCGGTTCAAAACATTTGGGATGCCCCTATATACAGACTTACTCATTTGCCAAACAGCTTCTAGAATTAACACTTTCAGAAGAGATCTCTGGCCCCATTGTGTTTAAACAGCAGGAATACTACTCTAGAAGACAAAGGAGTAATACAAACTGTGGCTTTGCTTTCCTATTGTGTCTGGTCTGTTATAAGGCAATTTCCAAGAAGAAAACAGCAAAAGAGGACTGCTTCCCAATCTACAGTTGAATCTGCTCAGTCCATCAGAACATACACAATTTTACTGATGGTGTCAGTCCCAACAAATATTTATTGAGTGGTAAGAACAATTCTTGCAGATCACTTATTACATAGACAAGAGTTAATACAAATATAGAATCATAGAATCATTAGGGATTGGAAGGGACCTCGAAAGATCATCTAGTCTAATCCCCCTGCCACAGCAGGATAAAACAAGACCTTGCTATCGTCACTGCTAAATATAGGAAGACCACAAACCCTCATACATACTCTTCGTCACAACACCGGACTCTGCCATTATTAGGAAGTGGGGAATCTCCACTCGATTTTATCACTTGGATTGTAATATTTGAAGAAAGAGGTGTTAACATCTCTGGACTCATATTGATATTGAGTTTATGCCTATGTTAATCCCAGGTTTATCCAGGAAGGAATTCTATATACCCATACAGAAAGAATACTTACATAGGCAAGATTTAAAGCCACATGGCAGTTTCTTGCACAGATAAAGGACTGAGGAGAATTTAAGTACAGCATCTCAAAGGAGATCAAGTTCCTTTAATATTTGACTAAACTGAATTGTTTTCGAGGTTTTGAAGGTTTGCTAGCCAGTGGGTTATACGACACTGTCCTTTCTTACTACTAGCAATGGAGAAAAGCAACAAGAATTATTTAAGGCTAGGTAGACTGTGGTTAGTAAACTCAAGTTAACTGGCTAAAACGACTTCAAACAGCAGCCAGTGTGTGATGAAGACCCCCAAACAAGACAAAAACAAGAACAGAACTGCATCTAGAACATTGTGTCCAGTTCTGAGCCCCTCAGTTCAAGAAGGATGCAGAACTGCTGGAGAGAGCTCAGCACAGAGCCATGAAGATAATGAAGGGAGTAGAACACCTCCCTTATGAGGAAAGACTGAGGGAGCTGGGTCTCTTGAGCTTGGAGAAAAGACTGAAGGGTGACCTCATTAATGTTTATAATTACATGAAGGGTGGGTATCAGGAGGATGGAGCCAGGTTCTTCTCAGTGTCATCCAGTGATAGGATGAAGGGCAATGGGTGTGAGCTGAACATAGCAGGTTCCACACCAATGTGAGAAGGAACTTCTTCCCAGTGAGGGTGACAGAGCACTGGAAGGGGCTGCCCAGGGAGGTTGTGGAGTCTCCTCTGGAGATGTTTTAAACCCTCCTGGCTATGTTCCTGTGCAACCTTGTCTAGGTGATCCTGCTCCAGCAGGAGGATTGGACTAGATCATCTTTCTAGGTCCCTTCCAATCCCTAATGCACTCTGACATTTTTTTGTGATACTGTGATCCAGTTGCTTAGGCAAGTACAGGAAATACTGGAAACTGGGAATCTGTAAGATCTAAAAAGAGGTACATCTGACCCTAAAAGCATGCTACCTCTAGGATTTCACCATTTGTGTAGCCATTACTGAGGTCCTGCTAGCAGACGCTACACATCATTAAATAGCTGTATATTCATTCACCAGAGCTTGAACGCTAGAAGGACTCTATCTCAGCTTCTGACTAATCAGTTGAACAGTACCCTAATTTATCACTTTGGGGCTCAGAAATGCTACAAACTGCAGCTTGAAAACTGCTGAAATAATTATAAGTCACAGAGGATTTTTCCAAGAGGATAATGTGATTCAAAGTTACTTCTACTTAAATCAGCTGATTAGGAGAGCGTGTAAATTAGTTAGGCTGCTTCACCAAGTAGTTTATTCTATTTTGTTGACCTGCATTCTAATTTAAAATAAATTTTGACTCATGCTGCTCAGTCCAATCCTGCATCCTGCTCCTATCCAGTAACAGACCTCTTGGTGCTGGGATGTTTTATTTATTAGGGGAAGATCTTATTGCTTTTTACAGCTACCTGAAATGAGGCTGTAGAGAAGAGTGGGAGTCAGTGTGTTCTCCCAAGTCACTGGTGACAGAACAAGAGGAAACAGCCTCAAGTTCTGCTAGAGGAGACTTGGATATTAGGAAAAATTTCTTCACTGAAAGAATGGTCAGGTATTGGAACAGGCTGCCCAGGGAGGTGGTGGAGGCTCCTTCCCTGACTGGGTTCAACAAACAAGTAGATGTGGCCCTAGGGAACACAGTTTAGTGGTAGGGTGGGGTGAGGTTGACTGTTGGACTGGATGATCACAGAATCTTGGAGGTCTCTTCTAACCTTATTAATTCTATGAAAATTCTGCGAGATTAACTGTACCTTGCATTAAAAAATTACAACCATGTTCTCCCACTTTAAAAATACCTTCTTCAGCCCCATAAGCCACTCTTTCTTGCCACCTACTGATCCCCTGCACTGCTGCCAGCATGGCCCCCTCTACCCAACACCAACAGAACAAGCATCCCGATGTAGCAAGTTCAGCAGCAGCCTAAGCCTGACAAAGAACTTCTGTTAGGGTGGCTCGTAGCACGAGCTCAAAAAACTTCACTCACCCTTAACCACATTGACTCGACAGCAATCGCTTGGAAAGGAACTGCGTTTCATTACATGCTCTCTGAATCCAGTAGTCATCCCAGGAAGTACATGGGGGTTTTCTAAGTCAACATTTACATAAAAATAGTAGTTTCTTTTTTTTAACTACATAAAGTACAGACAGATGTGTCAGTTCACTTGGAAAAACATAGTCACTTTTCAAATTAGGTGATGATTTGAGTTCAAAGGGTATTTCAGCTAGTCTTGTTTTATTCAAATTGCACCCGAGGGACTGCAGTAGAAAGGGGAACTCATCATAAAATAAAAAAGTTGCCTGTGGCAACTCAGTCATTAAATCAGAACCAGGAATCGTGCTACAGTCTGAAAGCGATTGGCTCAGTTCTTTTGTCCATGGACTCCTGCCTACAGAAGATTTAGCTCCAGAATTGATGTCTTAATTTCAAATTAGGATGTTGTTTCTGTGACCCAAATCCACTTGAGAAACAAGGGCCCTCCGAATTCCTCAGTGCAGTTCAATCAAAGAACATCAGGGACTGGAAGGCAGCACAAAAGATCATCTAGTCCAATCCACCTGCCACAGCAGGACCACCTAGACCAAGTTGCACAGGAACATGTCCAAGCAGGTTTTATACAACCTCCCTGGGCAGCCCATTCCAGTGTCCCATCACCCTTGCTGGGAAGAAGTTCCTTCTCACACTCATGTGGAACATCCTATGTTCCTTCCAGCTCACACCCATTGTCCCTTGTCTTAATCATCAGGTGACACTGAGCAGAGTCTGGCTCTATCCTCCTGGCACCAACCCTTCACGTATTTATAGCCATTAATGATGTCACCCCTCAGTCTCCTCCTCTCCCAACTAAAGGGACGCAGCTCCCTCAGCCTGTCCTCATAAGGGAGGTGCTCCACTTCCTTCATCATCATCATTGCTCTACTCTGGACTCCCTCCAGCAGCTCCATGTCTTTCTTGAACTGAGGGCCCCAGAACTGGACACAATAGTCCAGATGTGGTTTCACCAGGGCTGAGTAGAAGGGGTGGAGAACCTCTCTCGACCTGCTAACCATCCAGACACCAGAGCAGGTAACAGTCTCAAAGAGCCTAAAAGCTATCTGGATAAGGACTGACCATGGGAGAACCAGCAGATGCCATACACACACATATTAAGGGCCAAGTCTCATTTCGTACCTTACAGACACTCATATCATATTGGTAAACACATATTTCTGTGCATTAATATGCTGAAATATGAAAACCTTGTTTAGCAACTCAGAAGTATTTATTCCTTAATTAACAGCAAATATCAAGCATATACGAGTTGTTGGTTTGGACACTCCCCAAGAATTTAAATCCTGGGAGTGTCCAAACATTACATGTTTTTAACAGCTTCACACAGATTTGTTTGCTCATAGGTTTGCCTATGGAGAAAATAAAGAAAAACAATTTTCTCTACTATTTTGGCTATTGACACTAGTGAGATTTAACCATGATGCCTGCATTAAACTTTCAGCACTTCCATTCAGTTATTTTTCCCCACACACCAGTTCACAATTTTTTTGTGTACGGACTAATTAAAGAACAGACGTGTATGTTTACAATTTCAGTAAAAAGTTTTGAAAATTCATAGAATCATTGAATCATTTAGGTTGAAAAACACCTTTAGGATCTGAATCCAACCACTAAGCTAACTCTAACAAGCCCACCACTAAACCATGTCCTTTAAACTCCATCTTTTTTTAAGATGTCCAGGTGTGGCAGTTCAACCCTCTTCTTGGACAGCCTCTTCCACGGCCTGATGACCTTTTTATTAAAAAAGTTTTTCCTGATGTCCAGCCTAAACTTCCCTTGAGGCAACTTGGGGCCATCTCTGCTTGTTCTATCACTTGTTAGTCGGGAGAAGAGAGCAACACCCACTTCTCTACAACCTCCTTTCAGGTAGTTGCAGACAGCAATAAGGTCTCCCCTCAACCTCCTTCAGGCTAACAGGTCCAGCTCCCTCAGCTGCTGCTCATGATGCTTGTTCTATAGACCCTTTCCTAACTCTATTCACCTTCTTTGGGTCCATCAAGCACCTCAATGTCTCCCTTCCTACAAAACTGAACCCAGTATTTGAGGTGCAGCCTCACCAGTGCTAAGCAGACTGCGAACAGAATCTAAGTTTACAACCACAGTTTTCATGTACCTCTTTCACATCTCAAAACCCCACAACAGCACTATGATGTCCAGATGCTTCCCACTAGGAGGAATGTTGTCCTTTAATTAAGTACAGGCTATTACTCAGTAATAATAGTCATTCGAACACCACCGAGCATGAAATTTGGGCAAATGGTGTATTTCTAATAACAGCCTTCTTGCATGCACCAGTTGTAACTCACACAAAGAGTAAAGAATGGCCATTTGAGAAACAAAGAGAACACACACACTCCCCACATTAGCCAAGATACTTAGCAGTAGTGTCTGTAGACACTTGCTCTCAAGTAGCATCACATTTATGTACACACTCCTGCAACATTCCCTATAGCTGGTAATGTTCTGTGCCCAGCAACATGATCTTCTGTCAATGCTTCACTAACACCTGATCAAGTAAGTTGCCACTAGACATTCAGAAAACAAGCTGTGAGCTCTCCAGTCACAAGACAATTGTAGTCTGACACACAGCTGATTCTGAAACCATTGAAACTTCAGAAACAGTACAGACACCAGAAACTCCAGGTTTCCTTACATCCCTGGAGGTCCTTAAGAGAAGACTGGATGTGGCACTCAGTGCCACAGTCTAGCCATTACGGTCATGTTAGGTCACAGGCTGGACTTGAGTATCTCGGACATCTACTCCAGCCTCAATAATAACAATAATAATAATTCCATTGTAGCTGAGTTGGTTTTTTTTTGCAAGGGAGAGATGATCCTGCAGGTGGCTCCTGCATCCTGAAAGTTATTTTGATGGAAGTAGTTGTTTAAAGGAAAGAGTTAGGTTGGATATTAGGAAGCACTTCCTCATGGAAAGGGTGATCAGACACTGGAATGAACTGCCCAGGACAGTGGTGGAGTTCCCATCCCTGGACACTTAGATGTAGTGTTAGGGGATATAGTTTAGGGGTGAACTCGCAGAGTAAGACTGATGGTTGGACAGACTGCATGTGGCACTTAGTGCCATGGTCTAGCTGATGAGATGGTGTCAGGTCAGAGGCTGGACTTGATGATCTCAGAGGTCTTTTCCAGCCTCAGTGATTCTGTGATGCTCTCCCAAACAGATGATTTCTAAAGATAGAAGGATAAAGCATACCCACACCAACTGACCTTGCGACCATCCCTGCCTTTGCAGAAGAAATACCAATTAGCATCTACCATAGGAAATTCCTTCACATCTTTACGCTTGCCTCTGCCATTACTCATGCTGAACGTGTAACGCAAGAGAGTAACACTAGAATTCTTAATTTACCCTAGATCAAGTTTTGAAGTGGATTCTTTTTCCATAGCACTATCAATTTTTAGTATTTTTACAGAAAGCCAACATTCTCCCTAGTAAACCTCTCAGTATGTTGGAAGCTGAAGTTAAACAGTTGTATTTTAGCAAAGCAAAGGACTTGTTCTTTCTTGGAAACAGTTTGCTGAAGCACGTCTATATTATACTTGAAATTCAGTTCCTCATTAGCTACCAACTAATTTGCATATTAGCACAACACTCCACCTCAAAGCTAGCTCAATGAAGCACTTTTTAAATCACATCTTTGTTCAGGATAGACTCCCTTCTATCAACCTTTCTCCAGGGTTCTTTTTGTGCAGCATCTTACCCCTCTGCAGTCAATGCAGAAGCAGTCTGTCTGCCTGTCTTTTTTTTTTTTTTGTTTGAAATTCTTTTGTGTCCCCTACCTAGGACATCCTTTCAATATAAACAGCTTCTTCGCTATTTAAGTTTTAGTCACAGTATTCTCATAATTTACATTGCAAGAGCATCTACTATTGGATTTTCTAAGCTTACACTCCTCAGTTTATTTCTTCAGGTCACCCCTGATAATGTGCTGCACAAAATATTTGTTAAAGAGGTGACAAATTTGCACTGTTTTGTCCTTCAATTCTTTTTTGTGTGACTTTACCAACTAAAACACTTGTATTTAATAATCAGCTTCGGACACTAGTTTTTTTTTAAGTCCTAAATCAAGTTTACAACTTTTTAAACTTACATTATTTGGAAAACAAATCAGCCGCATACATCAAGTTAGGCCTCAGCCAGCTAGCATATGGCCACTATACTAGTGGACATCAGGAAAAAGTTGCTCACTGAAAGAGTGGTCAAGCATTGGAATGGGCTGCCCACGGTGGTGGTTGAGAGTCCCCATCTCTGGATGAGTTTAAAAGGCACTCAGATAGTGTTGGGGCATACAGTTTAGGGGTGAACTTGTAGAGTAAGACTGATGGTTGGACTCTATGATCTCAGGGGTCTTTTCCAACCCGAGTGATTCTATGATTCTATCATTTTAACTGGCCCAAAGCGATGTTGATGTCAAGATAAGAAGCATCAAGAGACTGCGATAACTACACACATCTCTTCTTCATATTGGACAATGAGTGGCCGTGTGGATGCACAGAAATAGGATGGAAGAAAAACTGCCAGTAAAAATGACACTGAAAAGCCAGTATGCCTGAAGACCTGCAGAATGAGAAAACCAACTCACCAAAGTCAGAAGGAGGGTACTGTTGCCATGATTCTCTATTTCATCTATCCCTTGTCATCTCAAGCAGATACTTAAATAGTACTGATTTCTTCATTCTTATGAAGCGTCTCATTTAAATTACAGACCCCTATTTCTGCTGTACTTGAAAATAACATCTTGGAATTGAGCTATGTTGTTCATGACCTCAAAACTCCTAAGAGGACGGTTACAGTCTCTCTCAGCCCATGTGGCAAACTCTAAGCTAGCTGCATGTCTGCCCTCTCTCATTTTCATCTTGAAATACCTTATCATAGGGCAAAGTCTGTGCTTTTTCTGTTCCTCCCATGCAAAACTACACAGTTCTGTCCATAGATTTATGAACACAATTCCTGAATCAACCAAATTTAAATATACTGGTGTTGGGTCTCACAGATTTCCCCATTCTGCAACTTTTAACTGGGCAGTTGGAATACTACATAAATCCCATGCTAAAATTAAAGGGTGCACTAGCACAGATTCTATGCAGGTGGAGAAGCTCAGTTTATCCTATTAACAACGAATCTGGGACTTCCACAGATAATCTGAAACAAGGTTGTCCATCCTACTGTCCCAAATATTCCTCTCTTTAAGAGGATGTTTCCGAACGGCTGCATATGTTTTGCATATTCACATTGCAATATTTCTGATAAAAAATTCAGGGAGGATGGTAGAGCCTTTCTAAGATCCCTTAAAAGACAGTGGACAACGTGGTGTTTACACTTCAGCCTCTACTACACACCCTCCTCTATTAGAGAGGACCTATACAGAAGCTCCTTTTCCATCATACTTTCTCTTTTCAAGTTTCTCCAGGATCTTCACCTATTTCCACTAGAGGATGCTTGTTTAAACCTTTTGCAAAGATTAAGTTGACTTTAACAAAATTAAGCCACCCAACAGCTCTAGGAAGGCTGGGAAAAACAACCCAAGAAAATAAAAAATGTTAGGAAAGTTCTTTCAGACAGCAGGAGTTTATTGTGTATCTAGTATTCTTCAAACACGTTGGAATAAGCTAACTACTGTGCGGGCACAGGAGCTTCCAAAAACCTCTTCTGGCTTCTCTCAAGGGAGTTTGAGAATAAGGCGCTGCCAGACCCACCGGTGCTGCCCATCACGGGAACAAGTGTTGTGCTCGGCCCGGCCCGCCCCGTCCCCGCCTGCCCGCCCGAACCTCGCCAGTAGGGCTCCTTCAGGGGAGCCCCGAACCGCCTCTTTACAAAGAGGGCTTCCGCAGCTTTCTGTCTCGCTACGCTCCCTTTCTATCCCCCCTCCCCGTTGTAAGGTTTGCCGAGGGCAAGAGGCCAAAGCAAGAGCCACCGGCAGCAAAGACACCACATACGCACTCCTACCCCCCACCCTGCACCCCGCTCCCGGCCCGGGATGGAGAAGGGAGAAAGCTCCCTCCGCTCCTTTCTCACACAGAGAGGTCCTGAAGAGGCGCCATTAGTACCCTCCCTGACGAGGTGGGAAATTTAAAAAACAACAATTAAAACCAGCACACACACACAGACAGGCACCACCACCCCGCACACGCACCCGGCTGAACACGGATCAACTCTCCTCCCCCGCCAGCTCGGGGAGCCGGCGAGCAGCGACCGCAACCAACGCCGCCAACCCCACGACCCCGGCACCTGCCCCCACCCTCCCACCCCCACGCCTGTCGCGGCACAAGAGGGCACGGGAAGAGCGGGCGGGGACGCGGGGGGAAGGGGCCGCACC
>VXBP01006180.1:148930-202495 GCA_013400115.1 Rhinopomastus cyanomelas | reverse complement strand
CCCCGCCCCCCCCCCCGCCTCTCTGCGCCCCGCCCCGCCCCGCCCCGCCGCCACGCCCACGCCGCCTACGTGCGGCGAGCGCTCCTCCAACAACCCGCCCCGCCACCGGGGGAAGCCCCTCCCTCAAAAGCTCCGCCCCGATTAGACCACGCCCCCTCGTGGTTCCGCCCCGGTGTGTCCCATGCGCGGGAGGCCCCATCTCCCATAGGCCCCGCCCCCTGGGTGTCCCGCTCCTCCTTCCCCTGCTGTAAAGGCTGTTGAAGAGGTTGTTGCCACCCGGTTGTCCTCTCCCACTGTCACTCTGGGTTGTCTGTGAATGTGGGCAGCTACAGAGCCACGTGCAGGCTCCTTGCCTGGCTGCCAGCTAGTTGGTGACTCTTAAAATTAAACAAAGTACCGTGGAAATACAGATGTGTAGAGTTTGGACCACAGTGTCTTAATCATTGGTTCAAATCACAGTATCAGAGAATCACAGAATTACTGAGGCTGGAAAAGACCTTTGAGGCCATCAAGTCCAGCCTATGACTTAACATCACCGCATCAACCAGACCAGCGCGCTAAGGGCCACGGCTAGTCTGTCCTTAAACACCTGCAGGGATGGGGACTCCACCACTGCCCTGGGCAGTCCATTCCAGTGTCTGATCACCCTTTCCATGAGGAAGGGCTTCCTAATATGTAACCTAACCCTCCGCTGGCGCAGCCCTGTCCTCTCATCCTGTGGTGCTTGATCTTGAGTGATGCACTGCATGCGCATTGGTCATGGCTCAGCTGTAAACTTAGAATATTCCAGATGTCTGCACTTAAAATCCCAGGGTGGCCACTGTGCTTCTTGCTTCCTTTCAATCTCAGCAAGACCTTGACATCAGACCCATAATAAATTGGAGCATAAGAAAGGCCTACGCGGCACAAGAACAACTGCATACAGGAGCATGAGTCAGCATCAAGTCCATAATTTACAGTGATAACAGAAGAACAATACTACAGGTGTCTTTGGGGGGAAAAAAAAGCAGATTTGGCTTTACAGTGAGGAATTGTTATGAGATAAATCTCGTACCTTGCTTAAGAATGTCAGGAGAGGGGACGAGCTTTTCCTTCTCAACCAACACGTAGAGAAGACATGTCAGCAGAAGCAGTTTCCGGAAGCATACCAGCTGTCTCTCTCCTTTCTCTGAGATCCAAGCGGAAGGGTAGAGCCCTGTTGTCCTCTCTGTCTGATCACAGACGCGCTGACTTGGCAATCCAGCACCTCATGATGATGTCGTAACAATTCTGGGCTAACGTACTCAGAGTGTGTGTCAATGATGAAATGGGTTCAGGAATTAATGCTCGAGATGATGGTCCAGGTTCTGTAAGGTGGAAAACACTGTTAGAATGGGTCTGTTGGGAAGCAGGAGATAATTTGTTTGATTAGTTTTCATAGCAAACATGGTTGGAAAGACAATTAATAATGTATGTGTGAAGGATGAGAGCAAATCATAGGATCAACAAACTGGATGGTTTCTGCAACCCATATAAGCTGTTTCTGCAACAGGTGTCAACACATGAAAATAGAGAACTTATCACACAGCACAAAGAGGATCTATCCAGACATTCTGTTGGAAATGATGATCCCCAGGAGCCAGTATCCCAGATATTAGTAAAATGATACTGTACTCTGCCCTGGTGTGACTGTATATGGAATATGGTGTCCAGTTCTGGGCCCTTCAGTTCCACAAGGACACAGAACTGCCGGAGGTAAGTCCAGCGCAGAGCCACAGAGATGATGAAGGGATTGGAACATCACCCTGATGAGGAAAGGCTGAAGGAGGGAGCTGTTAGTTTCATGTACAGAAATGACACTGTGCTCTTGTAATTTAATGCTGGGGTCATCCCATTAGGTTCATTTTGTGGAAATGGGGCTTGTGTAGGGGGCAACGCACTGGTTCTGGGTGCCTCTTAGTAGAGAAAAACTTGCAAAAATGACCATTGTATTCACAAAGCCTTTTTCTTCTAAAATACGTGCTTTAGGGTTATCCATTTCCACAGAAAATTCCACAAACATGGAAACAGAATGGCTAAACATAAACACATCCTATTCCACTGATTAATCACTTAATAGACCTTTGGAGACCTACATCCTAAGGATGAGCAGCACTCTAGAACTGCTTGTACCTAGATGCCACAGTACAGAACTGAATCTCTTCCCTCTTCCAGGTGCCCGTGTTCCCTGGCTGTGCAGCCTCAATGGAAGTGGGGCAAGTATAGCCCAGCACAGTGATAATTTGAGAGTGCAGCTGTGAACTAGTCCCTGATGAGCTAAACTCAGACATTCACGAATGTAATCAGGCCAGCAGACCATACTCCTGAACTATCACACGGCACTCCAAATCCATCACATCCAGTTTCTTTTTTGACATGTTAAAGTCCAGAAATACCTTTCAGCAGTAGCACAGGTAACCCTGTTGGGTATTAGTCTCATTTAAAGGAACTTGGGAATTATCCAGTGGGGGCTGCAGCTGCTGTTGATAAATCTCAGTATTCTCTGGAATTATAAAGTAGGGGGTAGAGCCGAACTGCCTGTGGATTTGAAATTCAGTAATAATTGAGTGCTCAGCTCCCTACCTGCCTAAGCACTTCCCTTGCCTGTGGCTCTGTATCTGATGAGGGTTTCCTACAGGTTCTTGTTAGCGGTGCTGTTAGAAAAAAGAAAGCGTTGGGAACTGCTGTTAATGTGTGTTTCTGGGAAGGTCCAAAGAGAACTTGGGCCTACAGAAGGTTATTTTTCAAGTCACCTGGCTCCACCAGGAGACCGTAACCTACCAGGATGAGATGCTGCCCTGACTTTATTCCTGAAAAGGCAGTTCCTAAAAATGTTGCTTTAACAGTCACTTTCAGGATCAATCACAACGGTAGTAGGTCAATGCATGTGGAAAGGAAGCCCCGTTATCACACCTCTACTGAGTTCCCTAATGTGTAAAGAGAATCCAAATTTCCTTTAACAATAGTTTTTTAGGTTTCAGAATGTGCTTCCCTTCAGATTAGGAAAATGTTTCCCAAGTGCAGGGTCCTCCTAAACTTTGGCAGCAGTAAACCCTTCCAGCTACAGACTGAGGGATGAGTGGCTGGAGAGAGGCCTGGCAGAGAGTCACCTGGGAGTACTGGCTGACAGCCAGGTGAACAGGAGCCAGCAAGGTGCCCAGGTGGCCCAGAAAGCCAATGGCACCTTCACTTGCATCAGGTCATGTGTGTGGCCAGCAGGATTAGGGACACAATTCTCCCCCTGTACTGGGCACTGGTGAGGCCTCACCTCAAGTACTGGTGACAGTTCTGGGCCCTTCACTTCAAGAGAGAGATCGAGGGGCTGGAGTGGGTCCAGAGGAGCAACAAGGCTGGGGAAGGGACTGGAGGGAAAGTCTGTTGAAAGGAGGATGAGGGAGCTGGGGGTGTTTAGTCTGGAGATGAGGAGACTCAGAGGGGACCTTCTCCTTCTCTACAACTACCTGAAGGGAAGTTGTAGTCAGGTGGGGGTCAGGCTTTTCTCCCAGGCAACTAGTGACAGGGTGAGAGGACAGGGCCTGAAGCTGCACCAGGCGAGGGTTAGGTTGGATGTTAGGAAGCCCTTCCTCATGGAAAAGGTGATCACCCCAGGACAGTGGTGAAGTCTCCATCCCTGGAGGTGTTTAAGGACAGACTGGCTGTGGCCCTTAGTGCCCTGGCCTTGCCAATGTGGTGATGTTAGGTCATGGCTGGGCTGGATAATCTCAAGGCCTTTTCCAACCCCAACAATTCTGTGATTCTGTGAAATCTTAAAATACTTTGTAAAGAAAAGCTTTTGAGACATATTCTGAATTTGATTAAAAGCTGTGTTTTCAAGAAAAATATTTGCTTGTGAGTTTGGTCTGTGATTTATTACCACGTTAAATTAATGTTATCCTGCAACACAAAGAATTTGTCATCCTTGTTTTTTTCTCCAAAACCCCATCTAAAAGATCTTTACCAAATAACTAGAACTTATACTCCAACTCCACAATTTTATGAAGCATTGTTATTAAAAAAAACCCCAAAAAACCTTAATTTTACATCCCTGAACCTGTAATGAGGAAAATACTCATTATCTCATTACCGCTGTTCCTCCTGTCACCCCACTTGCCGAGCCCTCCTGGATTTCAGTACAACTGTGCCATTTCTTGCCCACAGACCTTTGGCTGAATGCCCACAGTAAGGTACATTTTGTTCCTTACTTTTTCCTGTTGCATGTCAGGGGTTTGTTTTCCCTCTTGTTGACAACGGATCACATTAAATTACTAAGAACAGCCCTGGACCAAAAGTACATTCATTTTCACTTCTATTCTGGAAAGTAAACCATGAAATGGTTATGCAATCACATATTTATTGTCCCAATTATATTAAGGTCAAATACGCTCAGTTTAAATTGTTGAGTGTTTTTAAAGTATTACTTTTAAAGTATTAATCTAACTTTTCAGCTACTGCAGTTTACACTCTAAAGGTCTTTTTCATGACCCACAGTACTCTTAATGAGCTTTTTTTTTTACCACAAAGTCCCTTTATTACAACTTAGGCTTTCAGAACCATCTATACAAATCACACTAAAATCACACCAAGGAATCAAAAAATCACTGAGGCTGGAAAAGACCTCTGAGCTGGTCAAGTCCAGCTTATGACCTAACATCACCACATCAGCTAGACAGTGACACTAAGTGCCACATCCAGACTTTCCTTAAACACCTCCAGGGATGCCGACTCCACCACTTCCCTGGGCAGTCCATTCCAGTCAGCTAGGAATAATAGAATTTCTCTCTTTCACTTCTTTTTAAGTATTATATATATTCAGAAGTGCCCTACTTTACACACAGGTATTGCATCTGCATGGGAGATTTGCATCAGTGTGACTAAATTGATTTTGCTGCATCACTGCACATTTGCTTAATGTAAACAAGGCGTTACTGTTCCCTGTGCTGAACAGGAGACAAAAAATAGCACCGAAAACTTTCTCTAAGGTTGTTTGGCAATAGGATTCTGAGTACACATACAGGGAAAGTAAGAAGGGTTGGCTTGCTTTTACATATTTCTGCTTTTAGAGTTGGCTTTCAATGAAGCAAAGCTTATTAGAAAACAAATTGAGAGTCACAGAATTGTTGAGGCTGCAAAAGACCTCTGAGATCAAGTCCAACCTATGACCTGACATCACCATGACCATGACACTGAATGCCACATTCAGTCTTTCCTTCGACACCTCCAGGGATGGAGACTCCACTACTGCCCTAATCAATCCATTCCAATGTCTGATCACCCTTTCCAGCCTAACTCTATCTTGGCACAGCTTCAGGCCATCCATCCATTTAAGCCAAATGAGCAATCTACAGATATCCTAACAGAAGGATATCACTAACTTTGTCTTCGTTACTGAAGATTTTATGTGCAATGGAAATTAGCTAGTAAATAAAGCTAGTAAATAAAGTAAATAAAACCTCTTTTAAAAGGTTCTGTGCTATTTAGTTTCCCCTCTGGCAGAGGGATTGGACTAGATGATCATTCGAGGTCCCTTCCAATCCCTAATATTCTGTGATTCTGTGATTGTGTCCCAAGTCTCCTCCACACAATTAAACCAATTGTGATCCACAGTGCGATCCACAGTGGACAACAGGCACCAGAACTAATTTGAGCCAAACCAGCTCTTTTGTTTGATTATGCAACTTCTCTGCACAGCCCTGAATGGAGGGTGGGACAGTGAAAGAGTAGCAGTCCTGGGTAAAGGTGGACAGACACTGGAATAAAGCCTTTCAAGCCCTTTGGCACTGCATATGGGCAGACATCAAAATGGTTTGCATATGGGCTCTGAAAGTCTTCTTTGTAAAGATTTAGCAGAGCATTAGCACTTGTTTACACCCTAAGACTTAAGGAATCCCAAGCCTCTCCCCGTATTTTTTTTTCATTCTCTTGCCACTACTTACAGTATCAGTTTCCAGGTGTTTATAATTAAATTGCAGGGCATAGATTATAGGAATTTTAGGTAGACCATAACTAACAGTGCTAGTGAGAAAGTGGTGCCACCTTAGCTACTCAAAGGGTCAGTCATGGCTTATGAGAATGTGGCACTGTTAAATGATAAATAAGACCTTTTTTGGGTATTCTAGTTTCTGAGGCTAAGCCAGTGGCAATTCTACTCTTCCATCAAAGCAGAGGTACAGAGCATCAATGATACCTTGTGGCCTATGTTTCAGCCTCCCAGGCATACTGTTCTCTTGCTTTAAAATAAATAAGTGACTTTTAATTACATTTACAAACTGAAACAGTGTTGTACACTCTGAAAAAGAATACGTAAGGTGAGAGAAATATCACTCTGGTTACTACAAGCTGAGATGCACACCTGGAGAGGCTGAGGGAGCTGGGGTTATTTAGCCTGGAGAAGTGGAGATCCAGGGAAGTTCCTGAAGGAAAGTTGTAGTCAAGCGAGAGTCAGGCTCTTCTCCTGAACATCCTGACAAGGTAAGCGGGCATTGGTAGGAAAGGGAAGAGAAAACAGCCATTGTGAAAGCATGTGAGCACTGTTACACCTAGTAGAAGTGTTCTGGGCCTCTTAGACTAGTATCTTAGTACATACTTGTGTTTATATTTGGAGCAATGTGCAGCCATGTAATACTGTGACAAAACTTGCTCCTTCACTCATGACTGTATTTCCATCCTAAATCAAGCACAAATAAAGCAAGAAGAGTTTGACTCTAAATGGAGAACTCTGTATACTAGAGTCACAGAAATCTCACCTCCAGATTTGTGGAGCTGCATATTTATGACTTTCCAATGCTTGAATAGATTTTCAAATAAAGCAGCCTGTAAATACAAAGGGAACTCTAACTCTTCAGCATGATGAGGTTGCGCAATACAGCACTCCAGATTTGTTTTCTTCACAGCTCCGTAGGTCTGTGGGCAATTTGTAACTAACTAAATGCCTAATTTATTTCTTTTACTACTCAAAAAAGGCGTATCCCGAAGAAAGATCATAGTGATCTACAGTATTGTGAGATTTAATGTATTTTCTTAAGGTTCAGTTTGACTTTTCAGCTAAGCTCAAGGGCGATGGTTCATCCATTAGAGACATATTCCAGGATTGAAGACAACTAGATTGATCATTTTTTTAAATATAGATACATATCACATACTTCCCGGGGCAGATCAGTGAGTCTGTAGCTCTGTCTGCATTTGCACAAAACCCCTCACTTTCCTGTATCATGGGCGTTGCGAGGGACCTCAAAGAACGAGATATTTTGCATGTTGTTGTAATTGGAAGTCAAATAAAATGCGCAGCAGGCAGGTATCCTAAACGACAAAATGAAGTTGGAACTCAGAAATATTTCCTAATTTGTCATTATTGTCATCCAGTAAAAGTTTAAAATAAGGAGGATATTGCAAACTTTTTCTTGGTCTCAAGCAATATAACTGGCTGCCTTTTTTGTCTTGGAAGAGAGCTCATAGCTAATGACACAATTTTCTTTTCAGATATTAACCAAAACAGAATCATTCCAAGTTATTACTCTTAAGAGATTACTCTGTATGACTAAGACTGAAGAGAGGTTTGGTCTGTTGTGTCTCAGACAACTTCACAACTCCAGGAAGGAGAGTTTTTTCTCATCCCTTTGTGAAGACAGGGAGGAGGCAGTTTCTTTTCCTCTTATCTGTCAGATGACATTTTGAGGAGACAAAGTGTTGAGATTTTTTGGGATGCCTGCATAATTGCAGGCAGAGTGGTTGAGGTGCTTATCTGCCAGGGGATTGATCTGCCATCCTCAAGCTAATGTGCTAGCTAATTGTTGCTTCAACTCACTGATGGAAACCAGACACACAAGGAGGTTGCTGCCCTAGGGGTAGTCTCGAATAAATTAAACTGTATAAAGATGAACTCACATACTCATCTTTGTTGACCCACGACCATGTTTTGCTGCACTACAGCAGCGCAAGATGCAAGAGTGGTGATATTTCTCCTCTATCTCTTTCTCTCCTTTCTCTGTCTTTCCTTTGGTCAGGCACTGGAATGGGCTGCCCAGAGTGGTGGTTGAGTCACCATCACTAGATGAGTTTAAAAGACACTTAGATGTGGTGTTGAGGGATCTGGTTTAGAGGTGAACTTGTAGAGTAGGATTGATGGTTGGACTCGATGATCCCAAGGGTCTTTACCAACCTGATGATTCTGTGCCTTTCTCTTCTCATTCAGTGTTCTTTTTCCACTCCACATATGTTCATGTATCTAAGTTTTGTATGAATCGCAATGCATTGTTAAGAAAACAGCCTCATCACCAAAGTGCTTTATACACTCACTGACAGGTATCAATTATTTACTCACCGGAAGGGATCAATTATTTACTCACTAGAAATTATCAATTAAGCATTGCCAAATTATTCCCATTTGTTTACTAAATTGTTAATTAATAAAATCAGCAAAATTATTCATCTGAGTCATTATTGTTCTTTGACCTACACATAGAGGTCAGCTCTTCCACCAGTACACAGGCCGATAGGGAATGCTAAAGATTACCCTCATCCTACTCCACTGCATGGGGCAACACAGGAAGTGGGTGTCAGACATGAGATTTCCTGACTGTCAGTGAGAGGTATATAAAGGGAGTATTGACTGAGATCAAGCCAGGAGGATCGTTAGTCCAGTTGAGTCTGGGTCCTGCATCTCCCCTGGAATTCACAACGTGAGTCAAGGTGTTGAAATAATCTCTTCCTTAGTTATTGTTGTGACTCTGTGACTGTTCCATAGATTATTAAAAAGATGACCTCTCCTGAACTTACAGAGTGGGTGAGACGCTGTATTAAAAAAGCCCAAACGAACAAGGGTTCTCAAAATGTAGACTATTAGCAAATATATCTCGGCATAACTCCACTGGAGTAGCTAGAACTAGCTAGAACTATGAGCTGGACTTCTTACCAATGTGTCCTAGTGTCACTACTCACAATCTGGCAGAGACTGAAATATTAGTTGCAAAGTATTAGTTGCAAATACATAATTTTATTTCTAAGCTTCTGCTTGATTAATCCATCACCAGTGAGTGACAAACTGAGAAAAATTCATGTAAAGGTGGATCTGAATAGTATCAGTATAAAGCAATGAAGATGCTGACTCTTCTTCCCCTTAGAAAATAGAAGAACCAAAACAGGACTGGTTAAAACATTGTATATTATCTTAAAACTCCACCATTTTCTGGTAAAAGGAAATAGCTGTGATAAGACTACATAACAGCATAGCCCATTGTCCACTGACTTGTAGCAGACAAGGAAGAAATTGCTTTAAATTATTTATAGTTATACAATAGGCCAGTGCAGAATTTTTCTGTCATGTAATTTTCTTCAGACTGGTTCAGGTATGAATACTAAATAGCTCTGGTTAGTTATTCCCACTGGAATATGATGCCACAGTCCAACACCTTTCACAGTTGCATTTTAAAATGTTTTTCTTTCATTTTCTTACATAGACTCATCTCCTCAGAAAAAAAGAAGAAAAAAAATCTCATTCAGTATGTGCATTTCCAGTGTCTGCAGATGGTAGGAATTTTCATCCTTCAATAGCTGTTCCTGAATGTATGGACTGTTAACATTCCATTTGGATCTTTCCATTCCTTTACTCACACTTGACTGCCTCCTTCCTGGTCTGGCTGCGCTTCTCTTGCAGCCTGTACCTTTTCCTGCCAGCACTGTGCTGATCACAATACAGCAGTCAAAGCCCAACAGCATCACCGCAAGACCACGTTATATCAGAGCTGTGCAGAGTTATATCAGATATACCATATTCTTCTTACAAGATTGCTTGTGATGCACTGCAACCCAGGCACACGGTTATATTAAGAAAAATGTCTAAGGAATTTTAGTGGAAATATAAGGTGTTGAAGAAAAAAAGTGTTTCAAGTAAAAAGAAAGAGCCTTTTCCACTTCAGCAAGGTAGAGAGAAGGAAGAAACTCTGTTAGTGATAGTGCAAGCCACTAAAACCTGAGTGATTCAGACTTAGAAGCAGCTAATTCTTACCTCTCACGTGCGTTCAGTCCTTGAGTAATTCAGCACTTCCCTCTTCAGGCTGCAGTCCTGTGGCCATCAGCTGCCTGGAGGATGCTGGAAAAGCTGTAATCAAGCAGTACAAGACAAATGAGGTGAACATACTGAGGTGGGTTAAAACAAAGAAACTGCTTTTTGCCAGGTTTTCTGCACCATTTTGTGGTGGGTTCAAAATCAAACAGAAGGAAAAGCAGCTAGGTCTCGGTGGGATCTCAGATAGAATTTGCCAAACAATGGGTAGATGAGGGAAAATTAAGGGTGTTTATTAAATGTATAACTAGGTTAAGCAAGCTAGTGTATACAAACCAGAAACTCCGTCACAAATGCCATCACATATTCTGACAAAAATACATTGGGAAATTACTACTGTATTGGTCTTTGGGTTTTTACACTAGAGACCTGGGGAAAGCATGTCACTCAAGCAGAGAGGGGTATAACCACTCTCTCTTCTATTCATTCTGACAACCTTGTCAGGTCTCCCATGAGTTACACACCACGGTCCGCAAAAGCCAAATCCTCAGACTCTCCAGACCAGTGAACTCTTCAGTGTAGCTTGTCCGGCAAAACACTGATTGGACAGGCCTGATTTCTCAGAGCCTGAACTGCATCTCTCAGTGCAGGAAACATGTCTTTCAAAATGAACCCAGTCTCTTTTCTTGCCAAAGGTTTGAGGATTCTTGAGTCCTTCAGCTTCTTTCAGACAGACAGTCAGCTAAGCACACAGGAATTGTCAGATGTGTCTCCCGAAGCTTCTTCTCTCCCCAATACTTGAGCACCCCCAGCTTTTCTCAGTGGCAGAAATGACAGACAGTCTGTCTTTTTGCTGATCGGTGGCTCAAAGATGGCAGTGGCCACATGGCTGGTCATGTGGGGAGCGCTCTATGGGAGCTGTGATGATTGTCTTCCAGGACTAAGCCAATGCAAGTGGAGGTGTGAGGCCACCTGGCTTCCTTCTGGGACACCCTCTGGCCCAATCCTGTCTACACATCTTTCATACTGATCACAAGTGCCTAATTGTGGACTGTCTGCAGGGGATGGGATGACGAGAATCATAGAATCATATAATCACAGAATCATTCAGGTTGGAAAAGACCCTTGGGATCATCGAGTCCAACCATCAATCCTACTGTACAAGTTCACCCCTAAACCATATCTCCCAACACCATATCTAAGTGTCTTTTAAACTCATTTAGGGATGGTGACTCACCCTTGGCAGCCCATTCCAGTGGCTGATCACTCTCTCTGTGAAGAATTTTCTCCTGACTACAACAACACCAGGCTGGGCTTCCACTCTCTACCTATCATAGAATAACAGTTTCAGCTGGAAGACACCTTCAAGATCATCAAATCCAAGCCCTATCAGCACCACTAAGCCTCTTCCCCAAAGCAACATCTATCCTTTTTTCTTAAACACCTCCAGGGATGGTGACTCAACCCCCTTCCTGTTCCAGTGCCTGACAACGCTTTCAGGAAAGAAATCCCTCCTGACATCCAACCTGGACCTCCCCTGGTGCAGCTTAAGGGCATTTCCCCTTATCCTATCACTGGCCACTAGGGAGAACAGACCAGCCCCTGCCTCTCCACAACCTCCTTTCAAGTGGTGGTAAGCTTAAGTTAAACTAAGCATCCTTGGAGCTGACTGACAATCTTAGGGAAACCAGAGAGGTGGAACAGCCCATCCACTCATGATTTTGCTCATCAATGACGTTTACAATATATAAAATTTGTTGCACTAAATCTAGTCTCACACTTCTCTCCTATATGGGACATGACTTGCACATAGTCCTTAAGGTTTATCTCTTTTTTTTCCTTGAAAAAAACTATCATTTTCTCTTTACTTTTACCTAACCTTTGCATATTATTTTATGTAACAGGCTGAGCTCTATGCTGGTCACCTCAAACTGTGTAAAATATAAGCCCTTGAGCAGCAGGATCTAATTTTTCTTATTTGCAAGGACATTCTTTATCTTCTCTAAGGAATTAAAGTCTGTGTAGTGGTCATTAAAGCTGTTAGAATGGTTTTTACGAGGTCAGATGCCTCTAACTTGTTGTCCTGTCTAAATAATATTAAACTGTATAATTCAAAACCTTTACTTGACATGCATTCTCAAGGGGAACCAGCATAAAACAATTCAGACATATATGACATGTCTTGACAGGCTGTAGGGGAAAATGCACGGTGCTTAAAAATTCTAGTCATCCGTGATAATGCCTGCATCTTGAATGTTTGCCACAAAGACCTAGAATCCAACAGCATTTTGCCAGGGATGTGTTGTTTCTGTCCAGATGAAATAGCTGCATGAAAAGTCGTCCTGCATGTTTAATAAACATCCCTTTGATTTGAACGGCAAACTTTCCTAGAGGTTGTTTTTGCTGTGGGTAGGAATCTGCTGATGTAAGCCAGAAGATGACAGGCACCCAAATGGGAAGCTGGGCTCTGCCTTTCTCTGGTCTGTCCCAGCAGCTCCATTGTTCCAATCAAGAGGACAGAGCTGTTCAAATGCACCACGGAAAAAAATCTGAGTGGATCCCAGTATTTGCTGGATGAGGAACCGGGTAATGTTTCTAAGATTTCTAAGCCAAGCAATTGAAATAGGAAATAGCAGAATCAAATAAGTGCTGCTTATTCTGTTTAATTAATTTTTCCCAAAGTGATATTAGGAGCTTATCTCTCCCTTTTACTCCTGTGTGGCCTGATGAGTAATTAGCTCAAACTCATTTAGAGCAGAGAATATGTTACTACAACATCAATATTTCTTCCAGTGTGTCTTTTTTCACGTGTCTTTGCTATGCAGAATTATGGTCTGAGTTAGTATAGTGCAAAAACAAGACTGGAACTATGCAGTCATCCTGATTTATCTGTTTTGTACATTGTGCCTGCTGCCCTGGCATTTAATCTTGGTTGTTTCTAGGCTCTGTGCTCTGGGCACAGATGTGGTATCTAGAATGTTTTGAAAATGACTTATGGAAAAATAAGGCCAAGGTAACTCCCCCGAAATATCTACAACATATAAAGGACCCTTTGCTCACTCAGGGGAGTAGCCTAATGCTGCCTAAGGGGAAAATGAAAAGCTATTAATATTTTTCAAAGGAAAATTGGGGCCCATGGTTGTGTCTTGGCTCGCATTCCCTCTCTCTTCAAAACGAGCCCTACTGTTCCAGCTTCTGTGAGCTATGGCTGAACCTGCCAGATCAAAAGTAATTGTTTTCACAGAGATTAATCTAATATTAATCCAAGAAAATTACTGAAATTGCTGAACAGTCTTAGCCACTTGCAGCTGCTTCACCAAGCTGATAGCCTGCACTGGAAGAGAGGTGCAGTGGGAAACCAAAGAAAAATCATTTATTAGCGGGGAATTATCCAATGTGTTCCCTGCCCTGTTGTTTGTTGCTATGGGGTCTCTCAGTGTGGAGTCTGCTTTCACGGCCAAGGGACCAGGACATGATAGCTCGCAGGACAGGTTTGACAGATGCACCCAACCCTCCCTGAGCCAAACTAGGTGCCATTTACTAGAGGCTCCAAAAGAGGTAAAATCCTGAGTGTAGCCAGGCCAAGAACTCAAGAGACAAAGGAGACTAGCAACCCAGTGAGCATATGAATTTGGATCACCAGTCATGCAATTAACCTATGAATGGTGGGTGTTTTATCAAAGACTTGCTTGTCAAGGAACAAAGAAAGTTGTGGGTACAAGGAGCCTTGTACATACCCTTCCCATTGTATGCATTTTGACTACAAGCCAATCACCTTATCTCATAAATGTGACAGCCTAAGTGAGCTGCCTTTGACATTTTCCCGCTAGGCAGCATGCTGCATGGCAGTGATCTTCCCTTGAGCCTCTCAAGTTGCTCCTCTAGCCCAAGAGATCTTTACCCAACATCAGATGATTGGATGACCCCAGTATGAGTGGTGCTGGAATTGCAACTGTACTGCCCACACCAGGAAACATTTTGCTTGAGAATGGATGCCTTTTGAGGGTTGAGATTCCTTATCTGAAATTCAGGCATCATTTCTTAAGCAAGGAGGAGAGATCTCTTACTCACAAGAGATCCTTGGTAAATTGCTGATAGGGTGCTGGATTAATACTAATGAAATCCACGAGTCTAATTCTATTAGGCAGAAACTGTTGACCAAGCCTCGGACTAAGCCTTGATCCAGTCTCACCTAATCTGCTCTCTGAAAAGGAGTTTACAAACCAAGGGGGTCCATTCTGAACTTTGTAAGTCAATTAGCACGTCTGGTTTTTTTATGCTTTTGTATCTCCAGTCACTGTGTAAAACATTCAAATCACTTTTCCCAATACCTTTGACAACAATTTCTGAAGATTATTTTAGAGTCTTAAGATTCGAAATCACTTATCCCCAGCAAAAGGGCAGGGCACAGCAGGACAAAGCAAGCAAGCAAGCAAGCCCCCCAGTAAGGGTCACAATTATTTATTACCTCCAGTAGCAGCTAACAAAACAAGCTGGCTAAAGCAAGTTTTGCCTCACAGAGGAACCAAAGCAATTAGAGGGCAAAATACTTGATTGTCTAGTATTCTTTATCTTATTCTTACTCTCCTCTTCCTATACTAAGACTGGGACATGCAATGGAGGCCAATGTCTTCCTTTCCTCTCTGTCATTTGTTGATGTTCCTAAAGGGTATGGTTGACATTGATCACTGTCAGTTCTGTGAGATTGGTCTTAGCATCTCTAACGAGCATCCTTTTCTTCCCACACAACGGTCTCCACTGGACCAATTTGTGAGGGATTCTTGGGGGCTGCCATTCAGATGATGCACACCACATACATCCTGTGCTCCCTGATGACGCTGATGAAAGATGAGTTGATGGGCTGTTCAACTCTATGATGAGGACAAAGCCCCATGCTCAGAATTTTTCATAGACACCTTTCTTTTCAAGCTATGTGATTTCCTAGTTCTTTTGACATCTGTGCTTTCCAGAGTCTATTGTAGCATTATAATTACATCTAAATAATAATACTTTAAAATCTTTTATCCATTCTTGGACTGAATATCTTGGATTTCCATCAGACTAAATGAGCATACTGGTGGGAGAGACTGCTCTTCTTGCTGTCAGTTCCTTCCTGATTACTCAGAAGTGGGATATGGACAGAACAGACAAGCTGTACTACTTTCCTAGAATCTGTACTTTCCAGCATGACTTTGATGCTTGGCATTAAGCTTTCAGGGGTGTTTGCTTTGATAGCTGATTTTTAATCCTGTTTAGCTTACCAGTTTTGCTAGATTATGTATTTTCACAGCTTTTTTCATGTCTATGGCTTCGTAACACAGTGGCTCTAGCACATTTTATGCTTCCAAGATAAGGGTAATCCACCCCACACTATGCTGCTCCTTGTCCTGCCCACATGAAACCACAAAACTGCAACAGAAAGCGAGCACACTCTTGTTTTACACCAGTGTTCAAAGGGAACAAGTCTACTATTCACACGCACTCACAGCCATCCATCCCTCTCTACAGGGCTGTGGAGGATGAGCTGACTGATGTAGTTCCACAAGACGTCCCCGTGGCCACTGTCAAGTCACCATAAAAAACCCAGCAAAACTGGTGATGGGCAGAGCCTGTCATTGCATGGATACTCTCAGGATGCTATTTTGTGTGAACATGCAATTTTCTGGGCCTGAGTCAGAGGCTGTTCTCCTCCAATGCTACATCCATCACCGGTGCCATCTTGCGTGGCATCCTACTGTCATGACCTTCCCTATAGCGTAGGGTAGAGAGACTATTTTGAGTCTTATTTTTAAATATTGTATCAACTTCACGTTTCCCCTCATCACAAGTTGTTTTCCTAGAATTTTTATTGAACAAGTCTTTAAATTCTACTTGACAGAGCGAGCTCTTAGCACTTCTGCAACCATCAAATCATCTTCCATTGTGTTGCTGCTGCTACCTACTGGAACACAACTTGCTTTTGTGGTATCACGACCGAGCCAATTGCAACCCCCTTTTGTTTGAAGTCACACAGCCTCACATCACAGAATCTCATGACAAGGTAGAGCTGAGTTTTTCCTGCTGACTTCTTTAAAGTGATTTGCCCAAATATTTTATCTCAGCTGCACTCATTTCCCTATCTTGGCCTCTGATCTGCCCATTTCCTGTTTGAACTAGACGCACAGCATTTTTGTAACTCAGTAAACAAGATCTGTGGTTTCCTACCATGGCTGGAGCTTTAGTTTCACATGTTAGTTCTTGAACATGTATCCATTTATCTTTCCTCAAACATTAATTTTCCCTGATTTGCCTATTTTCATGTTTCTTTTCATAATTCCACACTTTTCGTTGGCCGTAGCATTCAAGGATGTGTATTTCTGAGTGCTCCTTTCTGATGGATCGTTTTGTTATGCCTGTATTGAAGTTGCATCACGTTGTGTCATGTGGCAGCGAGGCAAATTGGATGGCTCACGCCCACTGAAAGGGCCCTGCTTGGCCTTACTTCCTTCCAATCTTCACAACATGTTCCCTCCTCCTCCTCATGCTGTGTTGCTCATCTGTCTCAGTTAAATAGCTCAGATAATTCAATCAGCAGAAAACCAAGCACATAAAAAGAACTGATCAGCTTCTACCATGTTGGTGAGCTGAAACTGCTCATGGACATGTTGGACAAAGGCCAGCACCAGCTCAAGAGAAGGACTGAGAACACCAGGACAGGATCTGGAGACTTGATATTAGGAAAAATCTTTTCACAGAAAGTGTGGTCAGGCACTGGAATGGGCTTCCCAGGGAGGTATATTGAGTTGCCATCCCTGGAAGTGCTTCAAGATCATTTGGATGAGGTGTTCAAGGACATGGTTTAGGGTGAACTTGTAGGTAGGGTGGATGGTTGAACTTGATCATCCCAGGGGTCTTTTCCAACCAGAGTGATTCTGTGATTCTGAGAGAGACAGGATCGCCTTACATGGAAGGCAGCAGCTAAGTGATACAGACACTGAAGTCATGCTGGCAAACATCATGCTAAGCGTTCTCCCTTTGTTACCCTGTTTCTCCACCTCACCTACTCTTTGCTCCAACAGTAACTTATATGGAAGCATCACCAAATGATCCAAGCTACAAGAGAAATCAGGTGGTCACTAGTCCCACTGCCTCACTCATTACAAGGCCAACACTGAGCTCAGACCAGGCTGCTCAGGGCTTTTTCCAAGCATGCCTGGAAAAGTTCCAAGGATGGAGACTTCGAAACAGCTCTGTGCATGACCAGTGTCAGAATGTCATGCTACACCATTTAATTTTCAGCTTCATACCACTGATTGCTAAGCGATTTTCTCTCTGAAGTTCATCCTTCCCAGACTTTCCTGCTTAGCATTATGAGGGTCATCACCAATACCACCAGGAAATGGTGTTCATGTTGGTATCTATTTGTCAGACCTTCTGGACCATCTGGCAAGGTCCACGTTTGTAAGCCAGCAAGATGCTTAGAAATATGTCAGACAGCAAGCACAGCTCAATCACTCTCCTACCATCTTGGTAGATCTTTCACACACACTTGCTACTTTACACAAGGCCTAGGTTGGCCAAATGACCCCAGCTCTGCTTTACTGGAAAAATGGCTGCTGAGCTGTGAATGACAGACCATAAACTTAATCCAAGTGAGATACATTTGGCAGGGGGGCAATGGATGTGAGCTGGAGGAACTTCTTCACAATGAAGGTGAGAGAGCACTGGAATGGGCTGCCCAGGGAAGTTGTAGTCTCCTTCTCTGGAGACATTTAAAACTCACCTTGATATGTTCCTGTGTAACTTGGTCTAGATGATCCTGCTCTATCAGGGGTACTGAACTAGATGATCTTTGGAGGTCCCTTCCTGTCCCTAATGTTCTGTGATTCTGTGAAAAAGTACAAAGACAGAAGTTAAATTGTTGAGTTGGTAGCAACCATTCACAGAATCACAGAATTATTGAGGCTGGAAAAGACTTCCAAAACCATCAAGCCCAGCATATGACCTGACACCACAACATCAGCTAGACCAGGGCACTAAGGGCCATGTCCAGTCTGTCCTTAAACACCTCCAGGAATGGGGACTCCACCACTGCTCTGGGCAGTCCATTCCAGGGTCTGATCACCGTTTCTGTGAGGAAGGGCTTCCTAATACCCAACCTAATCCTCTCCTGGCAGCTTCAGGCCCTGCCCTCTTGTCCCAGCACTAGTTGCCCTGGAGAAGAGCCCAACACCCACCTGACTACAACTTCCCTTCAGGTAGTTGTAGAGAGGGAGAACATCCCCCCTCAGTCTCCTCTCCTCCAGGCTAAACAACCCCAGCTCCCTCAGCCTCTCCTCATCAGATTTTCCATCCAGTCTTTTCAAGAAGTAAAGGAAAAATATTCACTGAAAAACCTCTAAAACCCAAAGAATAAAATCGAATATAGAAGACACCTTCTCAGCAAAACAGAGCATCAGTATATTGCAAGGAGAAAGGGAGACTGGCACTTGCCCACGTGATTACCATCTACCTGACCAGCAAAAATGTAGTGGATACCTGCCTCAAAGGTGGTGAGGACGTTAGTGCATAAGGCTAACAGCACATTAGTCCCAGGGATTTATTCCAAGTGCAATCCACAAACAGCATAATTGTTACACACTCATCAATTGTATTGGGGATCCTTCCCTCCAAGACTTCCTGCACAGAAGACACTCAAATAGAAGCGCCCAAAAATGCTGATAGGGTTATTCTATACCACCTGGCTGTTATAGTCACCTGTGATGGTGACTAGTGGTCCAAGACAAGAAATAGGCTGCGTTTTGCTGCTTGTTCAGTTCCTGTGTTGAGGTTCACTTTGGCAATGCGTGCTGGTGCTCCTCTCCACCATGTCTCTGTCACAGCACAGCGTGCTGCAACGCCCGTTTTGGCATGAGGCATGCAAAGCACCACTCACATCAGCTGTTTTGCTGGCACACTTCCTCCTTCTGCATGCTAATTGTGAGCTGATGGTTTACCTTCCTGGGGTGAGTCAGGCTGCAGGCTGGCCAGCTCAGTCACTCTTCATTCCCTCTGTCATCCACAGGTGACGGATGTGTGTCAAGGCAGGATATGGGTGGGGATGGCAGCGCAGCCCAATTACAGAATCAAGAATGCAAGAAGGAATGCATGAAACTAATATTCATAGAGTGCAAACACTGGCTTGCTTCCTAAGATATTAAACTCTACCCACCTCTGAGGACAGCGTCTAACAGACCCAAGAAACTGGGCCGATGCTGTGATCTAGGCAAATGGTATTTGCACGTACGTAGTAGATTCAAGCAATTCCCTGTATAATTCATTGGCCAAAGAAGCCAGTCCCCAAAGCTGAAAAATAAGAGAGAAAAAAACCCTAAGAACTATGAACACATATTAAGAAAAGTTACGTTTTGAAGTTGAAATAAACTACTGGTTTATTTTGATGCACAAAATTGTTTAAAACTATTCCCACCGTAGTGGGAATATCAAGGTTTGGGAGGTGATGCTGAAGAAGACAGAGGGATGAGAAGAATGGGCACTTTGGCTCATGAAGCCTCTTGCTGTCCTGCAAGATCAGCTGTAATCCTACGGATTCATGGAGACACTTGCCTTACATTTAGGGAAGGAAGGAAAGGTGAGTCTGCTGTCCCACACAATTTTGCTGTGTGAGCAGCAGGTAATCAGAGCAGCAGCCCTCAATGATGGGCCAACAGCTGGTGATGTGCCCAGCAACAGGACCTGGCAGATTCTCAGCACTTGGTGATTGAGTCCAACAGCTCTGCTGGTGGGTCAGTACAGACCCTTACTGAGCTCCAAAGAGTCAAATGAATGTTTTTGGTGCATGAGCAGTTGTTTATCAAGACATGAAAACATGAAGTGCCACTATCACCTCAATGAGCAGAGTTAATTATAACATACGCTGAAGTTTCCTGAAAGCCGAAGGAACTTGAGTACCGATTGAAAACCAGACATATGCATCAATGTCCGCTGAACCACAGCCTCTGTACGTGACCCGATGCCTGGTGGCACATGTTTTCTGTTTTACAAATGTTAAAAACATCTGAAGCTACCCAAACTCTCTTATGACAGAAACGAAACGATGGCTTGTTCAGATGTTAAGAAAAATATTTGAAAGAAAACTGGAACAGGCTGCCCAGAGAGGTTGTGGAGTCCCCTTCTCTGGAGACATTTAAAACCCACCTGGATGTGTTCCTGTGTGACTTGGTCTGGGTGATCCTGCTGTGGCAGGGGGATTGGATGAGATGATCTTTCAAGGTCCCTTCCAATCCCTAATGATTCTATGATTCTATGTTATGAAGAGGTGATGATGTACAGCTTTTCAGAATTCCAAAGAGATGAGCTTTCCATCCGTGCTCATCCTTAACCTTAATTAATCCCATTAATGCCCATCATTAAGCACTGATGCAAACGAGCAGCTGCCTAGAGGGAGACCAAAATCAACACCAGAGCTGAGGGAATGGTGGGTGTAGCTTACCACCTTCTTCTCCACCCTGAAAGCTTCCCAGAGACCAAACAGCTAATACCATCCCACTGACCACAAGGTCCATGGGCATCCCAAATAAAATGCCCTTTCTCCTGCCAAGCTGTCTAGAGCTTGACAAGGCGATAATGTTCCTGGGAGGATGCTGTAGGCACAAAGCATGAACTCAAGGAAACCATGGGTTCATTTACTGATACTCCACTACAGATAAATCTGTTACCTACCAGTGGTGTCACCTGGTGGGGTCATATCAAATCAGTACTGAAGATACAGGAATAATTCGCTCACCTACAGAACCACAGAACATTTGGGATTGGAAGGGACCTCGAAAGATCATCTATTCCAATCCTCCTGCCAGAATCAGCTAGATCAAGTTGCACAGGAACACATCCAGGCAGGTTTTAAATGCCTCCAGAGAAGGAGACTCCACAAGTTAGTGATTCCTACTGGCATTAAATGCAGAGTTTTAAAACAATTATGAAGGAATAAGTGGAAAGAGAAATTGAAATACGTTGATGCCTTGAAAAGAGTAAGTGATGTTAGCAACTATTTTTTAAATAAAAATGGAGACAAGCATGTTGGAGACAAAAATGCTGGTACAAATCAAGCCTTAATTTGTTAAGTGCTGCTTGTGCAAATATCCCACACTGGACATGCAGTACACACTGTGGTGACACGCAGCATCAACCAGGGACGCATCTTACAGATAATCAGCAAAAACAGAGCATTGAGTAGGGCTGACCACAATCCCTCTTCCTGCTTACGCCCTCAAGCCTTTAGAATGCAGTGTTTATGAGAGGTTTTATTTACATTGTGCAAATAAATTGTGATTCGAGAATGTGACACATACGAAGTTGCATGTGATGGGACTGCATAAGCCTGTGAAAAGTAGGGACCTGGTTAAGTTGAGGACTGTGAAGAGAAAAAAACCTAAGAAATTAGGATATGATGCCAGGAAGTAAGTGAAGGATATGAAAGAAATGAGCAGAATGTTCCTGCTGAAGGAACTGGAAAGGGCGTTTAAACAGAATCTATAGAATAGAATCTTTCAGGTTGGAAAAGACCCTTGGGATCATCAAGTCCAACCATCAACTCTACTCTATGAGTTCACCCCTAAAACTGATCCCCCAACACAACATCTAAGCCACTTTTAAACACATCCAGGAATGGGGACTCAATCGCCACCCTGGGCAGCCCATTCCTGTGCCTGACCACTATCTCCATGAAGAACTTCTTCCTGATGTCCAGTCTAAACCTCCCCTGTTGAAGCTTGAAGACCTTCCCTCTGCTTCTGTTGCTAATGACCTGTAAAAAGAGACCAGCACCAACATCTCCACAGTGTCCTTTCAGATAGCTGAAATGTGATGATATAAGCTTGAGCTCAGCACCAAAGACTTCACATCCACTTCAAGTGCTCTAGTACATCAACACCACAACCCTAGTCAGTAGCTATTAACAAGGCAGTTCAAAGTGAATTGCCACTAAGTAGTAGGCACTGAATTGAGCAGTCATCCGGTTGCACGGGGCTGTCTTGTGTGAGGGAGGAGGTGTCACATCCGTTGGCAAGAACAGAACCTGTGGTTGCTGCAGCACAGCCCAAATGCAGGTGGATGGAGTGAAAACCAAAAACAAAGTCCTTTTCACCCTAAGAGATTACCCATTCTTCTGGACAGCTGTTTCCAGATTTCCTCCTCCTCAATCCTTTTGGAAACCTCCAATATGCCAGGAAATAGGATGCAAATTTGGTGCATTGCATCCCTTCCTCTGAACAATGCCAGCCCATCTTCTTACCTGCTTCTGTAGGTGATACTCTAATGGGACTAATGCTACCTTCTGGGATTAAGCAGCTGGATTTCCCCATGAGGTCTCCTCTCAACTCACACTTTTCTTTTGAGAAAAGAAGTTCTAGATTTAGGTTAAACTACAGCACTGTGAACAGTTGCCCCCCGGTGTGGTCTGTGGACCGAACAGGCTGAATCAACAAATCTTTTCTTTATGAAAGAATATCACTGCAGTAAGAGCACTTCACTGATCTCTTTAGGAAGAATTAATTAGAGAGGAAATGGATATTGAAACAGCCTGAGCAAAACGCGTAAAATAGGAAGAGAAGGAGGTAGCTGGAGAAGGGAAGCAGCTACAATAGAGAAAGGAACAATGAGCTAAGCAAGGGGAGAGTGCATAACTTGCATTACTTTGTACCACATCATGGCCAAAATATGTCAATACCTGTTGTTTGCCTTAGTGCAGACTCCTGGCGGGATCTGTGGTGACCCAATAGCTCCTTCCTCCCAGCCAGCGGCGAGGGAGCAGCAGCTCACAGCCAGCTTCATTTCGCTCATCTGCCGAGGAGCAGTGTCATGGGGCCCTCATTCAAATCCTAGAGCAATTTAAGCAGCTTAAACTGCTTTATAAGCTTAAAGTGTAAGTCTTCAAAGCTGCTTAAAGCTATTTAAGCTGCTTCAGACACGGTCAGTAAGCATGACATAATCAATAAAGGCCAAACTGAAAGGTTCCTGGTCAGACTCTGATCCTATATTCGAAGTCTATGACCACCTTTTACTAGACTAACAGTGGTGATCGCAAACACTTCTGGTGTTTACGGTCATATTTGTGTCAATGCCGTGGTGCACTGTGACGGGAGCACAGATCTCTCTAGAAAACATGGTTGAGACAGTACTATTTACATTAAATAGTGGCTAGGGTTTGTCAGAAGGTTTTAATGGGTTGGTATTTCTCACAAAAAGCAGATTTTCTGAAAATCTTCCTTTAGCTCAGTGTCTCTTTGGGTTTAAAAATGACTTTCTTAGCTAACACCAAAAATACAGTATTTCTTTGCCCTGTAATTCTGGTTGGCAGTTTACTAGGGTCTGTGGAGCACTGTGGTGCCTATAATGTTCACTGTTCTCCCCTACCTAAGATACATAAGTGGTGCATGATGGCTGCAGCATTTTGGGGTATTGACTGGGGTTTGAAAAGTTCACTGCTAATTCAAGCCCTTGAACCTTTCCTAAACACTTCATTTTTTTCTCATTCCTGTCTCCCATTTGCATTTTTAGATAAAAAACCTAGAATTTTTAAAATAGACCAGTTGCCAAACCTGAGAACTTCTCACAGACCTTAGTTATTCACTGAGGTAGTTTTACTAGGTCTGATTTGCTGAGGTTTACTGAAGTCTGTATCTGTGCAGCTGTTTTGCAGCCCCACTGGCATGAAAACAAGCTTTCGTCCTTTTGCGTTGGCCAAGATGATTTGATCAGTGTTTATTCTGGAGATGTTTAATTCTTCATATGAGCACTATCATAAACGATTAGGTCAATATTGCCTTGGGAACAGAACTAGTTTAGTAATTAACTTTGCTTGCAAAGCTCTTCAACAGCTCAGAAAAATTGCTGTGGATTGCAAGTGAATCATAGAAGTGTAGACTTGGATGGGATCTCAAGGGGTTATATAGTCTGTTATTACTCAATATTTTTAATCAATATTGTACCTAACCTTCTTGAGGTGAAATAAAAACAAACCAAAAACACCCCCACAACACAAAAGCAAATGAAAGCAAGTTGTTTGTTCGGCCTCTTAAAAAATGGTCCAGAGAACAACCCATAAAAACTTCCACAAAAGCCAGTCACAGACTCCCAGAATTACCAAGACTGGAAAAGACCTCTGAGATCATCAAGTCCAGCCCACAACCTAACATCACCACAATCAGCTAGAGCAGGGCACTAAGAGCTACAGCCAGTCTGTCCTTAAACACCTCCAGGGATGGGGACTCCACCACTGCCCTGGGCAGTACGTTCCAGCATCTGATCATCCTTTCTGTGTGAAAGGGCTTCCTAACATCCACCTTGCCCTCTCATCCTAGCAGTGGTTGCCTGGAAGAAGAGCCTGACCCCCACCTGACTACAACTTTATNAAGACCTCTGAGATCATCAAGTCCAGCCCACAACCTAACATCACCACAATCAGCTAGAGCAGGGCACTAAGAGCTACAGCCAGTCTGTCCTTAAACACCTCCAGGGATGGGGACTCCACCACTGCCCTGGGCAGTACGTTCCAGCATCTGATCATCCTTTCTGTGTGAAAGGGCTTCCTAACATCCACCTTGCCCTCTCATCCTAGCAGTGGTTGCCTGGAAGAAGAGCCTGACCCCCACCTGACTACAACTTTATTTCAGGTAGTTGTAGAGAGTGATAAGGTCCCTCCTGAGTCTCTTCTTCTCCACCCCCAGCTCCCTCAGCCTCTCCTCATCAGACTTTCCCTCCAGTCCCTTCCCCAGCCTCGTCGCTCCTCTGGACCACCTCCAGCCTCTTCAATCTCTTTCTTGAAGTGAGGGGCCCAGAACTGCTCCCAGTGCTTGAGGGGAGGCCTCACCAGTGCCCAGTAGAGGGGGAGAATTATGTCCCTAGTCCTGCTGGCTACGCTATTCTGGATCTAAGCCTGGATGCAACTGGCCTTTGTTGCCCAGACCCAAATGTGGAATTTTCAGATGCTTTCTTCTTATTTTGTAACGACTTGTCCACTCTGTCATGACTACAGGGATCTCAACCCCATGCCACAAAGAGAGATCACAGCTGTCTTGATAGTTGTAGATGACAGACCCACTGGTGTGTATCTAAAATCATTAATGGTAGGGACTGTAGCACCTTCTTGGATAATATACGGCATTTTCTAGATTAAAACAAAATCAAAGAGTGAGACCTTTCTTTATGAGTCTAATTTAGGAAGAAACAGTGGTTTCCCAGTGGTTGCCCAGAGAGGTGGTAAAAACCCCATCCCTGGAAACATTCAAAGTCAGGTTAGACAGCTTTGAGCATCCTGATCTATCTGAAGACCGTCTCTGCTCACTGCAGTGGGGTTGGACTGGATGACCTTTAAAGGTTCCTCCCAACTCAAAGCATTCTATGATTTTCCAGACCTCCTGTCTTTGTTGCTCTTGTCTGGATTGTTTCCAGTTTGTCTATGTCTTTCTTAAATTGTGGTGCTTCTGAATAAGATAAAGTATTTTAGCTGAAGTCTCGTGGTGTCAAGAGCACACTAATTATCTCTTCTGTTACATAGACTGCTTTGACCAGACATTCAAGAGAATCTAGAATCACATTCATCTCTTTTCTTCAACTGCATCACGCTGTTGAGTCATCCATGGCCCTCATTAATCACTAGATCTTTATCTGCAGTGACATTTTGTGGTTGTGCTTTGGATTTTTTTCCTCTCAAATACAGTCCTCAGTGATTGGTTTTGTTCCAGCTTTAAAAGTCGAACTTCAGAACCTGTTGAGATACTTTATTCGAGCTTTAAAAGTTGAACTTTCAGAACCTGTTGAGATACTTTTGAATCCTGATCTTAAGCACGTTTCACAAATCTTTACATGGTGTCGTGTACCAAGCTTGCAAGTATTTCTAATTCTGTCATCTAAGTCTTTACTGAAGCGTTGAACAAAAGCCTATCCATCAGGAGCAGTGCAAGACTCCTCTTCACCGTTCTCCTTGTGCAGCTACCAACACTCATGTCTTTAAACTCAAATTATTTAGAAATTATTTGAAATGGAAAAGTTTTCCCCAGTTCAGGACAGCGTCGGAAGTCTTGCTTAGGTCAAGGTACAATTTAAGTCGCTGTACAGTAACTTCTACTGCTTTTCCTTATCTTTTGGACCAGGTGTCTTGTTCAAGAAGGAATATTTGATAAATTTGTCGCAGCTGTTTCTTATCACCTTGTTTTTCTCACGATGTCTGTGCACTTATTTCTCAGTAACTTGTCTCACTATCTTTCTCAGTATTGAGGTTAGGCAGAGTACTCAGTAATTCCTTGGGCTATTCCTTTCCTTTCTCCTCCTCTTCCTCTTCCATGGTGGCAAGAATTAAGGAAGAGCAAGTTTTAAACTGATTAGGTGTTTTGTTTAAAACAGTTTGCAAAACATGAAATATATCACTTGACATCTCAAATCTCTGGTCATTACCAAAAACCAAGAGTGTGATCCTGGCTGCATTTCCATCTTAGGCTACGTAGCTGCTGTAGGACCTGGTGACTTGTTCACTTTGCAGGGACTCTCAGAGATAAGTTGAGGTCCCAGTATGTATTAAGACAACTCCAGCAATCTCTAGAGGCTGCATATGTCTAATTTATTCAGACATTATTGTACTTGTTTTTCCCCTAATCTGGCCTATGTCCTTACCCTTGTTTAAAAAATAATCTTTTAATGCAGAGAATGGCAGAATTATTGAGGCTGGAAAGACCTCTGAGGTCATCAAGACCAGTCTATTATCTGTCATTAATCTTTATGTGCACAGGAAGAATATAGCAAAATAAATCATCAAATATTTCACTCAGCTCTGGGTGTCTGTTGCTTGTGCCTCTGCCCCTCTCTAACTTCTTAGTGTTTATGAAAGCTCTTTTTTTTAGTGATGTGTCATATGAGGAATGGCTGAGGGATCTGGGGCTCTTTAGCCTGGAGAAGAGGAGATTGAGGGGAGACCTTAATGATGTCTACAATTAGTTGAAAGGAGGGTGTAAAGAGACAGGGATTGGTCTGTTCTCCCCAGTGGCCAGGGATAGGAGAGGAAATGGCCTTAAGCTGTACCGGGGAGGTTGAGCTGGGATGTGAGGAGGAGTATCTTCACTGAAAGAGCTGTCAGGCCCTGGAGCAGCCTTTCCAGGGAGGGCGTTGAGTCCCCACCCTGGAGGTGTTGAAGAGAAGGCTAGATGTTGCACTGGGGGACATGGTTTAGTGGTGCTGATAGGGCTGGGAAAAGGTTGGACTTCCAGCTGAAACTACTCTATGATTCCATTTCTTCCAAAACCTCTTTCATGCTCCAGCAAAGTTGTAACTCATTTTGCTAACTTAGTCTTCCCAGTTTTGTCCTTGGATGTTTATGCTACTGCTTTATTGCTCATCTCACTGACATGCCCTTGCTTTCACGCTTTGTAGGGTTTCCTCTTTGATATTCAGGTCACTGGAGAATTCCTGCTACAGCTGTACTGGTCTCTTACTACTTACTTATCTGCCTTCCATATCAGGACAGTTTGCAGATGCATCTACAGCGCTCTTTCATTTACTCACAGGTTTATCCTCCCTATAATTTCTTCACATAGGATAATTCCTGGCAGCTCTCTGAATCGCCGTGGTATATAGCGGTCACTTTTTAAAACCAGCTTCATTTTAAAGCAGAACATTGCTGGTGTGTTTAATCTGACAATTTTCACACGAGAGAAAGAAGAGGTTTAAAACAGATAACACATGTCTCTAAGCAACTTCATCACATCCCATTTCAAAGAACTACTTTGCCAATGGAAAAAAAAAGGCATGTCAGGATTTTGGCACGATGATTTATGATTCTGTCACAGTGACAGATGTTCTTCATCTATCTCTGACATAGTAATCTGGAAATAATGTGCTTTTCTTCATGTTTGCTGGTAAAAAGAAATGCACTGTGTAAATACATCGTCTTGAAGGCCTTGCCCTGCATCAGCTTGGAGAACTGGTCTGGTTTGGAGATGAGCTCTGCAGCAGAACCACCTCAGTAGTGACACTGTACAACTGCAGACCTAGTTGGGCCCCCTTCCTGGATGCTTACCAGGCTGCTACGCTCAAATCCAGCAAGGATCTGGCATGCTGCTGTGCTCCTCTGAATCCTGGCACACTTCAGCCATCGTCTCCATCTTTGGCGTCTTGATTCAGCCTACAGGCTAAGATTGCTGAGCTTAAGCACCCCTTGTCTGCAGTCAGGATTTATTACCCCTATCTCTTGGCAGCTGAGATGCTGAATTCAAGCCTAGTGGGAGAGAAAATCACTGAAGTATGAACAGAAAAAGGCACTGACTCGTGGAGGAGAGGCATCAAGCTCTACCAGCAAGGAATTTCTTGCTGCCACTCACCACCTCACTCACAGCAGTGCAAACCCTCTCTCTCAAGCCCTTTCTTAGGCATAAGAATTGTACTTGGGCCCATGTTCTGGAGTGCTGAAGAAAGCTGAAGGTCCAAGCATTTAGCTCAATAAATTGTGGGCCATGAACACCTGTACACATCCTTCTTGCAGGTTTGCTGATGCAGTGGAATTACATTACAGGTTTCTACCAGTACAGCTCTATCACCCAAGGACTGCACTTCACAGCGTGGCCGTGCTCAAACCTTCCCTAAAACACGTCTCAGATTTGCTGCAACAGGGTGCTTTCTAAGAAAACTTTGTTATTATTGATTTCTTATTAGGAGATCATTGCTCTGCAGTCCACATCTCTGCGAGTTATGTTTACTGGCTAATCTTGTTCAGCTCTGAACTGTCAGAAAAAGGTGCGGGGAACCATCAATTCACGAAAGGAAGGCGGCACTGTTACCAGATAGGACTTCATAAGCAGCCTTTGCAGGTCAGTATTTCCCAGGCTCCTCCTTTCTACCTCTTTCAAAAATGGGTGTGATGTCTCCCATCTTCCAGTCACTAGGGACTTCACCTGACTGCCACGACTTTTCAAATATCATGGAATGGCTTGGCGATGACATCAGCCAATTCCCCCAAGACTCTGGGATGCATCTCATCAACTTGTGTAGGTCCAGGTTTATCAGGTGGTCTCGAACCTGATCTTCACTTAAGATGGGAGGGGTTTTATCTCCATGGGTTCCATCTTGTTGTCTATTTGGGATGCATCTCACTGGGTCTCATCAACTTATGTATGTCCAGGTTTATCAGGTGGTCTTGAACCTGATCTTCACTTAAAATGGGAGGGTTTTTATCTCCATGGGTTCCATCGTGTTGTCTATCCAGTGGAGAGATGTGGAGAGAGAAGACTGAGACAAAAGAGTTGTTGAATACCTCAGCCTTCTTCTCACCTGTTGTTACTAGCTCACCACTCTTACTCAAGAGAGGGCACACGGTATCCTTCACCTTCTGTTTTTTGATCGATGTCCTCGTAGATGCCCTTTTTGTTATTCTGTGCATCCCTGGCCAAGTCCAGCTCCAGCTGCGTCTTCGCCTTCCTGTCCTCATCTTTACACAGTGTTCCTACACTCTTCCAAGAACACTCGTCACAGTTTCCACTGTCTGTGCAGCTCCTTCTTATCTTTCAGTCTGATCAGCAGGACTTGACTCAGCTATGCTGGTTTGTTTTCCCTCCCTTGCTTGATTTCTTACACACAGGAATCAAGAGCTCTTCCACTCTATGGAGAGTGTCCTTAAAGATGTGCCAGCTGTCCTCTGCTTCTCCAGACTGGTGCTGTATTTTATGAACATTTCAGAGAGTGAGGCTTATCATTTTGATAAACTAGGCTAGAGGATGATTCAAATAAAGACAACGACTTTGCACTGAGGGAACAAAAGATGCTAATGCACCTTTCTCTACTCTAATTTGTATTAAAATATAGGCAATCCAGATTCTGAATTTAAAGACTGAATTTTAAAGACTGATTTCCTGATTATTGCCAACAGAGGAGGACGCTGCTACATTCTAGGGTTTCCCAGATATTGGATCACAGACTGAATTAAACTCTGCTCCGATGATTTCTACCACACAACTGGCAGCATGATGCCTGATAAGCAGAAAGTATCTACTATAGAAGATGTCTGAAGCCTTCATGTAGAGGGAATTTCATCATCAAAAGGCAATAGGTGACCAACAGAAACAAACTCAAGTGTGTGTGCTCAGGGATGATGGGAATAGGGCCAGTCTGGTAGCTAGAGAGGCACAAGGGTGGCTCTGCACCACTGCTGATAACCCCTGGCCCATGTCTAAAACAGTCACACAGCTTCCAGACCACAGCTGGTACACAGCACACAGGTGCAGAGCAAGGGAGGAGAATCATAGAATCATTAAGGATTGGAAGGGACCTCAACAGATCATCTAGTCCAATCCCCCTGCCACAGCAGGATCACCTAGACCAGGTTTGGTTCTAGCCATGACTGTCCGCCTGGACGTGGTTTGAGATACTCAACCAGCAGCTAAACTTACAAAAACTAGGACATGAAAGAAAATTGCCTGTATGAAAGCTACACAAGGGCTTCTTGTCAAGATGATGGAGCTTATCAGTGTCAGTTCTACAGAGCTACAGACGTCTGCACAGCTGAAGTCTCAAGGCTCTTCTGTAGGGCCTACAAAATCAACTTAAGTTAACCTTTAGGCAACAGCTATGCAAACAATTCCCAAACACAAAATCAAGTTTCACAGATTGTTTCTACTTCCTCCACTCCTCAGGGCTGTGAATATTTCAGTGCATTTGGTGATTTTTTTTACAAAACCCCTAGGTACAAGTGACATTGTTCAAAGATTTATGCTTGCAAAATTAATACAGCTGCCAGCTTACACAAACTTACATCAGTCTGAAATATTTACAGCATGGCAGAAAAGCAAATCATGAGCTGAGTTGTTTGTGTTGCTGCAAAGCTGTCCTGTTCAGAAAACGTTCATTTTAGTTTTCCCTATTTTGCAGAAAGCCACGTGAGCAGTAACAATATGATTGCTGTTTAGCCCTTTTTGTGTTTTAAACTTCAGGGAATAATAACAATACAGCTTGTGATAATAATTCTTGATGATGGTCATTCACATGCCCTTAAGAGGCAACCATCCTGTCAATTTTAGTAATTTGATTCATAGCAATAGGTTAGCCACCAGGGACCTGCATTGGTCAGCCTAGGTCAAGGGTCTCACCTGCATCCCCATGGAGTTTGTACACAGCTAGGAAAATACCCATCATTGGAGCCAAGTCTTTGTTCTGTACAAAGCTCATCATAGAATCACAGAACATTAGGGTTTAGAAGGGACCTTGACAGATCATCCAGTCCAATCCCCCTGCCACAGCAGGATCACCTAGACCAAGTCACACAGGAACACATCCAGGTGGGTTTTAAACATCTCCAGACAAGGATACTCCACAACCCCCCTGGGCAGCCCCTTCCAGTGCTCTGTCATCCCCACAGTGAAGAAGTTCCTTCTCATATTTATGTGGAACCTCCTCTGTTCCAGCTCGCCCCTTGTCTTATCATTAGATGCCCCTGAGCAGAGCCTGGCTCCATCCTCCTGACAGCCACCCTTCACATATTTATCAACATTAATGAGGTCACCCCTCAGTCTTTGTTTCTCCAAGCTGAAGAGTCCCAGCTTCCTCAGCCTTCCCTCATAAGGGAAGTGTTGCACTCCCTTCATCTGGTAGCACGATGACCAAAAGCTCATCCTCCTCTCTACCTACATGCAGGAAAGGCACAGCTGAAACCTGCAGGTGTGCTCTTGCTGTTAACCCATATAGCTGATCAAATAGCATAGCCTATATGGCATTTCCCACAAAACCTAAACACCATGAAAACGACATTTTGAATGAAACCTAAATGCCTTATTGAAATGGAGGTAGCCAAGTCCCCATCAAGCTCAAGGTTGCAGTTGTTGAAAATGCTACACCATGAGTCCCTGTACCAAAACCTGCTGAGAAACCCATAAATCTCCTCTAGAGGCTGAGCAAAGCCCTGCAGTGTATGTAGCTGTAGGTGCAGTAGGCTACACTTTAGGAAGTCTTGTAGACCAGAGGCTTGGAGATCTCTGCAGGTGTCACCCACAGCACTGCTGGAATAAAGACAGTTTCAAGGATGAAATCTCCATTTTCTCTTTGCCTATGGTGAACCTGGGAGTCTTGGCTGACAACAAGTTAAGCATGAATCAGCAATGTGTCCTTATGGCCAAGGCCAGGAGCATCCTATGATGCATTAGTAGAAGCGTGACTGTCAGGTCTGTCCTAGTGAGGCCCCATCTGGACTACTGTGTTCAGTTCTGGACTCCACTATTCAAGAATGAGAAAGAACTGCTGGAGAGGATACAATGAAGGGTTTTGAAGATGATAAGGGGACTAGAGCATTTCTCTCAAGAGGAAAGGCTGAGAGACCTGGGTCTTTTTAGCCTGCAGAAGGCTGAGGGAAGACCTTCTCAATCATAGAATCATTTTGGCTGGAAAGGACCTGCAGGATCAAGTCCAACCTTCATCCCAACGTCTCCATAACTACCAGACCATGGCCTCAAGTAGCAGATCTACTCAGTTTCTAAACATCTCCAGGGATGGTGATTCCACCACTGGGCAGCCTGTTCCAGTGTCCAGCCACTCTCTCAGTAAATATTTCTTCTTAAGATCCAATCTAAACCTCCCCTGAGGCAATTTGAGGCCATTTCCTCTCATCCTATAATTATTAATTTGGTCTCTTAGGTAGCTGCAGAGAGCAATAAGGTCTCCTCTTGGCCTTCTGTTCACTAGACTAAACAACCCCAGTTCCCTCAGCTGCTCTTCATAAGGCATTTATATTTATAAATTCCTAAAGGGCAGATATTAGGAGGAGGGGGGCAACCCATTTTTAATACTGCCCAGCAACAGGACAAGGAGTGGCCAGCATAAGCTGGAACAGAGGAAGTTCATCTAAACATGAGGAACTTGCTTACTTTCAGAGCGGCAGAGCCCTGGAACAGGCTGTCCAGGGAAGTTGTGTAGTTTTCTTCTCTGGAGATATTAAAAGCCTGCCTGGATGCAGTCCTGTGCACCTGGTTTGGGTGAACCTGCTCTGGCAATGGGGTTGGACTAGATGATCTCCAGAGTTCTCATCCAACCCCTACCATTCCATTAATCTGTGCCTGTGACCATCCCACCCCAAAGGAATTAGCGACCAAGGAGTAAAAGTCAGACTGCAAGACTCTAAAGGATGACAGCTGCTCACTTGGCCATGGCTATGGTCTCTAAAAACTCATGTGAGGGTGGCAGAAGTATGGCACCAACTCACAGAAGAGGGCCTTGATCATGTTCATCATCCAAACCCTTGCACCCACGACTGGTTACTTTATCAGTCTGTTGCTGTCAGTGGAGTTCAGTTCACTGAATTTAAGATTCAAGTCCTACATTCAGAAAACACCGTAGTATTTGAGCCTCAACAATGTCTTATGGAAGGATAATGGTATTTTAATGCTCCTTCAGACCAAGGAGATCCAACTGCTCAAACAAGGTCTCCTCAGTGCATTGCATATTCTCCTAGAAAAGCAGAGCTCATAACACTGTCATTACAACAGCAGCCATTCATCTCCCCCATGTGTAGTGCCATGAAGATGCCATTCACACTGGGGAAACTGGTTTCACTCTGGATTAATGAGAAATCAAGTGCCTTTTGCTTTCAGCTAGACCTAAAGCTCAGAGATGGGAAAAGGGAAAGGAGTCTTTAACATTCTTGTCATTTTAAGGATATTAATATGGGCCTTGGCTGGTTTTTCTCACTGTTCTTGTTTTGTGATGGCAAAGAACAGCTGATCAGATACCAGTGGAAAACCAAACACTTCATTTTGAGATCATTTTTTGTCATCTTCCAAACCACCTTCCTTCTCAGGGCTCTTCCTCCCCATCAGCCACAGCCAGCCTCTGCAGGTCCCGTGCCCCTCATCAAAATGCACTTTCTGCTGCCTGCAACCCCACACATCGCATTCATCCTGCGATCAGGTTATTACGAATCACCACAGCAACCTCTTCTGTACGCGCTGCCCATATCCAGCGCCAAGTCCTGCTCCCTCCACACCCTTTTCTGTCTCATCCTTTGTCAAAGCCCGCATTTCTTCCCGAAGACCCCTCCACTCAGTCTTTTATGTTCCGTGCTTTCAACCCTTTCATCCCCCTGAGCATTCCCAGCCATCCATTCTTTCCTTGAGAGGGAGGTGGATCTTCCTTGAAGTCATTATTCAGAGAAAGGAGCCTAAGCTCCATTATATGATTGATTTCACAGGTCATTTAAACGAACAACAGGTCTGGGCAACGAGCAAATGCTTGTTAAAACGCTTAATTTGATAATTTCTTTTCAGTGATAGTAGCAGAACATTAAAAAATTACCTCAAAATTAGTAACCGAGGACAATGGCAAGAATTACGTTGTGTCCTGCTTTCTTTGAAATGAAATGACATCATAAATCCTATAGAAACACTGCTGGGGTATTACTGTTTCCAGCAAGGGTTCATTGTGTCTTACATGATGAGAATCAAAGGCAAAGAAATGACTGATTGGATTATGGTGTTAAAGCTGCACCACTTGTATTTAAGCAATTGCTTTACTCTCAGCACAATGTGCCAGAGAAGTGACTAGCCCAGTGACAGATCTCCTCTTCTGTCACAAAGCCCCTTTTAAAATAATTAGCAAGAAGACAGAAACTAAGAGATGAAATATCTTTAAACATAAGGAAAGTGGGAAATTACTCTGATTCTCTAAATGAGCCTAAAGCAGCTTGTATGACAAAATCACAGCAATAATTTGTCTAACATAGTGGTCTTCATGGAGGGGAGGTTGAACACTTCAATAGAGTAGTAATTAGGACAGGAAGGACAGCGACAGAATCACAGAACATTAGGGACTGGAAGGGACCTCAAAAGATCATCTAGTCCAATCCCCTGCCACAACAGGATCACCTAGATCAAGTTTATCAGAGATGTGCTCATTTCTCACTTGAAATTCCTTAGATCTTTCTGAACACCAGCTGCAAACGGTGTCTGAAATGAAAAGTCCCTCTTACTGAAGTCTACACGAAGCCGTGATTCCAGCAAAGCAAGTACCCTTCAGGATGTGCAGTGCTTTCCATACACTGAAGAACACCAGTCTCTTCTATGCACGCAGAATACACTTTCTATACACTTGCATAACTTGCATTATTTATGCTCCAGACTTCATCAGCTTTCCATTTATTTATGAAAAAACGATGACTTCATATTCCCTCAGTGGCAGAACACACTTATCACCCTGCAAAACACTCATAATTTGTCTGTGGTTTCATTTCTAGAGAGTCGTCGTTCTGCCATTCCGCAGTAGATGAGGGCTGGCCCACCGGTGTCATTGCAGGATGAGAGACTGTTAACCAGGTCCTTCCTAGAAGCATAAAGCATGTGTTTAAAGAATGAAGTTAATAAAGAAATAGGAACTCAGTGGCAGGAAAGAGCGTTGTAGATTTTAGAGCGCCAGGAGTGTAATTAGTGCTGCGGCATAAAGTGATGAAGGAAGGCAATAAAACAACTTTGCTTCATTCTGTAATTCTTAGAGCGATGCAAATTGGTTTGTCAGTGGGGAAGGGTCGGTTTCTTCTCCTTAAATTTCAGCTGCATGCTGTCTTAATGTTATTTTCTTTTGAAAAGGCTTTTCAGAAGACAGTGAATACTGTACAACTGAATTCAGGTGGTGCATGAATGACTGTCCCTTTTCAGGCTGAGGGTTTGTAGTGGATAGAGAATCAGTGGTTTTCTTGTCCCAGAAAAAAATGCAGGACACACGTGTTTGATCTGCAATCTCGGCAAAGCCACGGAGGCTCGGGAGAGCGGAGATAATAGCGACTTTTTACCAGCCTTGTTCAAAGCAGAGAGACATCACGTTGGAGGCAGTTTGAAGAAGTTCAGAGCAACAGGAAGATGAGACACTTGAATTGGCGCAGTTCACAATTGGACTAAACGATCTTGAAGGCCTTTTCCAACCTAAACAGCTCGATGATTCTAATAATGAAGGTTCTTGATTGTTCAAATTTTGTGTAAAACAACACCATGTATTATCTCTTAAAACAACCGTGGAGGAAAGACGTGCAGCGCTAAACCGCCTGAACAATCGGAGTCAAAGGCGTATGAGAAGCAGAAGCACGAGGTAAGAGACACCAAGTACTGTCTTCGCTCCCTGCCGAGCGACGTGTCAAAACTCCCCCTGCACCACTTGCTATTTCTACAATATATTAAAAAGAATTTTGATAAATCTTATTTAAAGAACCAACGTGAGAGCTTATTGAGCAATCAGAAAAAAAGTCTTTCATTCCAAATCCTTAGATTTTTTTGATTCCCAGACAGATGATGTTGGGCCAAATTCAGCTGATCCACATCAAAACACTTCAAAGACTCTGACATCAGCATGCCCAAGTGTCAGGGCTTCATCTGTTCCATAATCATTTCACTGCTGAACATCGACTTCCTTTTGACTGCATTTATAATGCATTTACAATGCAAAACCCAAACGTATTAAGTTGGTTTTTATTTCTGGATGATAATTGAATGTGATCCCATAGTCTGCTTCTTATTTACCTTCACTAAAGGTAAATAAGAAGGACACTTAAAATTCAGATTTTAATCAGGGCACCGAAATTCAGATTTCTTTAGAGGAAAGAACGAGCCAGTCTGAGCTTCTATATATAGCAAGTCAGTTTGCTGCTATTTCGTTGAAACCTAATTTAGACTGAATTAAACACTTCTCTGAACTAATCAATCTGACATGGAAAACTTTAGAATACTAAATCACTAAACATCTCATTTTATATTCATAACTGTAGGCAGAAATATTGACAACTTACAGACATTAATATGGTGTAAAACCACAGAAAAAAGAGAGTGCTCTGCATTAAAAACGGTGTCCAGGTAGGTCATCTGAAGGTGGTTGCAGTCTCTGCCTCACACTGGAGGACTAGATGATCTTTCAAGGTCCCTTCCAATCCCTAATGATTCTATATCTGAAGGCACTTTATTTTGCAGGGAGCTCCCTTTCATAGGCCTTTTGTTTACCCCAGTAAGTTTCTACACGACATTTCTGGTTAGTGGTTGTTAGGAGTTAGTAAAATATTAGTAGTAGTACAGAACTTTCTCAGGCTCCTCCTAATTTTCTCAGGCTTCCATGGGCTTCTTATCTTCTTGCTTTCTTCTTTATCTGGTTACCATGACACCTGGCTCTTCTCACCAGCTGACTGCATTCCTTAGCTGAGATGTTTAACCCTGTGGCTGCTTCTTCCCATGGTCTAAAAGAGAAAATCTGATCTCTTGCCAAAGGCAACGGGCTGACACGAGGCAAGTTTAATGAAGCCAGGCACGGACAAGAAATGAAACTGGGCTCTTTCATGAGAAAGGTGGAGATGAAGAAGTGATAGGACGAGGGGCAACGGGTGTAAACTGGAACATAGGAGGTTCCATAGAAATACCGGAAGGGACTTATTCACAGTGAGGGTGATGGAGCATTGGAACAGGCTGCCCAGTGGTGTTGTGGAGTCTCCTTCTCCGGAGATGTTTAAAACCTGCCTGAACATGTTCCTGTGTGACTTGGTCTAGGTGATCGCGCTGTGGCAGGGGGATTGGGCTAGATGATCCCTTCCAATCCCTGATGATTCTATGGTTTGGTGATGAGATTTAAGGCAAGTCAGGAAGCCATTTAAGCTTGTTCCAGATGACCAAGGCAGCATGGAAGAAGGAGCTCTTTGCCAGACAAGCAGGGGAAGCACAATATTCAAACTACTCACATTTAATTACATGAAAAGGCTGTATTCAAAGAGTGCTGGGGTTGCAGACTTAGATGCTCAGAGGATAGGAAATGCCCAGTTTACAACTGCCCAGACTAACTAAACTTGTAGCTCTTACGTGCACTGCAAAAGCTTAATTACAGGATAACACACACCTCTTTACACAGGATCTTTGGCCTTTCTGTGTGCACGGAGGGCATAGATTTAATGAGCAGCTATTCATTAGCTTGTTTTATCCCCATTGTTCAGTGCATGGCCTCACAGCTTACTCTACTCTACCGTGTTCAAACTCTGCCCTGAATACACAATTAGTAAGATCCTCATAGGATCTCCCTTGTAATTTATCGATTTAGTACGTAGTTTCAAAAACCATTAATGAATTTCAAATTCATTAGCTTCAAAACCATTAATGAATTTCTCCAATGGCCTTGTGAGGACTGGTAATTTGTCTTATTTTTATGGTGGATAATAGTGTGAGATGAGCAAGGACTGATTTTTTTTTCAGCAAAACCATATTTCAGGAAATCCTTCTTGAAGAAGTAACGAATCACCATTTTGTTTCTCCATTCTGGACCCCTTCCCCTCCTCCTGCAGTGATATCCTGGCCAGACACTCAACAAGCCAGAGAGCTGCCAGGCAGAGAAGGATCTGGAAGTGTTAACAGAAGGTGAAGAGCAAGGTCCTACACTTTGGCCACAATAAACCTCTGCAGCTACACACTGAGGAATGAGTGGCTGGAGAGCAGAGAGGGACCTGGCAGTACTGGTTGATAACCAGCTGTAAGGGAGCCAGCAGTGTGCTCAGGTGGCACGAAAAGCCAATGGCATCCTGGCTAGGATCAGCAATAGTGTGGCCAGCAGGACTAGGGATGTAATTCTGCTCCACACTGTGCTGGGCATTGGTGAGGACCCCACTGAGTACTGAAAGCAGTTTTGGGCCCCTCACTGCAAGAAAGAGGTTGAGGAGCTGGAGCAGGTCCAGAGGAGCAACGTGGCTGGTGAAGGGACTGGAGGAAAAGTCTGATGAGGAGAGACTGAGGGAGCTGGGGGTGTTTAGCCTGTGGTGGGGGTTTTGGACCCGTCACTCCAAGAGGAACATTGAAGGGCTGGAGAGGGGACAGAGGCAGCTACCAAGTTGGTAAAGGATTAGGAACAGGTGTCAAATGAGGAATGGCTGAGGGATTTGGGGCTGTTTAACCTGGAAAAGAGGAGCTTGAGGCAAGACCTTCTTGCTCTCTGAAACTACTAGTAAAGAGGTTGTAGTGAGGTGGGGATTGGTCTGTTCACCCTAGAGGCCAGGGATAGGATCAGGAGAAATGGCCTTAAGCTGTGCCAGAAGAGGTTCACGCTGGATGTCAGGAGGAATTTCTTTCCTGAAAGTGTTGTCAGGCACTGGAACAGCTGCCCAGGGAGGGGGTTGAGTCCCCATTCTTGGAGGTGTTGAAGAGAAGGGTGGATGTTTTCTGGAAGACAGGGTTTAGTGGTGCTGATAGGGCTGGGAAAAGGTTGGGCTTGATGACCTTGAAGGTCTCTTCCAGCCAAACTGTTCTATGATTCTGTAAGATGGGATGAAACTGTGTTAATAGCACACAAATTAGTAGGTCATCAAGTGCCCAGCACAACTGTCTGTAATTTCTCTAAACACTCAGACTGTAAAAGACAAAGGGCAGTCTCAATAGAACAGCCTACACCCAGACAGAGAGACAAAAGACCAGTGACCTACTCAGCAGTTTTGTCTAATGACTCACAGAGGTGGGACAGCAGAAAGACAAACAACCCACAGAGGCTGCCAACTTTCAAAAGACACATTCAGAGACCAATTACATGGCTGCAAATAATAAGAACAACAGGACGAAACTTAAATAAGTATCTTCCTTCATTCTCTGTCACCTCAAATAATCCTGGACAAACCACATGCACAACCATTTTAAGCCTCTGAGTACAAAAGAATGAGTAAACTCCAGAAGAGAATGACCATACACAGGTGGTACCTGGTTTGTACAAAATCAAATGACCTGTTCTCTTGTTGAAATTTGCTCCTCTAGCTGGGTTTTGCAGAAGCTCACCATCAGGTGAGTGAAACCATTTGTACCAGGACTGGTGTACAGTCAGCTGAAAGGCCACATCCAGCTGCACACAGCAGCTCACCTATTGCAACAGCATCAAGTCACCAGTCTAGTGGGCCAGCCATAAACACCACCAGGTGCAGAGGGGAGCTCAAATACCAAAGCCTACAGAGTTTTACAAGCAAGTCGCTGCTCCCTGGCCTATGAATGGCCCTGGGTATCCCTGTGTCGTGTAGCTACAGCAACTGTCTTTAAATGTTTTACGACCCGTTCACTATTTATGGTCAAGCACTAAAATATTGTGCAGGCAGCTGTATCTAACACTAGGAAGTGTTAATAAATATGAGCTGTGTAGTGAGAATTACAGCTTTTTTAATGCAGAAGAATGTGGAGACCTCGGCATCATTAGCATTTTCATTTTCAAAGTACTTTAAACAAGAATGAATGCAGATAGGATCCTTGTGACAGAGGTAGGGGCTGAAGAGAAATGCAAACAACTGAAGTTCTGTGCAGTGCTGGGGGTGTCAGCCAGGGTTACTGTCACACCACCAGGGCTAGAAGCTCTTCTTACACGTGAGCTTGTAGCTGTATTCTCTTGTAGACCACTCTGCTGTTTTGGCAAGTGAACGTGGGTGTCAGGAGGACTCTTCTCAGTGTCATCTAATGATAGGATAAGGGGCAGTGGGGGTGACCTGGAACATTGGACGTTCCACATAAACACGAGAAGGAACTTTTTCCCAGTGAGGGTGACAGAGCACTGGAAGGGGCTGCCCAGGGGGGTTGTGGAATCTCCTTCTCTGGAGACATTTAAAACCCACCTGGATGTGTTCATGTGCAACTTGGTCCAGGTGATCCTGCTGTGGAGGGGGGGATTTGACTTGATCTTTCGAGGTCCCTTCCAATCCCTAATGTTCTGTGATTCTGTGACTTTATGAAGATGCTGCTGAACAATCTGCGTCCAGGCACAGCAGCATTTTGGTTACTGTCAGGTAAAATAAATGGCTTTAGTGTGTGGCTCTCTACAAACATCATGCTTGGTTGTAGTAAATATTCACATAGAATTACGTTACTTTCTGCATCTGTTCGGTACAATAGGTTCATGCTGTCACAAGCAAATAGAAAAATAATGATAAAGTAAACAATAAAGGGCTTGTTTGTTTGCTCTGCATCACTTCAGCAATGCAAAGGGATGCCAGTGAGAATGATAATCATGGCCAAAGCCATTACGCAGCCCAACTGTAAAATGAGTCCTGCAGTCTGAGGCAACAGCTACACAATGGGTTCAGCACTCCTTAAATAGCTATTTTCCATCCCTATCAGCTACTAATCTGGTTCATTGCACAAATAACCACACTGGCACGGAGGACAGAGAAAAGCAGCAGAAAAGAGGGTGGCAAAGAGCTTCTCAAGCCCTCACTGCCGGCAGGTGAAGATGCTTAGACCTACAGCCTTATCCAAAGAGTCCCATGTCTTTTCTTGTCTTTTCTTTCTGGGACATGATTTAATGGTGGATTTGGCAGTGATAGGTTTGTGGTTGGACTCAATCTTAAAAGGCTTCTCCAATCTAAGTGATTCCAAGATTCTATGGTCTTTCCATAGCAGTTTGCAGTGTCATAGAATCATAGAATGATTAGGGATTGGAAGGGACCTCGAAAGATCATCTAGTCCAATCCCCCTGCCACAGCAGGACCACTTAGACCAGGTCAGACTCATTAGTGTAATGCAGTGTAATGTCTGTATGAGACAGTCAGAGGCCTGTGTTGATAAATCTGACCTTACAGGATGGTGGACAGCATGTAAACATTAGGTAACTGGTATACACAAACCTAGTGGTAATTTAGCTGTGATGTGATGAAGTCATACAGCAACAGCTTTACAGCAGTGCACAGGCATCAACTAGTTTCTGCAGATATATAGTAAATGCTTGCAAGACCCACAAACTCCTCATATTACTCAGACTTAAAGGGAAAACTCATAGCTGGTTTCCCAATCCTGGATGTGGCTGTAGTAACAATGACTTCAAAAATGGCTTCTCCTAAAGTCAAGGGCTGCAATGGTGGCATGAAGGTGACCTCATTAATGTCTATAAATATTTGAAGGGTGGGTGTCAGCAGGATGGAGCCAGGCTCTTCTCAGTGTCATCTAGTGATAGGACGAGGGGCAATGATTGCAAGCTAGAACATAGGTGATTCCTCCCCAATATGAGACGGAACTTCTTCACCATGAGGGTACCAGAGCCCTGGAAAAGGCTGCCCAGGGTGGGTCGTGGAGTCTTTTTCTCTGGAGATGTTTAAGACCCACCTGGACATGTTCCTGTGTGACTTAGTCTAGGTGATCCTGCTGTGACAGGGCGATTGGACTAGATGATCTTTTGAGGTCCCTTCCAATCCCTAATGATTCTCTAATTCTATGACTCTGTGAAGGTGGTTGCTCACAGAGAAGGTACCGAGGGTAGCAACTGCGCTGTTTGCAGAGGCACTGCCTGGCTGCACACAAATGCAAGTGACAAAAGGTGGCAGGAGAAAAGTAAACAGAAGGTCTGTCACATAACCTGTGGTAACAAATACCATGGTGCACAACCCCACCCTACTCTTTCTTCTTGTGAGTAAGAGAAGCGAACAGTCCCTAGCAGGGCAAGACAGACAGGGACAGACACAGCAAAGAGGGAACAGAAGCAATTCTCAGTCTATAGCTAGTAATGACCTTTTCCTTGGATGGGCAGGAGGCAAAACTGTGCGTTTTCACACATGGACGTGCACTATCACCATGGCCACCCTCTTACAAAGACCCATCTGTGAAAACAACTCAGTTGATGTGCAGACTTCAGCTAAAAAGAGCAAAACAGGCAACCCAAATGCAGCCTGTGGACCAAGTACTCATGTTCTTATTTAGAAAGGACATAACATGCCGCTCAGGGATGGGACCTATGGGGGACTGAGCTGTTGGAGAGCAGTGTAGGAGAAAGGGACCTGGGGGTCCTGGTGGACAGCAGGATGACTGTGAGCCAGCAGTGTGCTCTTGTGGCTGAGAGGACCAACAGCATCCTGGGGTGGATCAGAAGGGGGTGGCTGGCAGATCGAGAGAGGTCCTTCTTCCCCTCTACTCTGCCCTGGTGACACCACATCTGGAGCATTGTGTCCAGTTCTGGGCTCCTCAGTTCAAGAAGGACACAGAACTGCTGGAGGGACTCCAGTGTAGAGCAACGAGGATGATGAAGGAAGTGGAGCACCTCTGTTATGAGGAGAGGCTGAGGGAGTTGGGTCTCTTTAGCTTGGAGAAGTGGAGACTGAGGGGTGACATCATTAATGTCTATAATGAAGAGTGGTGCCAGGCTAATGGAGCCAGGCTCTGCTTAGTGTCATCACTTCTTCCCAGTGAGGATGACAGAGCACTGGAATAGGCTGTCCAGGGGGGTTGTGGAGTCTCCTTCTTTGGAGACATTTAAAACCCACCTGGACATGTTCCTGTGCAACTTGGTCTAGGTGATCCTGCTCTGCAGGGGGATTGGACTGGATGATCTTTCAAGGTCCCTTCCAATCCCTAATGATTCTATGATTCCCAGCAAAACCACAGCAGAGGTTGGCCAACACTTGTCTTCTCATACTTCTTACATGGTATTTCCAGCTCTGCAGAACAATATAAGATCTCCCCTAATTTAGCAGCATTTTTATAGAGGTTCTGCTACTAAATTTCCTGTCTGGGAGCATATGGGTGGTTTTTATTTCTGAAACAATTCAACAGCTATTGTTACCTCCTCAGACCAAATTCACTGACCAGCCACCTCTAGTTCTCAGTGGCTACTGTGTTTGTGCTTTGACTGCAGTCTGATTTCCTCTGTTGCAGCATTTATTATTGTGTTGTCCATTATAGGTACCTTACACATCTCTAACAGCCAAAAAAATTCTAAGGAGGCATTTCTCAGTTATGTGGCAGCTCTTGAGCATCTGTTGAGACTAATTTCTTTCCTCACCAGAGAAAATTAGTCAGAATTTATGTTCTTTGGGCAAAGCCTCACATTGCCATAAAATCCCAAAGCAATCTGTCTGTTACACTCAGTTTTATTACTGGCAGCTTGCAGCCCTCAAAGGTAGAGGTGGTAGGACTGCTCTTTCTGCATCCTACAGGCAACGTAAAATCGCTGCTACATACCCTGCTGGGACCCCTTTTGTTCTGCAGTGGGCCTCTGGTACCTCAGCAGCCAGAATTTACTGACCAGCAGAAGCCTGTGGCATGGTTCTGCCTAACTTCATCTCTACTCTGCCTGCAGTAGAGCTGTGGAGTCCTGGTCAAAATGCCCCAGTTTTCAAGACTTCCCACTGCCCAAGGCATTTTCCTATTTCATTCCATCCTCAGTAATCCATGTCAAATCTTTGTCAGGGCACTGCTCTGATCCTTCTAACACACAAACCCAGCACAACTCATCCCTGACTCCGGAGAAGTAGCCACTGCCGTTGCTGTGACATCCTCTCTACATCCAGCTGGCTCTTCCCTGCCTCCAGCAGCCTTTTAATTGCCCTCAGCCCTCCCTTCTTTTGTTACTGTTCCTGATCTACACAGCTCAGAACTTGCCACTTTCCAACTATGGACTTGTTCTGGTTGACATCTTGACATGCAGCACTGCACCGCTGGTTCTTAGGAAGCTCTGCACAGCCAAGAGGCTCAGTCATCCCATCCCATCCGGCTGTTTATATCCCTGGATGAGCTTTTGCTGCCAATCAGACTGACCTGATTCCCACAGCCCCTGTTTCTCTGGTGGTGTTTCTCCCTAAGGCAAATCACCAAAGATGGGAGAGCTCATAGAGCAGATCCTGAGCACCTATTTGGACACTCTTTCCACTAGAAGTAGACAGGCACAGAAATCCACAGAAATTCTCTGTTTGAAGGACCACAAGCCAAAATTCTTCTTTTCATAGAATCATAAAATCATTAGGGATTGGAAGGGACCTCGAAAGATCATCTAGTCCAATCCCCCTGCCACAGCAGGATCACTCAGACCAAGTCACAGAGGAACTCATCCAGATGGGTCTTAAACATCTCCAGAGAAGGAGACTCCACAACTCCCCTGCGCAGCCTGTTCCAATGCCCTCTGACCCTCACTGGCAAGAAGTTCCTGCTCATATTTATGTAGACTTGGCCAAGTCACCAAGTTCAGACCACAGGACAACCCACTGTGGTGGTCCTCTTTCTTTCCTTCCAAGTCTTTTCTTCTACCAGACACAAGTGGAGAACCACAGTCCTGCAGCAATGTGCGCTCAAGTCTCAATGTCACATCAATACCCAGTGATGGCCACCAGAATGACATACCAGCCACAAACCCTATGCGTGACACCTCTGAGAGTGTAACTTGGTCTAGAGGATCCTGCTGTGTCAGGGGGATTGGACTAGATGAACTTTCGAGGTTCCTTCCAATCCCTAATGATTCTATGAGAGCAACAGTGCAACAAGAAATAGGATCAGTGGGGAAAATTTCCCTATTAGAAGGAAAGTATCAGCCACAGAATGAACACTATTAAGCACTGTGATTATGACAATTACACTTGCTTAAGTCTACTTGGGAGGTGATAAAGGGGTTTAGAACAACACTTTATAGAACCTCTTCTCAGTGAGGGTGACAGAGCACTGGATGGAGTTGCCCAGGGGGGTTGTGGAGTCTCCTTCTCTGGAAATGTTGAAAACCCACTTGGATGTGTTCCTGTGTGACTTGATCTAGGTGATCCTGCTGTGGCAGGGGGATTGGACTGGATGATCTTTTAAAGTCACTTCCAATCCCTAATGTTCTGTCATGATAGAGTTTAGAAGAAAGGTCCAAAGATGTCCCTGTGCAACTTGACCTAGGTGATCCTGCTGTGGCAGGGGGATTGGACTAGATGATCTTTCAAGGTCCCTTCGAATCCCTAATGATTCTATGATTCTAATTATCAACAGCTGCTCCAGCCTTCCCACACAAGCTGCCTGAGACCACACCAATCAAAGGTAGATACAACCCACTTCTTCTAATTAATTAAAATTGTGGAGCAGTGTCACATCCCATCTTAAGAGAAGAGAGTGACTTGTGTTGATGGATGCACTTGGGGTCGAATTAAGGAGCCTGTCAAGCAGTAAAACACAGATAATTCCACAAAACCTCTAAGTACTTAAACATTTATAAAGCACCATTAAAACTAAAGTGGTGTTTAAGCTAATGAATAAATAATTCATCACACAGATCTTTGCTAAAGACGCATTTCCTTGCTTGAGGAATATCTGTGATGATGCCTGGCAAATGCAACGACCCTCTGCAAAGAGCAGCATTGATTCCAGAAGGTTCTGGCTGGAACAGGTTTCTACCTTCCTGTGAGATGGGAATTATTATCCTGTCACTCTTTCTGGAACGATATTAGGATTCAGGTGCCGAGCGCGGCAGCGGAGTGCGAAGGTTCGCTGCGCGCCGAGCGGCTCCTCGCTGCTGCCGGTTACGATCGATTGCCTCATTATCATGTTGCACAGCGGGAGAGGACGTGGATAAATTTCCCTTTGTAGGAAACTGGGAATTCACTGGCCTTACTGATGTCCCTTTCTTCTGCTGTGTCCTGGGGGCTGGGCAGCACCCCACAGCTGTAATGGGGAGCTTTAATGCTCGGCTCTGGGTGACAAAGTCTGTCAGGCGGCTGGGACAGTAAGTGGACAGGACAGGGCACAGAAATAAGGAGCCGTGCCCATAAAATACTTGGGGGGGATTTTTCTCTGTTTTGGGGGTTTTTTTCCCCCCAGGTGGATAAATCTAACCAAAAACAAAACAGCAAATGGAGAGGAAAGAAGCAGAAAAATAATTGCGCTTTTCATGTTCCCATAAATTATAATAAAACACCATCTCTAACTATATTCACCCCTGCAGCCACGTGAGCTCCACGCTGCAGCGTGCAGAACCATGTTCTGGGCTTCACAGCACAGCTTCTTGCTTCCTGGGCTAGCAAAGGCTGGAAACCCACTGCTGCTGGGCTACTTACTGCCTTCAGAGGGCTTCATGCACCTCTACAGGCACCCCCCAAAATATAACGGAGGGGTGGCCTCCCAGCACCTTGGAAATAGTTATTACAACTAGAACAAGGGAAAGGCTGAGGAAGCTGGGTCTCTTGAGCTTGGACAAGAGGACACTGAGGGGTGACCTCATTAATGTCTATACATATTTGAAGGGTGGGTGTCAGGAGGATGGAGCCAGGCTCTGCTCAATGTCATCTAGTGATAGGACAAGGGGCAACGGGTGTAAGATGGAACAGAGGAGGTTCCATATAAATAACAGAAAGAACCTCTTCCCAATGAGGGTGGCAGAGCACTGGAAGGGTCTGCCCAGGGGGCTTGTGGGGTCTCCTTCTCTGGAGATGTTTAAAACCCACCTGGATGTGTTCCTGTGTGACTTGGTCTAGGTGATCCTCCTGTGGCAGGGGGATTGGACTAGATGATCTTTCGAGGTCCCTTCCAATTCCTAGTGATTCTACGATTCTACGAACACTACAGACAAAAAAGTGCATGTCACTGGTCCTGTCATCCCTCCTGACAATATTTGCAGCCCCTTATCTCTGGCTTTTCCAAGCACACTGCTGGAAACAGAATTTATTTGCAAATCAGCTTGGCAAATAGTCAGGTATGTTCACCTACGAGAGCTTCACCAATAAGTCATGCGTGGAGGGACTGGCAACCAGCACAGAGAAACAGGTGACCAACATCAAGCCCCAAAATTGAAAATACCCAGTGAAACGGTTGTAGCACTGGAATAGATTTGCATAAATTATTCACAGAATGATTCTGAATATTGAATACACACAAGGCCATCTGGGGAACTCTGCGTGTGTGCATTACTCCCTGTTGTAGAGTTGTTTGTGATTTGTCCTGCTCAGCGCCTTCATTCCCTCTCTCCTCACAGTCTTTGCACACAGGAGGTCTAAGTAACTCTATCTCCCCAACAGCAGTCCTCGTAAGTCAAAGTTTGACCAACTCTGAACACTAACAGCAATGGTTAACATGAGCAAAATGTTTAAATCAGGATTCTTTCATTGCAACAACTGCTTCTCTGTTAACTGCAGATGCTATGTGCCTGATGCCAATGACAGTGCTCTGCCCTGCTGAGACCCCGTCTGGAGTATCGTGTCCAGTTCTGGGCCTCTCAGTTCAAGAAGGACACAACTGCTGGAAGNTAGATGATCTTTCCAGGTCCCTTCCAATCCCTAATGATTCTAAGTGTATTTTATTAAGTATATATTATTTACCATATTAAATGTATATTACATAATGTATGCATATTGGGTGGAAATGTATGAATCAATCTGTTAAATTTTATTTATATTCAGTAACAAAAAAAATGAGAATGTTGTAGGGGAAAAGAGTCTGGTACCCCTTTTCCTCTGCTGCAAGTAAAGTGTTTTGTGCAGGGCTGTAAATTCTCCTACTGATGATGTTCCACGTGGTGCATGTGCTCAATGAAAGGAAGAGAAAGCAGTGCTAGTTTGCTCCTGCAAGGAGAAGGAAACCAGCATCTGACAGGTAGAACAGGACAACCACAAATGGAGAAGGTGGCAAACAGCAGAGGTCACATGAAAGGAATCACAGACTCATAAGGGATTGGAAGGGACCTGGATAGGTCATCTAGTCCAATCCCCCTGCCACAGCAGGATCACCTAGAATAAACCAACCAATACTTGTTGTGAGGTTTCTGAGGCAGAAGCCTCTGTCTTTCAGACAGTAAAGCTCTGTGCACAAGGTGACCCTCGTGACCACCGAATTCCAACACTGAACTTTGTCCAGTGTTCCAGGCTACATCTTCATGGCAAACCATCAGGCCACCGAGACCCTAAATGAACCCTCTCACAGAGCTAAAGCAACTAACACCCTTCTGAGCAAAATATTGAAAGTGTCACTTTATCCTGGCTAGTCCAGAGAGGATGATTGCTTATAAATCTCACAGGCTCTAGATCAAAACTTGTGTGTTATCAGCACTAAACCTCTAGACAAATTCATCATTGTTCCGACTGACACTGAATGCTCCTCTTGCCTGGCTAACTTACAGATCCAGGAAGGTAGGTATTTTCTCAATTATCACAACAGAAGAAATATAAATATGAATACAATCCCTTGAAGAGCAAGTCAATAATAAAATTAATAAATAATAAAATAAATTAATAAAGACGTTAATCTTTACAACTAAAAACATCCCTTTGAACTGACAGAAAGGTCAAACCAGCATGAGGACCTGTGTAGTCCTACTTGCACTAGAGGTATTATTTCTATACCTACTGGGTGTGACAGCTTCACAAGTGTTAGGACATTCATCAGTAGGAATTGTATATATGAATATGAATCATCACATCTCCATGCTTCAGGTATAAACACAAATGGCCTTCAGAGGGTGTCAAAATACTCAGCATCTAACCTTAACCAGCTTCCATGGAAAACAAATTGGTGTCATACCATGAATAATCTTATTTCCCTCAGGTCTTACAACTTAACCACTGCAGAAGAGAAAACTGAATCAAATTTCCCAGTTTCAAGGCTGGCAACTTAGTCCCTGGGCAGGTTCCCTCTCCTGTGTGTTAAAGAAGAAGCCCGGAGAAAGAGCCACGTGCTGCACATCAGTCAAGTCTCTGACCTTGCCATGCCACGAAGGGTCAGTGGGACCCTTCTTGAGGTGGGCTATGTGAAGAGAGCTTTCTGTATGGAGTAAACACTTCCTGTAGGAACTTACTGCCCAGGGTCACTTGTGTGGATATTTATTGCAACAAGAAATATCCAAAATCCACCTGATTATTATTTTTGAAAATACTTTCCACTGCACAAGCATTAGGGGACATTAGCACAGACCTGCTGGAAGCCACATTGTGAGGCAGAGCATGTGTTTTCACATCGCAAGCATGTGCAGGTCCCAAGTGCTTTGCAGTATTGCTGCTAAGAACAGCTGCTGAAGACCTTGAGGGAGAAGGGCACTGCACAAGAAGAACAGCCAGGACCTAAAAGTCAGGGGCAGATTTATCAAAGCCTTACCAGCATGTTTGTGTTCTGAAGAATCTCCTATTTTTCTCTCCAGAGGTCCCAGAAGAGCCATTCTCTGCCTCCCATCCACAAGTGAGTCCTAAATGGAAGAACATTTCAGGGTGAGTGTTTTCTAGGTCTCCTGTCTCAATTCTTCAAACCTTTCTCAGGAGAAGGATGTAAAACACCAAGTCAGGAGGGCTCCTAGAATCTGTGGGATTTACACGTGTAAATTCCAAACCTGAGTATCTCTGCCTTCCTCATCCCTAAAGAAAACACGTATGAGACTCTGCACTTGCTGCATCTAGGAATAAACTCTTTCAATTATCAAAAGACTGTTTATACAATGTGGGTAAAAATCTGTTCCTTCCTTATGTCAGTTTATAGGACTAGAGAATAAATTCAAACACAATAGAATCATAGAATTATTAGGGATTGGAAGGGACCTCAAAAGATCATCCAGTCCAATCTCCCCGCCATAGCAGGACCACCTAGACCAAGTCACACAGGAACACATCTAGGTGGGTTTTAAACATCTCCATTGAAGGAGACTCCACAACCCCCCTGGGCAGCCTGTTCCAGTGCTCTGAACACTCATAAAAGACGTAAAATCTGAATGATTGCTTGACAGTGGGCTCAGAAATTGCTTAAACAATCCCAGGATCCTAAGACTACTGAAGTGAATGTCTTCAATTAGTTTTGGATGAAGTAAATGTTGTACAAAAACCTACACATCATCTATTGTGTAGAAACTCCAGAAAACTCCCATCTCCCTACACAATCATCATCCTAAGATCACCTCTTGCTTCCTCAAAAAGACTTGAAAGCTATTTTATTTGGGAACAAAAAATCCTATCAAAGTGTGTGGCACAGAATGTACTTTTCCCTGCAGGTATTCCATTAATAAATCACAATTAGTTGCTATGGAGGTAATTAAGTCTGCAAATAAAAGATTATGACTGAGCTTCTGAGGCAAATAAATTGTATGGGGAATGATTAATCCTAAACCAGCAATGAGTTTGTGTCAATCATGTCATCATGAGAGTAACAAACAAACAAAACCCAAACCAACCAAGTGTCCATCCACATCCAGCATTTGTGGATCTGTGCTGGACTCTTCCCAGCAGTTCTGTGTCCCTCTTGGGCTGGGGGGGCCAGAACTGGACACAATGAAAGAGAAGACTTCAGCCTTGAGCTCCAACTGTGACTGTGCCAGGCAGCATCTTGCTTTGAGTAAATTGGAGGTTTCTTTATGGCTCAGAAGGGCTGTGAACAGCCTTTACATCATCTAGGCAGAAGAGTGTTTCACCTAGCCGTGCCCAGAGATGCGTAAGTATTATTGTCAGTGAGGTGGCAGATGGGTGGCAAACCCTTGGGAGAAGATGAAGATCAACATTTTGATTAAATTACATTCTAAATGGAGCGACAGAGAAGAAATTCGGTGTAATTACACCCGGAAAGAGGCTCAAGCACCAAATTTGGTTAAACACAATTTTTTGCTGCACAGAGAGAAGCCTCTTGAAGTTCATTTAAATACGGGTGGATGAAAGAACAGTTTTCTCTTTAGTTCTCTGCCTAAAGTCATTGTAATTTCGTTGCAGACATCTGTGCTCTGTAAACAAGTTTTGATTTACATTTGCTTTCATCTCTACTGGTGCTGTGATTTCAGGAGAGCTGGAATGCAAGGAGGCTTGGGTGTAGCAAACCTTAAAACTCCCCACGTTGGCCACTAGATGTTTAAGACCCACCTGGATGTGTTCCTGTGTGACTTGGTGTAGGTGATCCTGTTGTGGCAGGAGGATTGGACTGGATGATCTTTTGAGGTCCCTTCCAATCCCTAATGATTCTATGATTTGTGACTACCACAGATCTAGTTTTCAAGTGTTCCATACCCACGGCTTCAGCGAAACCCAGGAGCACCCAGATTTGCCTGCTAGAATGATTAGGGATTGGAAGGGACCTTGAAAGATCATCTAGTCCAATCTCCCTGTCACAGCAGGATCACCCAGACCAAGTCACACAGGAACACATCCAGGTGGGTTTTAAACATCTCCAGAGAAGGAGACTCAACCACCTCCCTGGGCAGCCCCTTCCAGTGCTCTGTCACCCTCACTGCGAAGAAGTTCCTTCTCAGGTTGATGTGGAACTTCCTATGTTCCATCTCACACCCATTGCCCAACACGCAGCAATAACTGTTATAGCTTCTTGTCTGGCTTTGCTTTCCATGTACAAAACTCTTGAAGTTAATCTGATGAGTTTTTAAATCCACTTTTCACACTAATAACTTACCTTTCAAGTAAATTTAATCTAACATAATCTTGAGCAGCGGAAACAGCTTCCTCAATTTTATTCTACTGAATTATTAGCTGAATTATAACTGAATTATTTTAATTAACACAAAGATTACACTTAAACACTATTTCCTTGACTAAAGTATAACCTCTTTATTATCAAAGGGCATTCTCACTGGCATGTTTTAGCAGCATCGCCTAGAGCGTGAAGCAAATTAATTCAGTTGGATTTACTCGTGAATATAATGAATAAAGATGTATGTACTGCTTTTCACAGAGAATTTGAACTTCATAAACTGTCTGTTGTCATCCTGATCCTCACTAAACCCCCCATGTTCACTTCTGGATTATTAGGGTTTTATAAAGCAACGTAAATTTTAGGCAGTTATTCTTCACCACAAAGCTTGAGGAAAACACTTTGGTGGTTCCTACCTAACTAGGGATTGTTTTCACTGTCATTGCATTTCATTTCACAAGAACATAATTGCCGTGGATCTATTCTATTTGCATAGATGTGGTGGGTTCAGGACCACAACTCAATATAAAAGAAAGGAAAGCAAAGCAGTGAGGTCTCGATGGCATCTCAGATAAAATTCACTAGACAATCGATGGCTTAGGGAAACTCCAGAAAGGTTTAATAACACTACAACTATATACAGAATAGGAGAAAAGGTTTTGCAAGTCGGTGCACACAAACTAGAAACTGTGTCATAAATGCCATCACACAACCTGAGAAAAAATATAATGAGAAATCACTACAGTTTGGGCCTTGGATCTTCTTCTCGTTTAGAGACCTGGGAAAAAGAGCATGTCAGTCTGGGATGGCCTGACTGATCAGCGCTCACACCTGCATCCCTCGGTGCAGCCGCATGCATTTCAAAGGACCCAGTCTCTGTCTTTCAGCTCCAAGGTTTGAGGATTCTCCAGTCCTCCTGCTTTCCTTAGCAAAGCACGAAGGAGCTCTCCCCCAAACCTAAGCACTGCCAGTCTTTTCTCAGCGGCAGAAACGACAGTCTCTCCTCCTGCTGATCACTCCTTCCAAAATGGCGGCTGCCCAGTCACAGGGCCCCAGCCGCGTGCGGGGTCCAACATGGAGACCGACCACATGGCGTCAGCAGGGCCGCACCCCCCCACACTCCACATGTGGCCGAGAGGGTCTTCCAGACATCCTCTCCTCTCCTCTCCCTCCCCCGTCTCAGCTCCAGGGGGAAGAGGAGTAGCCCAGCTCACCGATGCTGAAGGCTGTCCGTGGTGGAGGGGTCGTGATGGCAAATCTGCCGCGGCGGGTCCGGGGTGCCGCTGCTTCTCCGGTCCGGGTCCGCGGTGCGGCGGCGAAGCCGCGATGCGGTGGGACTGTTTCGGGTCCCCGCACCAAGTTGCGGCCGGGGTCGTTTCCTGACGGCGCGGCGGCAGGTGCGCGCCGACGGTGGGGTCAGGCCGGGGCCGCGGCTGGTTAGGGAGCCGCGGCAGGTCGCTCCTCAGAGCCGCAGTCCTC